>CM054809.1:2711915-3073937 GCA_028984105.1 Lavandula angustifolia | reverse complement strand
TTGTTCGTACAACTGTCTGTGCGAAGCTGCCCAGAGTGTCTTGGAATCCTTCGAAGGTGCATCGGTAGTCGGCCGATCGGTACGCAGGCACTGTAACGCCATAATTTTCATAACTTTTAAGGGGATGTCACTCGTCCATAAAATTTAATCTTCTCAATTTATTTTTCAAAAATAATAGATAAAAACAATAAGGTTTTAATGCATTTCATAATAGCGGAAGTCTTGAATAGAAAACATATGCACCTACTAGTTCACGGAATTAAATAAAGACAAATGCATAGTTCAAGATAAAACTAAATTAATGCGTTAAAAAAAACATTTTAGATTCTTTCATGTATAACCATCATCTGCCGGACCATGATCTGAAAAGGTGAAAATATAAGGGAGTGAGTACGACTACTCAGTGGGGTCAAACATTATCCAAACTATAAACTATAAAGGATTTAACATGAGAAATTAGACATGCAAGTCCGGAGGCTTAACCCGAAGGTTTTACTGCGTGAATTGCCTGAAGGCTAACCTGAAGGTTTTACTGCGTGAATTGCCCCCGAAGTCTAACCCGAAGGTTTTACAGCGTGAATAGCCCGAAGGCTCTGCCTGTACTGAATAACGCATGAGAAAAATTGTATAGTGTATAATAAGGATAAAAGAAAAACCCACCTTAACCTTTTGAGTAAATGAAAATGTATATCCGGTGATTAAGCCTTGCGCACTTGTCCTAAACTTTTAAATAACTTATACTTAATGATTCATGCATGAGGTGTTATGAAAGCATCACGAAATCACAAAATAAATACTTGAAAATCTGTTGCCGTTTGTTTATCTGAATAGTTTCACTTATTAAAAATCCAAATTTATATAATTAATATCACATAATATTCGACCATGCAAGCACAAACAAGTACTTAAATCATGAACGCAATAGAATAATTTTTTGATTGTCCTCCTAAGAGTTCTCGGCAAAACCAAAAGAATCATATTCAAGTTATAAAATATTAACCACACATAAATACAAATTCATGAATCACATATTATAATATTCCCGATTCCCAAACCAAATAAATGGTCTAGACTTCACGTGTTGCCTACTAATTACTATACCGTGCACATTACTTAAGGCATAATACAGTAATTTATAATTTCATGTTTTTCAAAAACGTAGTCCCAAAACACCCTCATGGAATAAATTAAATCTATCACCCATAAAACAGTTAAGAAATCTCCTGACAGCTATCAAGTATATTCGTTGAAGATGTACTTCCTAATCGATTTTTATTCAAAAAAAAAATTCCAATTATCCGATCATATGATACATTACAATTATTGAACTGGAGAAATACTTACATGCTTAATAAATCCATAAAATCCTATAGTTACCTATTGCGGTAATCCACGTTTAAAGAAAACCCGTTACAGTATCTAAATCTAATAACATCTATGTGCTAAGGAGAATAATTTATTATAAACCTATTGTCATATTTCAACAAGTGAGGTCATTTGTTACAACCTAGATTTACACTTAAGCGACCACCAATAATTACACTAGATTACATGAAATCTGCTAACTTGAATAAAGCTTACGAACCGATTATATCAATCCATGAATTTATTATTATTATTATTATTATTATTATTATTATTATTATTATTATTATTATTATTATTATTATTATTATTATTATTATTATTATTATTATTATTATTATTATTATTATTATTATTATTACTATTACTATTATTTTTATTATATTTTTTTAAAACATGATTGACTCAAAAACTACGCATATAAATACTGATCAAGCAAAGAAGAATATAAAACTAGAAAATTGCCTATGCTAATCAAAACTAAATTTCTGGGTACCTTATATGACTTCGAAGAAAAACACCCAAAGATATTTGCAGTAGGTGATAACCGAAAGAGATATGAACACTCTGAGATGTGGCAGATTAGGAATATATTCGTGGGAGAGAGATATATTTGAGAAAATTTGAGTGCGTGATATGTTCGTGGGAAACTATGTGTATATATATAGGCAATAATTTTGATAAGATTAGGATATGAACAAATATCAAAGATTTACTCAATGAGAAACGCATCGTCAAGAACCGAGAGGTTGAAACCTAATATTCTACCATATACCATCTGCTTATCTAAAACCCACGTGACTAATCCCACTTAGCAAAATAAAAATTAATAATAATATAACATCATAATTACTAATATTTAATTATATTATACTCTACTCATTTTTTTCTTATTTCATAAAAAAATTACGGCATGTAATTTGAAGTTATAAAATAAAATAAGCAATAGCACATTAAGGCTTGCTAAATTTCTAGGGCGTGACTTATAAGGCTTATTCACAAGATATCATGCATGAAATTTATTTTATTTATTTATTTATTTTAGAAATTATGGGGTGTTACAACTTCCCCTAATTTATAAAATTTTCGTCCTCGAAAATTAATTACCTTTGTCCATTAAGTTCGGGTATCGTAACTCCATGTCCTTTTCTACTTCCCATGTTGCCTCGCTTGCATCATGTCTACTCCAAAGAACTTTAATTAATGGTACTTCCTTATTCCTAAGTTGGATAACTTTTCTGTCTAAAATGACATTTGACGTCTCTTCATATGACAGACAGGTCTTCGTTTAACTCCAATCCTTCATAATTGACTATGTTTCTTGGGTCATGGACATGCTTCCTCAAGTTTGCGACATGAAAAACATTATAAATGGACGTCAAACTTGGCGGTAGTGCCAACTCATATGACACTTCTCCAGTCCTTTTGAGTATCTCAAACGGTCCAATGTATCGAGGCCTAAGCTTTCCCCTCTTCCCAATCCGCACTACTCCTTTCATTGGTGACAATTTGAGGAACACTTTGTCACCCTTTTTGAACTCGTTGGTCAGGAGACAAATATCGGGTGTAGAGGGGGGGGGTGAATACACCCGAGTACCGTTTCTTTTTCTCGGTGAAGGTCGATTGAAGCGTCGTTGGTTGCAACCGATGAACAATGCCAAATAAACCTTCGATCACGGGACGAGTGAGTCGGCCTCGAGCTCTCCCTACCGACTTTTGTCGATTTCGAAACTCGATCGAGACTTAAGTGTGCGGATAAGTGTGGGGCCCGGAGTTTGTCTCTTTTTGAAAACGTGTTTTCGCAGATTAAATTCTTTTGGCTGTGCGACTTTAGAAATACGTTTTATGCAAACTTATAATTTTCAAAGGTTTGTATGCACTAAAACAAGTAAAGAACACAAGCGGTTTAACGTGGTTCGGATACGCAAGATCCTACGTCCACGGTCCGAACGAGCGAGATAACTTGTTGATTAGTCTCGAGCAAGTCTCAGGCAAGGAACCGTGCGGGACGAGATCCTTCTAAGTTATAGTCCTTAGCGACTTTACAATTCAAACCTAAGTTCGAAAGGGAGCAAAACAGTTCTCCAAGTAATGAAGGAGTTCTTACAATAAGAACAGTTCACTAAAAAATGAACTCCTTCGAATCTAAGCTATAAATCTGACAATGAGCTTAGGTAGAGAAGAAGGGAATCTAAAGACTCTAGAGAGAAGAATCACAAAATATTCTAATAAATGCGATTCTTATTTGGATGTTCTGATGAGTTTGCTAGAGTATTTGAGAGCTTGAGCAATTTCCCTTTTTAATTTCGTGCTTCTCCTCTTTTTTTTGGAGCTTCGAATCTTCTCTATTTATAGCTGTGAGCTATGGCATATGTCCGTTGGAGACGACGATGCCACGTGTCACAAGCTTCCAAAGAAAACGACCATTAATTCGAATTTGTTGCAGCAGGGCAGTTAATTACTGTACATGAGAGCAGCTTTATTGTTTGGAGCAGGTAAGGCGTTGTCGGCTTCTCATTGGTCGAGGTTTGTGGTTGGTGAGAATGTCGAGTTGACCGTTCAAACAACCTCGTATGATCTTCTCGCCGAACTTTCGAAAAGACTTAAGTAGCCGGGTCGCTTTTACGTCGGATCTGATGAGGCTGCAAAGTCTCTGTCTTCTTCGACCGAATCGGGCGACAAGGAATGTAACTTCGAGTAAGTCACGGTGGCGGCTGCGAAGGTCTTGGGCTTGCATGAGTTCTTCTGGCGATGACTTATCATTCTTTGGGTTGGCTTCTGCGAGGTCTACTCGGTGATGACCAAGAACGCAAGCGATTACACCGATGACGTGGGGTTCTGAAAAGTATCTTCGGTAGAAGATCAGTTCAACAATTATCCCGTACAGGACTTAGACAAAATATAAAAACGATTACAACAAGTCTAACCTATACATTAGCTAATCCTAACGACACACTAAACTACTGATATCAGCTCGGTTTTGGGATCTTCAATTCCATAGTACTACTATGATTTCCCCAATTTTCTTTTAACCGCGAACACTGAGTATCATCTATCGACTCATATCCAACAATTTCCCCCTAATTGATGATGTCAAAACCTCTACTTCTAAACTCTAAACATCTTATAAGATATGCTAACCTACTGACAGCAATTTCCCCCTTAATCCATCTCGAGGAAAACGGTCGATATGATGACTTCAAAACATCGGCGGGTGAGAGATAGGCAAAATCGAGAAACGTTGTGAGTGTGTGTCGGATCACTTAGTGATCGGTTGTGAAAACACAAAGCAAAATCTTTGTAAGACAAATGAGTAATTGTCTATCAAGCAATAGGAGCGATAGCATATATGATCGGGAAATTACAAGTTCCTATCACTATTACAAAAGAGAGGAGATAAAAACTACCGACGCTTGAAGCCTTGAGTACGCTTCTTGAAATCAGCAGATCTTTCGACAGGAGGTTGCAGACCATAGTATAAGTAGATTCTCTTCCTCAGTGTCGGATATCATCGTCCTCTTGACTAGGTCGACACTCAGGTCGAAGCGAGAAGCTGCAGCTTACGATCTCATCCTCTATATCCTTTGTACATAGAACTCGCGCGCAGTTCTAGGAGGTGGGATGCACTGAAAGCCGGAGCTACGAAAGGAATGTTCTCTCTTTTCATAATCTCCCGGAAGTTGTTCCCTCAGCTCAGAGTTATAATTGAACATAAACTCGTCAAAGGCTTGTTCGATAGTCCGCTCACTTGGATAGAATTTCCATACATAGTAGCCTTTGATAAATTCCTCTTTGAGCTCTTCCCATTGATCATTAACCGGAAGCGGGAACCCATTTATCAACATGAAGCACAGGGTCCTTTTTGACATAAGGCGCTCTTTTCCTTGATCCTCGTGGGATTTGTCTTCTGGGATCAGCTGCTGGCTTTTGAGATAAGCTAATCATCTTAGCCATATCGCCATTCTCTTCTTTTCTCGGAGAGCCGCTGCCCTACAGTCTCCTTTCCTGAGATTTAGGCCTCAGCGTGGCTTCCCAAGTGGCTCTATCTTCGGCTTCCTGCTCAGGTGTAAGATGGGTCTGATAGTGACTCTGAGCAGTAGCTTGACCTGTAGTAGAAAGAGTTTTTGCGAACTTCTCCTGAGCCTTTTTCTTTTCTTCGTCCACTGACTCTTGCTTCTTCTTACCTCTTCCCTTAACAACTTTGCCCTTAGGCTTTTTAGCAAGTTGAGCTTCTTCCAGCTGACGCTCATGGTCCAGCTTGTCTTGTAGTTGTTGGGCTACGCGGAGGTCGAAGGCCTCTTGTTCCGCTTTAGATTTGAATTTTCGGACCGGGGAGGAAGGAGGAGTAGTAGCGGTAGCAGTCTCCTTCCCCGGCCTCTGCGGAGGAGCCTGTTCTTCTTCAGACTCTTGCTCAATGAAGTGAGCAACATCTTCTATGTGAGCAACAGAAGATGAGATGGGGGTAGGTTCTAGAGGAAATTCGAGCAGAGAACCCCCCGAAGTATCTTCGACTGAGCGGCCGAGGATTGAGCATGAGCAAGTTGAGGGTTGTTCCGCCCCGAATACCTTCCCCCGAGTCCGAGCATTTGAGGGTCCTTCCTCCCGACCACCCTCTACTATTTGGACATCGCCCATATCCGTATCAGGTTCATCCTTTATAATACCTTCCCCCTTTTTGGCATCATCTGCCTTAGAGAGTTGGGTGCGGATGGCTTGAATGTCTCTTTCCACATTGTGGACTGAATCCTTGATCTGAGTTGATGTGGATTCGAAGTCCTTGACGAGATCGCAATATAATTCCCAGTATTTTTCCTGATCAGCTCTAGATGTTTTAAGTTGTGCAGCTGACTCCTGACGGAGTTTCAGCAGAGCCTGATCCTGCGATTCTGTCATTTCTTTCTGAATAAGTTTCAGAGCCTCTGCCTGTTGGGTAATAGCTTTATGATGGCTAGAGGTGGCAATCTTATTCCGTTCATCGATTTCGAGCTTAACAGTTGCGAGAGCTTGAGTCAGCTGCTCTGAAAATATCTTATGCTGATTCTGGAGCAACTGCTGACTCTGAGCTTCTAGATCGACTTTCTGAGCTGCTAAGGCTGCCTCAATAATCTCCTGAAAGTTGGGTTGAGGAGGAGCTACTTGGAGTATTTGAGATGCTCGCAGCCTATTCCGTCTAAGCTACGTATGCGAGCCTTTGTATACTTTGTCCATTTCAGATGGACGTCCTTAGCCAAAAGTCTGTTTTTCTTTCCTTGGCGTCGAATGGCTTTATTTACAGACTTAGAGGACACGGAACCGATAGGTTGTATCTGGTACGAGCTGGTTCCGAGCCTCCGCTCGTAAACGTGAGGAGCTGCTCCCTACTGTACTTCGGAGCACCTTGAGCATCACCTGATGTATCAGGATGTGGTGATTTTCTCTTCTCACGGGGAGTTGAACCCTCAGCAGAGCCTCCCAACTCTGTATCCTTGGGTGTCTGATCCTTCCTCTGATTGTTATCATCATCTTTATCATCGTCTTTCTTATCAGCAGGAGGAGATGGGGGCGGAGGAGTGTTACCAGGGACTGACTCTCGCAAGCTTAGAAGGTAAAACATTGCGGCTCTGAGATCTTCAAGAGTAGCTAAGTCAGCTGGTTCTCCGTACCCTATTACTTCTTGTAGCTTCTGCTCCTCATCGAGCAAGTAGATGACTGAGTGGGTTTTGATTATGTCTTCTAGAATATCCCAACTCAGAAATCTTAGAAGCATTTGAACCCTAGCCCTGATGGCTATGTCGACTAAGTCTGAGTGCCCAGCAATCTCAGGAATATGATCGTGTACTTCAGATGTGGCACGGAGACGAGTGGTGTGAATAGCTGTCCACTCAATCGCAGTCTCCTCAGTCGGTTCCCTGACGTCCGACTGTGTCTCCTTAGAGCTAATTGCTTGGACTTTATCTTTGAGGGTCGCACCCTCAATGCCAGTATCAGAGTCCAAGATCTGCTCTTCTTGAGTAGGAGGAGGAGGAGGTGGTTCAATAACAGAGAGGGGCTGAGCAGTTGAGACCTCAGCTGGTCTGGTCTTAGTCAGCCGCCTCTTCTTAGGCACTTCGGTATGAGGGGGCAGAGCGGATGCAGCTCTCTTCGGCTCAGGCGGCCCCTTACCGATAGACTTCTCAGTCGCTGCTTTAGTCTTGAACTTAATCAGTTTTACGTCGAAGAACTTAGAATCAGCAAACGCCGAGTGCCTTTGAACAAAGTTTTCTATGAGGACTGACATCTTAGTCCCATAGAGTAATTTCCCTACACTGGCTAACTTCCTCTCTCCAATGGGTAGGATAGTGAACTTCTGGGCTTGGGCTTTCATCTCCGAAACATAATAGTCGGCCCAGTTCACCTCAACTCCATCATCTATTGCCATTATCAGCTGAATCCTTGGCTTGGATAATTGATCGTATGATCCAGCTGAGCTCGTCAGGATATGAGAGACTATGTAGGCTAGTCCTCTGTATTGGGGAAGCAGAAGGTTCTTCTGCAGAGCTGACTTGAACGATATGTCAGTTCGTCCGCAGAACTTATGGACATACTCGTTTATCTCCTTCTCCTTGTATCCGATAGGAGAAATACCGGAGTCTGGAAGATCAAACGTCAGCATCAGAGCATCCCTGACGTTGAAAACTCTCTGAGTAGCATCCTAACAATTCTGATCAACTTCCTTCATGTAGACGAAGGAAGATTCCTCGCCTCCAGACGCGAGCGACCTCGAGTTGTAGTATACTTCTACCACTTGCCTTGGTAGATATGATCTTGGGTGCTTCGTCACCAGCTCCTGAAGACCAGAACGCTCCAGAGCATCAAACACCGGCTCCAAATAAGAGATATCTACTTGACGGAAGGCCAAAGTCGGTTCAAACTGAATCCTGGATGACATAATCTCCTCTATATTCTCAGGAGTTTGAGATGTCGCCATTGAAATCTGCAAAATAATTTGTTAGCACTTGAAAATAGAGTAAGTTGTAAGTATTCAGCAGGTTTCAATACATTAACGAGTACTAAAGAGCTTGAGAGATGCAAAACAGTTAAGATGATTTTTGAGAAAGAAACTGAACGCTTGAAGATAGCTCTTAAGTTGAAAAAATGGCGGAAAGTGAGGAAATGGATAGAAGATGAAAGATTTGTATATATTGACTGATTATAAGTTTAGATCCAACGATCCTATTTTAATCTTTCAAATCTATGGACGGCTGAGATTAAATGTTATAAAAGGAATGATTACCAAAGTCGCCTCTAACATAGACTTACGTAATAAAGGTAAGTGAGAAGACATGCATTAAATGCGCGACAGACAGCATTAATTACTCAGTTATTCAAATGAGAAGGTTTCCTACTGACCTTTCCTTAAACTATTAAAGGCGGGAAATAAATGCACATTAACTGCTGACTACGTGCGACTGATATAATAAGTGCAAACATGCTTCTGAAAAGAAATTAAGTATATGATACTACGCAAACCTCTTCAGCTGAACTTTCGATCAAGCTGGTTACCGTTATATCGCGCAGAGGGTGATTGAAGTACCGATAAGCACGTTCTCCCTTGCCGTGTACAAGTGTGATTCTTCCCATTTGAATCATCGTACGGAGTCTACTGACTTGTCGTACTGGTTCCATCTACTGATACCAAATATTTCCAATTGTCTCCAAGGGCTGCTACCAGTAGTTGTCTTCTACTATTGCATTTCAGTAGGATCCAGTAGACCTAGCTCAACTGATAATTCTCTGAATCTATTCTCAGCTAGTGGTTTGGTCAGTATGTCTGCCCTTTGCTTGTCAGTATGGATCTTCTCCATTCTGATATCCTTCTTCTCGACATGGTCTCTGATGAAGTGGTGTCGGATATCTACGTGCTTGCATCTCGTATGTAGAACTGGGTTCTGAGTTATGGCAATAGCACTTGTGGAGTCACAGTAGATGGGCACTTCATTCTGAATGATACCATAATCTCTCAGTTGTTGTCGAAGCCAAAGGATCTGGGCACAGCAACTTCCAGCAGCCATGTACTCAGCTTCAGTAGTGGACGTTGCTACTGAGTGTTGTTTCTTTGAGAACCAAGATATCAGCTTGCTGCCTAGGAACTGACACGTTCCGGAAGTTGACTTACGATCTATCCTGCATCCTGCATAATCGGCATCAGAATAACCTGTCAGTATTATATTATCATCAGCAGGATACCATAACCCAGATCCAGGTGTTCCTCTCAGATAGCGCAGAATCTTTTTAGCTGAGTCGAGATGACTTCGCTTAGGATCCGCTTGAAATCTTGCGCATACACCTACAAAGATAAGTTATGTCGAGTCGGCTAGCTGTTAAATATAATAAAGAACCAATAATAGCTCTATAATCGGTAGAGTTAACGTAAGCTCCCTCTTTGTCTAGATCGATTTTAAAATTTGTATTCATGGGGATTTTTGACTGCTTGTTGGAGTCGCGGCCGAATCTCTTGAGAAGGTCTCGAGTGTATTTGGCTTGATTGATGAAGATTCCTTCGGGTGATTGCTTCACTTGAAATCCAAGGAAATAATTCATCTCTCCCATCATGGACATCTCGAATTTCTCTTTCATCATCTTCTCGAACCGCCGACATATGATCTCGTTTCGAGCCGAAAATGATGTCGTCCACGTAGATTTGCACCAGTAGGATGTCATCTCCCGACTTTATGTTGAATAGGGTGCGATCTACCGTCCCCTTCGAAAACCTTTTCGAAGTAGGAAGTCTCGATAGGGTATCATACCAAGCCCCGGGTGCTTGTTTTAACCCATCCACGAGCTTTCCTAAGTCTCCGTACACTGATGTCCCCGCCGAAAGCCGGGCGGTTGTTCCACGTAGACTTCTTCCTTCGCACGCCGTTCGTAAAAGCCGACTTTACATCCATCTCGATAGACTTTGAAGCCTTGATGTGTTGCATAAGCTAGGAATAGACGAATGGCTTCCAATCTTGCGACTAGAGCGAATGTTTCATCAAAATCAATTCCTTCCGCCTGACTATATCCATCTGATAGACTTTGAAGCCTTGATGTGTTGCATAAGCTAGGAATAGACGAATGGCTTCCAATCTTGCGACCTGGAGCGAATGTTTCATCAAAATCAATTCCTTCCGCCCGACTATATCCCTTTGCAACTAGTCGTGCTTTATTTCGACAATGACGTTGTTTTCATCTCGCTTGTTTTTGAAGACCCACTTAGTACCAATGACATGCCGATGTCTAGGTCCGTCTACAAGCTCCCAAACTTCATTTCGAACGAACCGGTTCAGCCTCTTCTTGCATGGCAATGATCCGGGCCAAGCATCATTAAGTGCGTCCTCTATCGACCGAGGTTCTTACGTAGACAAGAAACAAGAATATAGTGAGCTTTCGCCTTGATTAAATCTAGATCTTGTTCTTATCGTTGCCGATGGATCTCCAATGATAAGATCGAAGAATGAGCATCTAGCCATGATCGTCGAGTCCGGCTTCTTCTTCCGATACAACTTCTGCACCGAATCGGTAGGAGTGTTAGGCATTTCAAGAGTAGTCGTTTCGAGATTGCAATATTTCAAGTAAGAAGGTTAGGATCCACCGAGTTTCCGTGTTCGGGGGCATTTAGCTCGAGGAACATTAATCGTTCCCCCGAGTTTATATTCTCGGTAGAGGTCTCGATTACCACATGGGGCTTCCTCATCGACCGATGTTACTCGTTGTTGATTCCGTTCGGGAGAATCAACTAGGTCGCCTACGTCGATCGTTGGTTGAGTCGAGTTTGTTCATCGTCCGACTCATCATCCCAACAATACTTGGATCTTTTCGACTTTATCAGTAAGTCCGAGATCCCGTAGCTTGCTGCCGACATCATCGGTATTTGACTCTGTTTCTTTCCCTGTTCTCGCAACAAATTCATCAAAAACAACATGAGGGCTTTCCTCCACACAAAGAGTCCGATAGTTAAAGACTACGAAGGCTTTTCCGACTCGAGAGTATCCTAAGAAAACTCCTTGATCAGATTTGCTATCAAAGACCTTCACTGATCTTTCCCGTTATTGTGGATAAAGCATGGACGACCGAAAATATGAAAATGAGAAATAGAAGGAATTCTCCCTTTCCATAATTCATATGGTGTCTTCATGTGTTCTTTGAGTGAGTAGTGAGCGATTCTCGAGTGTAGCGAGGTGGTGTCGGTAGCATCAGCCCGTAACTTCGAGGGTAGTCCAGGAATCTGCGAGGAGCGTTCTTGCTGCTTCTTTGAGTGTTTCGTTCTTTCGTTCAGCAAGTCCGTTCGCCGAGGGGTGCGTGCGGCTGATGTCTCGTGCTTAATTCCCTCTTTATCGCAAAGATGTCTTAACTACGAGTTTAGAAACTCGTTCCTCCGTCCGAGCGAATTCTTTGAATCTTGATGTCCTTTTCCACACTGAGCTTCTTCAGCAGATTGGGCAACTCAGTTTGAACATCAGATTTATTGGCGATGAAGATGACCCAAGTATATCTCGAGTAGTCGTCAATAACGACGAGGGCATACTTCTTGCCTCTTATAGTCACTGGAGAGACTGACCCGAATAGGTCCATGTGCAGCAGCTGAAGGATTCCATCAGTGGAAGGTGACGGAATAGGTGGATTGCTATTCTTTGTTTGCTTTCCCTTCAGACATGCTTCACAATTTCTGTCTTTAACGAACGATTCGTTGGGCAGTCCTCTGACTTTGGAGTTCTTGGCTAGCTTGTTCATGGTCTTGAAGTTCTGGTGGCTGAGTTTTTTGTGCCATAGCTATCCTGACTTGTCACCAGATTTTGTCTGTGCGAGTAAGCAAGCCTCAAGTTCTACGGTTTTCCAGTTTGCAACATAGATGTTCTTCCTCCGCGATCCTGATAACACTGTTTTCCCTGTAGATTTATCAACAACATCACAAAAACCAGCGTCAAAGATAACTCTGTTAAGATTATCACAGAATTGACTGACAGAAAGGAGATTATGTTGAAGTCCTTCAACATATGTTACTCTTGGAACTGAGGCAGTCTCAATGTTCAGCGTTTCGTATCCCCTTGTGTAGCTTTTTGAATTGTCACCAAACTCAATTCTGGGACCATCTTCTTGTACATAGTTGGTCAGCAGGCTCTTCTGATATGTCATGTGTCTTGAGCAGCCGCTGCCCACTATCCATGGGTCCTTATGCACCTGCAAAACAGAAGCATCTTTAGGTACCCTTTGGTTCAGTTGGGTCCTTACTGGTTAGTGGGTGATTTCGGAACCCAAATCTGTCTCGGGACCTTAAAAGTCTGAGACTTCTTCTTCTGAACCTTGTCAGCTTTCTTCTCCACAGGACTTGGAGATATTGACTTTCTGCTAATGATTTTGGGTTCAGGCGCTTTCTTCTTCTGAGTATTTGCGCTTCTCCTGACCCTGGGCTCATAATAGTACGAGCTGTACTGAGCCGGGTGCTCATACAGTGGCTCCTTGTATCTTGTTCGCCCATCGACCTTCTTGGTTCCCCCTGAGTTTGATCTCAGTGTCCTGGGGCTGGAGCCTTTGGTCAGTTGTTTGTTGCTGCTCGGCTGAGGTGCGATTACTTTCTGTTTGTTCTTCGCCTGAGGTGTGGTGTCAACAGCTTGCACCTTTCCTTTGACGAACCTATCAGCCAGCGTTGCTGAGCTTTTGGAGGTAGAAGATTCGTGGGTATAGCCAAGGCCTTCTTTCACAGCAGTTGGCCGTTGTGCTTTGACCATGCTTTCGAGCTTCTCCTTAGCTCCCCGGTATTATTCAGTCATCAGTCCTCTCCAGACCTCATCACTTCTCCTGAGAGAATCATAGTCCTTTTGTACATCTGAGAGTTTCTGACTGAGTTGGGCTATTTCAGTCTTTTTCTCCGAATTATCCTTGGTCAGGACTGAGATCTGAGTCTCTTGAAGCTGAGACTTAGTCATAAGAGATTCGATCTCTTCCTTGAGTCTCGCAACTAGATCCACTGACTCAGTAGAGACCTGACAATCAGAAGAATGTCTCTGATTCTCAGCCTTTACCTGTTCAAGTTCCTGGATGGTTCTGCTGAACTCTCTGCTCAGCTGAATTTGTTCCTCTAGCAGGTCGTCATATGCTTGTACTACGTCCAGAGGATCATCCGAGACCGAGCAAGTATCGTGTGTGTTGTGTGAAGAGGAGGTTATATTAAGTTTAGAATTTACCTCAGCCTCTTCTCCGGCCATCGGCAGGTGTTCAGCTGATTCTTCAGGAACCGTCTCTCCGACTTCAACAGCTACGAATGCAGCTTCGTCCTCAGAAGAGTACATGAATGTATCCTCTTTAATTGAGTTGTCGGATATCTCTCCGGCTATATAGGCCTGCCTCCCTCCGGGGCAAATTTGTCTCTTCTGGCCTGCCGTTCTGCTCTTTGAGCAGCTGAGAGTTCGGGACAGTCGTACTGATAGTGTCCCTCCTTCTTGCAGTTGTAGCATGTTGATGCTCTGCTGCTGCTTTTTCCAGCTGAGTCTTTTGATGGACTAGCAGCAGGTTCTGTTTTCCTGCATTCAGCAGAAGGATTAGACTCTTCCCTTCTCTGATAATCTTTCTTACCTGAGGGAGAATCTCTGGGGTATTTTCTTCGCCTTTCGACTCTCTCCTTTTCTCTTTGGTATTTGAGAGCCATCAGTGCGAGTTGGTCAGTAGCAGATATTTCAGAGGTCTTTGTATCTGCAGCAGCCCACGCTCTTGCCTTTGGAAGAAATATTTTTGCCTCCGGTTTTCTTTGAAAGTTGCCTTGAAGGCATGATCGAACCGTGTGTCACCGGAGACTTGGAGCACTTTTTGAGGTAGACTATACTCAAATTCCTCCGTCTTTAATTCCGAAAATATAACATCGGGAGTTAGAGTATTAAGATCGGAGCGACGTAAATAAGTAGCAAAAGGAAGCCACTCGTCGAGGTAGCGCTCTTATGATCTTTGTGTTCATCTCTTTGTTTGAGAACACTTTTCCCAGCCCGTTTATCACATTGACTTGATTCGTAAATCTGACGCTCAGCTCGTCAATGGTTTCATTGGGCTCCATCGCAAAGGCTTCGAACTTTTGAAGCTCTAATTCGAGCTTGTTTTCTTTGATCGAGGAGTTCCTTGGCTCAGATGGCGCCGGGCGTCCCAAAGTTCTTTCGCCGTTTTGCAGTCCTGCACCCTCCCGAGGTGTGAGTCACTGAGCGTTGTCAGTATAGCATTTCGTGCGACTCGGTCGAGGTTATGCAACTTTTTCTCTTCAAGCGTGAAGGCTGATTTGTCCTTGGGAATCTTCGGACCGATACGAGCACCTTCACCTTCCACTTCAGCGAACTGAACGCTGTCTATCATTGGAATGATGGGTCCGGTCTCCAGTACGTCAGTCATGCTGTCATGCAGTGACGTAAGGTGTGCCTCCATTCTTACACGCCATACTGTGAAGTTCTCTATCGAGAACATCGGCACCATCCTGATACTTGACATGTCGAACATTATGTGTACGAGTATAAGGATGAAAGAAGAGATGCTTGTGCAGAGAAAACGTTTTCAGGATCTGGTTCGAGAAGACCAGAATACAGAACAGGTGATCAGTAGAACACCGTGTGCTCGATACCAATTGTTGGTCCGGGAGACAAATATCGGGTGTAGAGGGGGGGGTGAATACACTGAGTACCGTTTCTTTTTCTCGGTGAAGGTCGGTGAAGCCGTTGGTTGCAACCGATGAACGAGTGCCAAATAAACCTTCGATCACGAGACGAGTGAGTCGGCCTACGAGCTCTCCTACCGACTTTTGTCAGTACTTCGAAACTCAGTCGGAGACATAAGTGTGCGGATAAGTGTGGGGCCCGAAGTTTGTCTCTTTTTGAAAATGTGTTTTCACAGATTAAATTCTTTTGGCTGTGCGACTTTAGAAATACGTTTTATGCAAACTTATGATTTTCAAAGGTTTGTATGCACTAAAACAGTAAAGAACACAAGCAGTTTAGCGTGGTTCGGATACGCAAGATCCTACGTCCACGGTCCTGAACAGAGCAGGATAACTTGTTGATTAGTCCGAGCAAGTCTCAAGCAAGGAAACCGCGCACGTGACGGATCCTTCTAAGTTATAGGCCTTAGCGACTTTACAATTCAAACCTAAGTTCGAAAGGGAGCGAAACAGTTCTCCAAGTAATGAAGGAGTTCTTACAATAAGAACAGTTCACTAAAAAATGAACTCCTTCGAATCTAAGCTATAGATCTGACAATGAGCTTAGGTAGAGAAGAAGGGAATCTAAAGACTCTAGAGAGAAGAATCACAAAATATTCTAATAAATGCAGATTCTTCGCTGGATGTTCTGATGAGTTTGCTAGAGTGTTTGAGAGCTTGAGCAATTTCCCTTTTTAATTTCGTGCTTCTTCTCTTTTTTTTGGAGCTTCAGAATCTTCTCTATTTATAGCTGTGAGCTATGGCATATGTCCGTTGGAGACGACGATGCCACGTGTCACAAGCTTCCAAAGAAAACGGCCATTAATTCGAACTTGTTGCAGAGGGCGCGATTAATTACCGTACATGAGAGCGCTTTTATTGTTTGGAGCAGGTAAGGCGTTGTCGGCTTCTCATTGGTTGAGGTTTGTGGTTGGTGAGAATGTCAGAGTTGACCGTTCAAACAACCTCGTATGATCTTCTGCTGAACTTTCGAAAAGACTTAAGTAGCTGGGTCGCTTTCGTCGGATACGAGAGATCGCAAAGTCTCTGTCTTCTTCGACCGAGTCGGCCGACAAGGAATGTAACTTCGAGTAAGTCGGTGGCGATCGCGAAGGTACTTGGGCTTGCATGAGTTCTTCCGCCGATGACTTATCACCTTGGGTTGGCTTCTACCGAGGTCTACTCGGTGATGATCGAAGAACGCAAGCGATTACACGATGACGTGGGGTTCTGAAAAGTATCTTCGGCAGAAGATCAGTTCAACAATTACCCCGTACAAGACTTAGACAAAATATAAAAACGATTACAACAAGTCTAACCTATACATCAGCTAATCCTAACGACACACTAAACTACTGATATCAGCTCGGTATTGGGATCTTCAATTCCATAGTACTACTATGATTTCCCCCAATTTTCTTTTAACCACGAACAACTGAGTATCATCTACTGACTCATATCCAACAAACTCTATATCCCTCCTCTTCAAATCAACATAAGACTTTTGTCTATCTTGAGCAATCTTGATTCTCTCTCTAATCTTTGAGATCACTCCCACAGTTATTTCGATGTTCTCGGGTCCCAATTCTTTTCTCGCCAACCTCATCCCAGTGGAGTGGCGATCTACACTTTCTTCCATACAATGCTTCAAAAGGTGTCATCCCTATACTTGTTTGATAGTTGTTATTATATGCAAACTCCACTAAAGGCAAATGCCTCTCCCAATTGGTTCCAAAATCCATGACACGTGCTCTCAACATATCTTCCAATGTCTGAATAGTTCTTTCAGACTGTCCATCAGTTTGTGGATGATAGGCGGTACTAAACTTCAACTTAGTACCCATAACAACTTGTAAACTACTCCAAAATTTTGATGTGAACCTCGGATCGCGATCACATACAATACCGGTAGGCACTCCATGTAGCCTAACAATCTCATCTAATATAGATTTGTGCTAATCGATCCATGTTGTCTGTCATCTTCATCGGAAGAAAATGAGCCAATTTCGTAAGTCTATCCATGATTACCCAAATTGAATGATTTCCTCTTTGGGTTTTTGGTAATGCTACCACGAAGTCCGTTGATATCTCCTCCCACTTCCATTGAGGTATATCAAGCAGTGTTGGATATGAGTCAGTAGATTGATACTCAGCTGTTCTAGGGTTAAAAGAAATTGGGGGAAATCATAGTAGTACTATGGAATTGAAGATCCCAAAACCGAGCTGATATCAGTAGATTAGTGTGTCGATAGGATTAGCTGATGTATAGGTTAGACGTGATGTAATGCTTATTATTTTTGTCTAAGTGTTGTACGGGGTAGTTGTTGAACTGATCTTCAGCTGAAGATACTTTTCAGAACCCCACGTTATCAGTGTAATCGCTTGCATTCTTCGTCGCCAGTGATATCAAACTCGCTTGAAGATCCCGCATCACCGACCGGACCTCGGTAGAAGCATTCTCTACAAGCTAATGGTCATCGGTAGAAGAACCGGTGCAAGCAAGTATACCTTCGCAATCGACCAACCGACTATCGAAGCTCACTTTATCGGCCGACGACTCACCGAAGAAGACAGACTTTCGAGTACCGTATCCGATAGAAAGCGACCCAAAGACTTAAAGTCCCTTCAAATGTTCGGCAGAAGACATACGAGGTAGTTTGAACGGTCAACTCGACACTCACCAACTACAAACCTCGACCAATGAGAAGCCGACAACGCTTACCTACTCTACACAAGTAAAGTCGCTCTCATGAACAGTGCATTAAGCGCCTCGCCGCAACAAAGTTGAATAGTGGCCGTTTTCTTTGGACGCTTGTGACACGTGGCATCGTCGTCTCCAACGGACATATGTCACAACTCACAACTATAAATAGAGAAGGATTTGAAGATTTCAAGCGAGGAAAATACGCGAAATCAAGGGATATCATTCAAGCTCACAACGCTCTAGAACCTTCAAGCTTATCCGAGAGACGAACTAGTTTTCATAGAACACTTCTTGTAGTTCATCTCTCTAGAGCACTTTGATCCCTATCTTCTCTAGACTAAGCTCATTGCTAGATTCATAGCTTAGATCCGAAGGAGTTCACATTTAGTGAATTGTTCTTGTTGTAAGAACTCCTTCTCGCTTGGAGAATATTCCCTCCCTTCTAAACTTAGGTTTGGATTGTAAAGTCGCTAAGGACTATAACTTAGAGGGAACCGTCCCGGTCTGCAGTATCCCCGCCGAGGCTTGCTCGGAATAATCAACAAGTTCTCCCGCCTTGTTCGAGACCGTGGACGTAGGATCTTGCGTATCCGAACCACGTTAAATCGCTTGTGTTCATTTCATGTTTTATTGCATTGCATTCAACCGACTTGAAAATCATAAGTTTGCATAAAACGTATTTTATAAAGTGCACAGCCCAATAGATTTAACTTGCAAAAATGCGTTTTCAAAAGAGACGACTCCGGGCCTAACACTTATCCGCACTACGCCTCCGACCGGAGTTTCGTAATACCGACATCGGTCGGCAGAAGAGCTCGAAGCCGACTCACTTTGACCCCAGTGATCGAAGGCTTACTTGGCACTGTTCATCGATTGCAAACATCGCCTTCACTGACCTTCACCGAGAAAAAGAAACGAGCTCGAGTGTATTCACCCCCCCTCTACACCCGACTTTTCGTCTCCGGACCAACAATTGGTATCGAGCTTTCGGTGTTCAACCGATCGCCGGTTCCGAAATACTTGGTCCTCTCGAACCGATCCCGAAAACCGTTTTCACCGCATAAGCATCTTTTCAAGCATCCTTATACTCTTACTCTTACAATGTCGATATGTCGGGTATTAGGATGGTGCCGATGTTCTCAATAGAGAACTACACGGTATGGCGCGTACGTATGGAGGCACACCTAACGTCACTCCACGACAAAGATGTCGGATGTCCTAGAGTCGGGACCAATCATTCCTATGATCGACAGCATAGTATTTGCCTTCGGAGGAGGCGTGGGAGCACAAAACGGGTGCTAAGGTTCCCAAAGACAAATCCGCCTTCACGCCCGAAGAAAAGAAGTTGCACAACCTTGACCGAGTTGCACGTAATGCCATACCGACTACGCTCGGTGACTCACATCTCGGAAGGGTACAAGATTGCAAAACGGCGAAAGAGCTATGGGACGCCTTGGTCAGATCGAGCCATGGAACCCCTCGGATCAAAGAGAACAAGCTCGAGCTAGAGCTTCGAAGTTCGACGCCTTTGCAATGGAGCCTACTCGAAACCATTGACGAGCCGAGTGTCGATTCACCAATCAAGTCAATGTTATCAATGGGTCGGGGAGGTCGTTCACCAACAAGGAGATGAACACCAAGATCTTGAGAGCGTTGCCCCGACGTAAGTGGCTTCCATTTGCTACTTATTTACGTCGCTCGATCTAAATGCTCTAACTCCCGATGTTATATTTTCGTAATTAAAATCGGAGGAATTCGAGCATAGCCTACCCCAAAAGTGCTTAAGCGCTCCAGGCGACACACGTTCGACCACGCCTTCAAGGCAAATCAAGCAATACCGGAGCCAAGCCTATTTCCTCAAGCAAAGCCGTGGCCACATCGCAGCAAAGTCTTCCGAGACTTCAGGCCCCGATCGCCTAGCACCGATGGCTCTCAAATATCGAGGGAAAAGGAGAGAGTCGAAAGCCGAGGAAATACAACCGAGATTCTTCCTCGGGTAAGAAAGACTATCATAAGAAAGAAGAATCTAATCCTTCTACCGAATGCGGAAATCGGAGTCCGCCGCCGATCCATCTAAAGACTCACTGGTAAGAGCAAAGCAGAACATCTACCCGCTACAACCGCAAGAAGGAGGGACACTATCGCACGATTGTCCCGAACTCTCACTGCTCAAAGAGCGAACGGCGAGCCGAGAGAAAGAAATTCGCCGAGAGACGGCAGGCCTATATAGCCGGAGAGATATCCGACAACTCAATTGAGGAGGATACATTCATGTATTCTTCCGAAGATGAAGCCGCGTTCGTCGCAGCTTGAGGTCGCAGAGACGGTTCCCGATGAGTCGGCCGAATACCGGCTCGATGGCCGGGAGAAGAGGCCGAGGTAAATTCTAAACGCATTATTACCTCTTCTTCACATAGCACACAAGACACGTGCTCGGTCACAGATGATCCTCTAGATGTGGTACAAGCCTACGATGATCTGCTAGAGGAACAGATTCAGCTGAGCAGAGAGTTCAACAGAACCATCCAGGAACTTGAACAGTAAAGGCCGAGAATCGAGACTTTCTTCGATTGTCAGGTCTCTACTCGAGTCGATGGATCTAGTTGCGAGACTCAAGGAAGAGATTGAATCTCTTATGACTAAGTCTCGGCTTCAAGAGACTCGAGATCTCGGTTCGACCAAGGACAATTCCGAGAAAGAGACCGAAATAGCCAAGCTCGGCCGAAGCTCACGGACGTGCGGAATGACTATGACTTACTCGGAAGGAGTGACGAAGTCCGGAGAGGATTGATGACCGAACAATACACCGGGAGCTAAGGAGAAGCTTGAAAGCATGCTTAGAGCTCAACGGTCAACTTCGTGAAAGAAGGCCCTGGGCTATACACACGAAGCTTCTACCTCCAAAAGCTCAAAGAACCCCGGGCGATAGGTTCGTCGAGGAAAGGTGCAAGCCGCCGACACCACACCTCGGGCGAAAAACAAACAGAAAATAATTACACCTCGCCCGAGTAGCAACAAGCAATGACCAAAGGTTCCAGCCCCAGGACACCGCGATCAAATTCGGGGGGAATCAAGAAGGTCGGATGGGCGAAAAGCACAAGGAGCCACCGTATGAGCACCCGGCACGATGACGGCTCGTACTACTATGAGCCCGGGGTCGGGAGAAGCGCTAAGACTCGAAGAAGAAAGCGCATGAACCCAAAATTATCAGCAGAAAGCCGGTATCTCCAAGTCCTGTGGAGAAGAAAGCCGATAAGGTTCGGAAGAAGAAGTCTCGGAACTTCTAAGGTCCCGAGACAGATCCGGGTTCCGAAATCACCCACTAACCTGTAAGGACCCAATCGAACCAAAGGGTACCTAAAAATGCCTCTGTTTTGCGGTGTGCATAAGGACCCGTGGATAGTGGACAGCGGCCGCTCGAGACACATGACCTACCGAAGAGCCTGCCGACCAACTACGTACAAGAAGATGGTCCCGAGTGAATTCGGTGACAATTCCAAAGGCTACACAAGGGGATACGGAACGCTGAACATTGGGACCGCCACGGTTCCAAGAGTAACATATGTTGGGATTTTGTATCTCGGAAGCACTTTTTATGCTTGTATACAATGTGTTTTTGTCCTTACCACCTGTTTTATTCTCCTATCTCGATAAATATGTATATTTGCACATGTTATCCTTTATCTTGTATAAAAGTTAGATTTGTGTGGTGTGTCGGGTATCACGTAAGACAACACAAATTGGTTGAACTCGACAAGATATAAACAGTTAACACGTACCGAGACAACTTAAGGATGAAGTTGTCGGTTTAAGCTGCAGTTTAGATAAGAAGTGGCTTGTCTTAGCCGCTTGTCTTTACCGGTACACTTAAGGTGGTGTATTGAAGGATCACGGTGAGATGTGTTCTCCTAATCGACCTTAGTGGAGAACCAAGATCTCGGTGACTTAGCTGATCTTAAGCTTGGTAAGACTTCGCTGAGTGCATTTGGCTATCTATCACTTTGACCTACTATGGTGAACGTCCAATGAGCGACCGGATCTACGTATCTTGGGTGTTAGTAGTCATTTGTGGCTCAGCGTGGTTGTCCGTATCTTGCGGCCGTATCCCGAGAATGGGTTGATAATATCCCCCGAGGAACTCGAAAGGATTAGCACACTAAACCCGGCCGGTTGATTAAGTTCGAGTGTGTTAATAAGGTCGAGTGGTACTACTCAAGAATACAAGATGTTAATTAATTTAAGCAATAAGTAAGCTTAATTAATTAACGGATATTTCTATCTTAAATACGGAGATCGATTAAGTCTAAAATACAAGCCCTTGCTCAAATTGGGATAAAGGGGTAAGTCGGCACGGATTCTCTAGTGGAATGAATCGTGTTAATTAATTAATTTTGCTCGGGCTGAGCATGGATAATTAATTAATTGGAGGCCCCGACTTTATTTCTTGTATTGGATCCCCGATCCGGCCCAATTAGTTGCCTAGTAATTTATTATCTCTCGAGAATTCATTATTAATGGATTAATGTATTTTACATTATTTAATAATGTTATTTATCGGAATTAATTGGGTGGGCCAATTAATTGATAAATATTAGTAGCCCAATAAATTAATTAATTATATCATGGGCTGATTTAATAGAAGCCCATTGGATTATAATTAAATTAATGGGCTACAAATATATTAATATTATATAGGTTTTTGAAGCCTATATATATTAGTATTACGTTCGTAAACTCACACAATTGATTCATAAAAATCGAGAGTGGCGTGATTTTATAGAGAGAGAATAAATTTATTTTCTTCGGATCTCCGACCACCCGTAGGGAGAAAAAGGTCGGGACACGGATCGGAAGATCGACACGGGAGCAACAATCGGAGCCGCGACAACACACCGGGAGGAAGGTAGCCTTACCGTAAACCCTATTATTCCTTCAATTGGTATCGAGCCTGGTTTAGGCTCTGATTGTTGCTGTTAGATGCATGATTAGGTTTTATTTCCGTCGTTATCGGGTTAATTTTCGTGTTTGGGGCGCCTGCGAGCCACTTTGTTTTGACCCCGATGTAACGTTTTTCTCGTGAGAAAATCCACGAGTAGATGATAGGACCAATATGTTATGTGATTATACTGTTATTGTACTGTAATTGGTCCGATTGGCACGAAAATCGAGGCGCGACGGAGCGGAAGGGCGAAAACCTAGTTTACGGCGAGAACACGACCGCCGACTTGAGATAGAGCGTGAGGGCGCGTGCTACAGTATCCTTCCGATCCGTTTGGATAGGTTTGTTCGTCCTCTCGTTAGATTCGTCTGGATAGGTCACACGACCCATTCCGATTTCTGGTTTGTCCGGAATAGCGTCGGAAAGGAGAAGTGGTCGTGCTGTCCAAAAATTCCCAAATTGGCCAGGAAACCCTAGTTTTCTAGGGTTCCGCCGCATTTTGCGGCGGCGATTCCCGGCGGTTCCGCGGTCGGATTTCCGATAGGCTTGGACCTATGGAATCCTAGTGTTACTAGCTTCGCGTTTATAGGTCGTATGGGATCATCCGATCCCGGATGCGACCGGAATTGACGTCTGAAGTAGGCTGCTCGTTATGAATTCGTTCCGGCGAATCGTTTGAAATTCGGGAAATTGAGGAACTAATCTCGGCCGAATCCGTTACCCGGTGGTCGTGAGTGTTCCAATTACGTTTCCCCTCTTTCAATTGATCGAATCGCGGCTCGGAAACGAAGAATTAAGGCGGCGAAAGGCGGCGGCGGCGGGGGCGCGATTTATTGCGCAATTCCGTCGCGTGGCCGAAATCGCCGGCCGTTTCGCACGTTCGCACGTCCGGAGGATGTCGGGGGTGGCGAGGACGGTGGCGGAACTCCGGGCTTGGCCGGGAAGCGCGGCGCGCGCGCGTCTCGCTGCGTGCGATCGCGGCCGCAAGCGCCGCCATCACCGGCCGCCATTCCGCGGCCCGCAGCCAGCGTTTCGAGCGGCGGCGGCCGGTCGAGAAGGTGGCGGCGCGGGTCGGGAGGCGGCACTGTCGATGACGGGTTGCGCCGCGGCGGCGACGGCGCGTTTTCCGGCGTGATTTTTGTTGAAGAAGACGCCGGCGTGGCGCGGCCGACGTGGGCGCGCCACGTCGGCCCTGGCGATTTGGCGCTGCGTGTACGCCCACGTGTACCGCCACGTGGCGGCCCCCCGATGACGTGGCGACGACGGTTCGATGCGTTTTCGACGCAGTTTCCATTCGAAGATTTTCAAGATTTCGAAGATCCGTATTTTGATCGGGCAATGTAATAGTGAGGAATTACGTGTTTTAAAGCCCGATAACGATTTTAAATTTCCTATTTGCGTATTTATTTTTAATTATGCTTTAGCATGCGATTATGTGATTAATTGCGCTTAGAAAAGCATGTAAATAGGATTTATATCGTTTCTAAAAGCATGTTTTATTTTTCGCGAGCACGTTTTATTATGTGCGTTTAGTAATTGCATGCTTTAGGAATTGTGTGGGATTGCATGATTCGTTACAAACCTTTTGAACAAAAAGACTAAGCAATTTTAAAATTAAATGTTTAATTAGATTCCATTAATTTGGATATTAAACAGTTAATCGGACCTCCATTAATTGGACTCTACACGAAAGTAGTAAGATTATGTAAGTAAACGTCCACCTGCGTGGCTTGCTTGCATTTTTGAGCTACCAATTTTGTGAGATGAGTTTTCCAAAATAATATTTGATTATTATTGAGTAGTGGGAGCGAAGCCGTAAACGTCCACTGCGTGGCTTGCGTGCCTAGTAAACACGAGTACTCTAGAAGATAATAATTAAATAGGATGGCTAATTAGATCAAATTGAATGCGGCATGGTTCGAGTAAGTATGTCAATTTCAAGGATTTGATTCTATTTGGTCAAATTAATGGTCAATGCTTAGATGTCACCGCAGGTACAATTCACTTCCCTCGAAGTCCCTTCCCGCGTTTTAATAGTGACATGGTCCAGTAGATCGAACTATTAATTTCATTCGTCTTAAGAACCTTGACGTGGATTGGAATTAAAGAGCTAGGTAAATAGCTTGGTTTAGGGTTACGCTAGTAAACGTCCACCTGCGTGGCTTGCTAGTGAAATTCCTAGAGCGGTTCGAGGTTTTTAACATCATTGGTTTTTCAAAAGGTTACAATGATTGTTAATTACGAATTATGTGCAAATATTAATTTTATACATGCTTTTAATTTATATTTTTCCAGATATGTCTGTTCGAAAAACTTTAATTTCGAGTTCCTAAACAGTCTCACCAACCAAACCCTAACGGGTTTACATTTTTAAATAATTTTACAAAGTGGAAGAGATATCTTACCTTCCCAATAAATGCTCTGCAAATGTTCTATAAGAACTTCCTTTTTAGGACCGCTATGTCTAAGAACGAGTTTACTTTGAGTATGTTACTCAAATCTTTGGTAGCGGTCAATGAGGTTATAGAAAAGGGCAAGAGTGCTCAAGTCTTGAATATCCCTAGTAGTTCAAGGAATCCTCTGAAATGCGGAAACCAGAAAAAGAATAGAAAGGGTGGACATTTCAAGAAGAGCAGTGGGAGTAAGAAGACGGTCCTTACCGGCGACATGCAAATGTCAAAGGAGAAAGGAAGGTTCTTCAAGAATGGTAAGAAAGGACACTGGAAGAATTATAATCCAGATGTCAAGGCAAAACAGAAAGAGACGCGAGTCGCTCTTGTAACTGAAACTGTTCTGGTTTCCTCTTCTACCCACGAATGGGTAGTGGATTCGGGGAACACTTGTTCATGTTTGTTACACCTTGCAAGGTTTCTTGCAGAAAAGGTAATTGAGCAATGGCGAGGTGGTAGTCTCAATGGGCAATGGATTGAAAGTTCCTGCAATTGCCATTGGAGATTTAAATCTATCTTTTGATAGTTCTGTTTTAGTACTTAAAGATGTTTAATATGTGCATGAGTTTAGGCGAAACATTATTTCTGTTTCAAAACTCTGCACCATGGATGGTTATAAATCAAGTTTTGATAGTGAAGTTTCTATCATGAAAGACGATGATTTTATCTGTGGTGGACCATTAAACGGATCTTTATATACTATTACTTGTAAACCGCGTAATTCTGTTAATATTGCTTCCTCATCATCAAATCCTAAGAAGAGGAAAGAGTCTTCTAAGGTAAACCAAACTTATCTATGGCACTTAAGACTAGGTCACATCAATCTTAACGGGACTCGAGGTTGGTGGAATATGGATCATTGGAGTCTCTCCAAGATTGAACCGTTTCCAACTTGTGAAACCTGTTTGGAAGGAAAGATGATGACTAGGCCTTTGAAGGCACAGGGGTTATAGAGCCACGAAGCATTAAGTTTGATACATTTCGACTTGTGTGGGTCTATGTCTACACAAGCTCGTGGAGGGTATGAGTACTTCGTCAAATTTACTGACGATTACTCGAGGTATGGATATGTTTACTTTCTTCGCCACAAGTTGGATTGCTTTGAAACCTTTAAGGAATTCAAGGCAGAAGTGGAGAAGAAGCTAGGTAAAGAAATCAAAACACTACGATCTAATCGTGGTGGGGAATACCTGTCCAACGAGTTCAAGGACTACTTGACGAGAATGTGGGATTACATCCCGCGTGACATCACCGGGCACGCCTCGGCGAGAATGGTGTGTCGAGAGAAGGAACCGAAGAGATGGTTTGGTCGATGATGAGTTATGCAACTTTGCAGTTTTCTTTTGGGGATATGCCCTTAGAGCTGCAAACATACTTGGCCGAACCGTGTGCATTCCAAGTCGGTACAAAAGATCCCTTTCGAGTTGTGGAGTGGGCACAAACCCAAGTATGCACCACTTAAGGATTTGGGGTTATCCCGCTTATGTGCTAAATAGGCAAGGCCGACAAATTGAAATCACGTTCGAAGTGATGTTGTTCATAGGGCATCCGAAGAAAACGAAGAGTGGATACTTTTATGATCCTAAAGAACGAGAAGATCGTTGTTAGCCCTAACGCTCGGTTCTTAGAAGAGGATTACACTAGTAACCATAAATCTCGAGTCGACATCATCCTTGAAGAATTACAAGGTGGTCGAGTTCCACTTGAACGGACCGGTAGTGCAAGATAGTACTCCACGAGTAACCGCACACTGTTAACACAACTCCTAACACTGTTAGACGTAGTGGGAGGGTGATATTTACACCTGATCGGTATGTTCACTGGGGAGACGTTTAATTATCTCCTGGCAGATGAACAAGATACCGTGGATCCCTGGACTTACAACGAAGCGATGGGAGATGTAGATGCACCATGGACTCGAAATTTGAGTCCATAAGCGATATGGATGTATACGAGATCACTGAACTACCTAAGGGCTTCAATGCTATTGGTAGTAAGTGGGTATACAAGAGAAAGAGAGAGCACCGAATGAAGAGATCATGGCGTTTAAGGCCAGACTAGTGGCGAAGGGTTTTACCCAGAAAGAAGGTATCGATTATGAAGAGACCTTCTCGCCTATAGCAATGATCAAGTCCATTCGGATTCTCCTTGCCATATCGGCTCACATGAAACTAGAGATCCGACAAATGTATGTCAAAACCGCTTTCCTAAACGGTCACCTTGAAAAAGGTAGGGACATCTACATGAAGCAGACAGATGGTTATGTGAATGAGGGCGAAGAGCATCTAGTTTGGAAGCTTAAGAAGTCTATTCATGGACTTAAGCAAGATTTCCGGTTATGGCACCGGCGTTTTCGACGAGGTAGTCAAATCCTACATGGATTTGTATCCCTGTCCTAACGAGGTGTGTGTAACGTATTTGTGTTAACGGATCAGTGGTGTTTCTTGCATTTTATGTAGATGACATCCTTCTCATTAGCAATAATGTTGAAGTGTTATCAGACGTAAAGACGTGGTTATCCGAGCAGTTTCAAATGAAGGACTTAGATGAAGCTGCTTACATCCTTGGGATCAATGTTATTCGAGATCGCCGTAAGAAGGATGTTAAGCTTGTCACAAGTGTCCTATATTGACACTGTTATTGCTCGTTTTAGCATGCAAAATGCCAAGATAGGTTCAGTACCTTTCAGACATGGCATTTTTCTAACCAAGAATCAGTGCCCTAAAAACGCCTGAAGAGATAGAAAGTATGAGGCTAGTACCATATGCTTCCGCTGTCGGTAGCCTCATGTATGCGATGCTTTGTACGAGAGCAGATATCTCACATGTTGTATGCATGGTCTCAAGATATCAGTCTAACCCTGGAAAGGAACACTGGACTGCGGTCAACCATATTCTCAAGTACCTTAAACGGACTAGAGATTATAGGCTTGTTTACCACGGTCAGACGTCCTAGTGTCTTTGGGTTATACGAGAATCGGATTTCTAGGGCGATGACAGACGAGTAGAAGTCTACCTCGGGTTATGTGTTTACCTTGGGAGGTGGAGCCATTTCATGGAGGAGTGTAAAGCGTAAATGCATTGCGGACTCAACCATGGAAGCGAGTATGTGGCCGCCCTGAAGCTTCAAAAGAGGCGATTGGCTCAAGAATTTCCTCCAAGATCTTTATATTGTTCGAGAATTTGCCTAAGGCGGTCACGATTTATTGTGATAATGCGGGTGCGATGACAAATTCTAACGAACCTAGATCTCACAAGGCGTCTAAACACATAGACAGGAAGTACCATATTATACGAGTATTCGTAAATCGAGGTGACCTGGTGATTGACAAAATTGGAACTGAAGTCAACCTAGCTAATCCTTTCACGAAGAGCTTACCACTCCCGGCTTACGAGAAGCATGTTCGTGGCTTTGGGATGGTAGAGATGCCCCACTTAGGACTACAGAAACTTTTGTATAAGTGGGAGAAGATGTCGTGATAGATAGGATAGATAGCTAACATATAGTTGGGTACTAGTTTGTACCTAGATAGCTGAGATATAGACACATTGTATACTAAAAGTTTACTTTAGTATAAGTGGGAGAATTGTTGGGATTTTGTATACTGGAAGCACTTTTTATGCTTGTATACAATGTGTTTTTGTCCTTACCACTGTTTTATTCTCCTATCTGATAAATATGTATATTTGCACATGTTATCCTTTATCTTGTATAAAAGTTAGATTTGTGTGGTGTGTCGGGTATCACAGAAGACAACACAAATTGGTTGAACTGACAAGATATAAACAGTTAACACAGCTGAGACAACTTAAGGATGAAGTTGTCGGTTTAAGCCTGCAGTTTAGATAAGAAGTGGCTTGTCTTAGTCGCTTGTCTTTACTTGGTACACTTAAGGTGGTGTATTGAAGGATCACGGTGAGATGTGTTCTCCTAAGCCGACCTTAGTGGAGAACCAAGATCTCGGTGACTTAGCCGATCTTAAGCTTGGTAAGACTTCGACTAAGTGCATTTGGCTATCTATCACTTTGACCTACTATGGTGAACGTCCAATGAGCGACCGGATCTACGTATCTTGGGTGTTAGTAGTCATTTGTGGCTCAGCCGGTTGTCCGTATCTTGCGGCCGTATCCCGAGAAATGGGTTGATAATATCCCCCGAGGAACTCGAAAGGATTAGCACACTAAACCCGGCCGGTTGATTAAGTTCAGGAGTGTGTTAATAAGGTCGAGTGGTACTACTCGGGAATACAAGATGTTAATTAATTTAAGCGGTCGGTAAGCTTAATTAATTAACGGATATTTCTATCTTAAATACGGAGATCGATTAAGTCTAAAATACAAGCCCTTGCTCAAATTGGGATAAAGGGGTAAGTCAAAGCACGGATTCTCTAGTGGAATGAATCCGTGTTAATTAATTAATTTTGCTCGGGTGAGCATGGATAATTAATTAATTGGAGGCCCAAAGCTTTATTTCTTGTATTGGATCCCCGATCCGGCCCAATTAGTTGCCTAGTAATTTATTATCTCTCGGAATTCATTATTAATGGATTAATGTATTTTACATTATTTAATAATGTTATTTATTCGGAATTAATTGGTGGGCCAATTAATTGATAAATATTAGTAGCCCAATAAATTAATTAATTATATTATGGGCTGATTTAATAGAAGCCCATTGGATTATAATTAAATTAATGGGCTACAAATATATTAATATTATATAGGTTTTTGAAGCCTATATATATTAGTATTCTGTTCAGAAACTCACACAATTGATTCATAAAAATCGAGAGTGACGTGATTTTATAGAGAGAGAATAAATTTATTTTCTTCGGATCTCGACCACCCGGAGGGAGAAAAAGGTCGGGACACGGATCGGAAGATCCGACACGGGAGCAACAATCGGAGCCGCGACAACACACCAGGAGGAAGGTAGCCTTACTGTAAACCCTATTATTCCTTCAACATATGTTGAAGGACTTCAACATAATCTCCTTTCAGTCAGTCAATTCTGTGATAATCTTAACAGAGTAATCTTTGACGCTGGTTTACGTGATATTGTTGACAAATCTACGGGAAAACTGTTATCGGGTTCGCGGAGGAAGAACATCTATGTTGCAAACCGGAATACCGAGAACTCGAGGCTTGCTTGCTCGCACGACTAAATCGAGTAACAAGTCAGTGGCTATGGCACAAAAGACTCGGCCACTCCGAACTTCAAGACCATGAACAAGCTTGTCAAGAACTCTAAAGTCGGAGGACCGCCCAACGAATCGTTTATCAAAGCGAGAAATTGTGAAGCGTGCACGAAGGGAAAGCAAACAAAGAGTAGCAATCCACCTATTCCGTCACCTTCCACTGATGGAATCCTTCAGCTGCTTCACATGGACTTATTCGGGCCAGTCTCTCCAGATGACTATAAGAGGCAAGAAGTATGCCCTCGTCGTCATAGACGACTTCTCGAGATATACTTGGGTCATCTTCATCGCCAACAAATCGATGTTCGATCGAGTTACCTAATCTACGAAGAAACTCGGTGTGGAAAAGAACATCAAGATTAAGAAGATACGCTCAGACAGAGGAACAGAGTTTCTAAACTCAGTAGTTAAGACATACTGCGATAAAGAGGGAATTCAGCACGAGACATCGGCTGCGCGCACCCCTCGGCAGAACGGACTTGCCGAACGTAAGAACGAGAACTCTCAAAGAAGCAAGCAAGAACGCTCCTCGCAGATTCTGGACTACCCTCAAAGTTTTGGGGCCGATGCTACCGACACCGCCCCGTTACACTCGGAATCGATCACTACCGACACAAAGAACACATGAAGACGCCATACGAACCGTGGAAAGGGAGAATTCCTTCTATTTCTCATTTTCATGTTTTCTACTGTCCTTGCTTTATCCACAACAATGGGAAAGATCGGTTGAAGGTCTTTGATAGCAAATCGATCAAGGAGTATTCTTAGGATACTCCCGAGTCAATAAAGCCTTCGAGTTTTTAACTATCGAACTCTTTGCGTGGAGGAAAGCCCTCATGTTGTTTTTGATGAATTTGTTACCGAGAACAGGGAAAGATACAAAGTCAAGCATGCGAGGATGTCGGCAGCAAGCTACGGGATCTCGAACTAAATGACAAAGCCGAAAAGATCCAAAGCATTGTTGGGATGATGAGTCGGAAGATGAAGAAATTCGGACTCGACCAACAAGCAATGTAGCTAACCTAGTTGATTCTATCGAACGGAATCAACAACAGGTAACTTCGGTCGATGAGGAAGCCCCTGTGGTAACCGAGACCTCTACCGAGAATATAAACTCGGTGGGGAACCATTAATGTTCCCGAGCCGAATGCCCCGAACCCGGAAACTCGGTAGATCCTAACCTTCTTACCGAATTACTACGGTCACAAAACAAGATTACTCGAAATACCTAATACACCTACTGACCGTGCGGAAGTGGTATCGGAAGAAGAAGCCCGACTCGGGCGTTCGTGGCTCGATGCTCATTCTTCGATCTTATCATTGGAGATCCATCAGCAACTATAAGGACGAGATCAAGATTAATTCAAGGAGAAAGCTCACTTTACTCTTGTTTTCTCGTCTACGTAAGAACCTCGATCGATAGAGGACGCACTTAAAGATCTTGGACCGGGTCATTGCTATGCAAGAAGAGCTGAACCAGTTCGTCGAAATGAAGTTTGGGAGCTTGTCGACGGACCTGAACATCGGCACGTGATTGGAACTAAGTGGGTCTTCAAGAACAAGCGAGATGAAAACAACGTCATTGTCGGAAATAAAGCTCGACTAGTTGCTAAAGGATACGATCGAAAGAGAGGGAATTGACTTTGATGAAACATTTGCTCCGGTCGCCGGATTGGAAGCCATTCGTCTTTTCCTAGCTTATGCAACACATCGGAGATTTAAGGTATATCGGATGGATGTGAAGTCGGCTTTTACGAACGGCGTGCGAAGGAAGAAGTCTACGTGGAACAACCGCCCGGCTTTCAAGCAGGGACATCAGTGTACGAGACTTAGGAAAGCTCAGTATGGGTTAAAACAAGCACCCGGGGCTTGGTATGATACCCTATCGGACTTTCTACTTCGAAAAGGTTTTCAAAAGGGGACGGTAGATCGCACCCTATTCAAGCATAAAGTCGGAAGATGACATTCTACTGGTGCAAATCTACGTGGACGACATCATTTTCGGCCGAGTAAACGAAGTTATATGTCGGCAGTTCGAGAAGATGATGAAGGAGAAATTCGAGATGTCCATGATGGGAGAGATGAATTATTTCCTTGGATTTCAAGTAAAACAATCACCGGTGAAGGAATCTTCATCAATCAAGCCAAATACACTCGAGATCTTCTCAAAAGATTCGGCCTGTGATTCCAAAGAAACCGGTCAAGATCCCCATGAACACGAACTTTAAAATCGATCTAGACAAAGAGGGAGCTTTCGTTAACTCTACCGATTATAGAGCTATTATTGGTTCTTTACTTTATTTAACAGACTAGCCGACCGACATAACTTATCTTTGTAGGTGTATGCGCAAGATTTCGAGCGAATCCCAAGCGAAGTCATCTAGACTCGGCGAAGAAGATTCTGCGATATCTAAGAGGAACACCCGAGGTCGGGTTATGGTATCCTCGCGATGATAATCTAATACCGACGAGTTATTCGATGCCGATTATGCGAGATGCGGGATAGATCGAAAATCAACTTCCGGAACATGTCGGTTCCTAGGCGGCAAGCCGATATCGTGGTTTTCAAAGAAACAAAGCACTCGGTAGCTACGTCCACTACTTTGAAGCCGAGTACATGGCTGCAGGAAGTTGGTGCCCGCATCCTTTGGCTTCGACAACAATTGAGAGATTATGGTATAACTCGGGATGAAGTGCCCATCTACCGTGACTCCACCAGGTGCAATAGCTATAACTCGGAACCCGGTTCTACATACCGAGATGCAAGCACGTGGACATTCGACACCACTTCATCGGAGACCATGTCGAAAAGAAGGACATCGGGATGGAGAAAATCCATACCGACAAGCAAAGGGCGCATATACCGACCAAACCACTAGCCGAGAACAAAGTTCGGAGAACTATCCGGTTGAGCTAGGTCCGCTCGATCCTACCGAGACAAGTCAGTAGAAGCCGACTACTGATAATAATATACTTAACAACAATGTGTATCAGTATGGAATCAGCATGACAGGTCAGAAAACTTAGTACAGTGACTCAGTTGGGAGATGCACACTGTACACAAGGGAGAACATGGTCATCAGCACAACCATCCTCCCGATAAATGATGGTAACCGGTGATAAGTTCACGTCAAGAGGTTTGCGTAGTATCGTTACTTAATTTGTTCGAAGCATGCCGCATTTAATGCATCGATCGCTTGCATTCGGTTGCCTAGGAGCATTTATTCCTTACCATTTATTATGTTTAAGGTTTGAGGAAAGGTCGGCGAGGACTCCTCGCCCGAGTAATTAATGCTCTCTGTCGCGCATTTAATGCATGTCTTCTCCATTAGCTTTATTACGTATATCTATATTTTTGGCGGCTATTGTAATCATTCTTTTATAACATTTAATCTTAGCCGCCCCTTGATTTTGAAAGATTAAATTTGAACCGTGCGATTCAAACTAAAGATCAAACTCAATATACAAAATCTTTCATCTTCTATCAACTCCTCACTTTTCGCCATTCTCATATCTTAGAGCTCTTTTTTAGCGATTCAGTTTCCTTCCTTACATCCTCATTCCAACTGCATTGCTATATCTCTTTTCAAGCTCTATTTCACGGTAATGTATCAGATGTCTGCTAGCAACTACTAACTTACTCTATTTTCAAGTGCTAATATGTTGTTTTGCAGATTTCAATGGCGAACGTTCAAACTCCAGACAACATTGAGGAGATTGTAGCCTCCAAGATTCTGTTTGAACCTACCTTGGCCTTCCGCCAAGTGGAGATCTCTTTCCTTGAACCCGTGTTTGACGCTTTGGAGCGTTCGGGGTTGGAGATGCTTGGTTTCGAAGCACCCCGTGCTTTTCTCTCCTCGCATGTCGCCGAAGTTTATTTCAACCGGAAATCTCTAGCGTCGGGAGGAGAGGAATCGTCATTCTCTTATCAGAAGGAAGTCGATCAAGATGAGTGGGAGTCAGCTGTTCTTACCTTCGATATTCAAGATGCTCTAGCTCTCTCTTTCGATCTTCCCAACTCCGGCATTTCTCCGATTGGATACAAGGAGAAGGAGATCAATGCATATGTGCAGAAATTCTGTGGACGCAAGGATGTGGCGTTCAAAACAGCTTTACCGAGGAATATGTTGCTACCTCAGCATGCAGGTCTAGCTTACGTGGTATCGCACATTCGACAAGTTCATTTGGATCATATGATCAACTCGTCCAAACCTAGGATTCAGCTGATGATGGCAATAGACGATGGGGTTGAAGTGAACTGGGCCGAGTATTATACTACTCGGATGAAGGCACGTGCTCGGAAGTTCACCACATTACCCACCGGCGAGAGGAGGATAGCCGGTGTGGGTAAACTTCTATTCGGAACAAAGATGTCGTTTCGATAGAATGCATAGTTCGGAGGAACTCGACTGTTGAGCACTCGGCCTTTGAGGACTCCAAGTACTTTGACAAGAAGTCTATCAAATTTATGACAAAGGCCTGGAGCGGAAAAGTCAATTGGCAAGGGGCCACTCGAACCGAAGAGAGCGGCATCTCGCTCCGCCCCCAACTGTCCAAGTGCCAAAGAAGAGGAGGTTGGCTAAGAATCGACCTGCTGAGGTCACGGTGGCTCGGCCACTTACCATTATTGAGCCGGCTCCTCCTACTCAAGAGGAGCAACTACTCGATTCGATACCGGAATCGAGGGAGCGACGATCAAGGACAAAGTCCAAGTGATCGGCTACGAGGGAACAGAGTCCGACAAGAGGCAACCGTCACCCGAACCTACTCGCTGAGTGGACAACAACCGACACCACTCGATTGCGTGCTGCAGCTGAGATTCACTAGAGATACCGTAAATTGCCGAGCACGCAGATCCTGGTTGAAATAGCAAGTAAGGACAAGAGCTCGGATGCTCTTAAGGTTTCTGCATTTGGGACATTCTTATTGACTTTGCCAAATCCCAGCGGTCACCGGATGAGCTAGCGACGGAGGAGCAAGAGCTCCAAGCCAAGATTGGATTCGGAGAGCCACCGATGTGGCATCTTTCGAAGATTTGAGAGCCGCAATGCTCTATTTACCGAGCTTGAGAGCTCCGACCGAAACAGACTCCGCCCCCATCTCCACCTCCCGATAAAGGCGATAATGATGATCAAGATGAGAAGATGGATGGCAAACCCAAGGAAGCGCACCGGGGAGAATCTGCAGAGGGACAAACTCCCCAAGAGAAGAGCCCAACACCACCCATAGTCACATCGGTGAGGCTACAACCGCTCCGAAGTACGGCAGGGAGCGATTGATCTCGTTCTCCGAGCGAGAGGCTCGGAACCAGCTCTTATCGAGATACAACCCATCGGTTCCGTGTCCTCACGTTACGTCAATAGGGCTATCAAACGCCAAGGTGAGAAAAATCGACTCCTAGCCAAAGATGTTCATTTCAAATGGGAGAAGTACACCAAGGCTCGGAACGAAGCTCTAAGTAAGTTGGCCGCCGACATCTCCACCCCCTAAAGAGGCTTCTCGACCGGATTTCAAGGAGATAGTTGAGCAGGCCCTAAGTGCTCAAAAGGCCGATTTATCGGCCACGAGTCGCAACTGCTTACCGCTCAAAGCATAAAACTTTCTCGGGAGCAATGACTCAAGCGATGAAAACAATTCAAGGCTTCATTGATGAGAGAAACAAGATAGCAACCACCTCTCTTCAAACGGCCATCAAGCAACAGCCGAGGCCTTAAAGGCCATTCGTAAAGAAATGACGAGAATCAAATGATCAAGCTCTGCTGAAACTCCGTCGGGAGTCGGCCGCTCGATTGAAGAAATCTAGAGCCGATCGGGAGAAAGACTGGGAAAACTACCGCAACTTGGTCGATGATTTTGATGACACGATTACCCGATCAAAGATTCTCGTGCACAATCTGGAGCGAGACGTAAAAGCTATCCGCACCTCCCCCGGCGAATATTGCCGATGCCAAAAAGGGGGAAGATATTGTGAAAGATGAACTCGATACGGATACGGTGACGTCCGGATCCTTGAGGGACGAGGCTCGGGAGGCAGGACCCTCCTCGGCAGCAGAGCCCTCGGCGCAGAGATTCGGGGGGAACAGGCTCCGGAGGCGGGACCAACTAATCGAAAGGTACATCTATCGAGGTCCTTCTCCTTGATTTCCCACTACAAGCCACCCCCCATCTCCTCTTGGTTCGTGCACATAGACGAAATCGCTCAATTCCTTGAAGAGCCAATGAAGAAGAAGAGTCTCAAAAGCTGCCGCGAGAGGTCGGGGAAGGAAATCGCTCTTGAATCATCTACTCCTTCCTCCCCGATCAAGAAGTTTAAATCAAAAGCGGAGCAAGAGGCATTCGACCTCGAGAATAGCCCAAGAGCTGCAAGACAAGGCTGGACCGGGAGCGTCGGCTAGAGGAGGCACGGGCTGAAGCGACGAAAAGCCTAAGGGCAAAGCCGTCTGGGGCAAAGGAAAGAGAAAGGTCATTAATACGGTCGAAGAGCAAAAGAAGAAAGCCCAAGAAGAATTTGCTAAGGCTCTTCCGATCGAAATCAAAGCTACTTGCTCGAGTATTCCCATATCTACTCTTACACCGAGCGGATAGCGGAAGATCAAATGACACGGGAGGCGACGCCGCAAGGACCGAGTCTCGGACGAGGAGACACTAGAGCGGCCGCTCTCCGTGAGAAGAAAAGGATGGCCGACCACGGCAAGAATGAAAAGCCTATCTCGATAAACCAAGGCCCGATCCAAGAAGGCGGATCCCGAGAGGATCTAAGTTCATCGGGGCCCCCACATCAAGCAACAACCGATTCAGCATGTGGATAAGTGGGTGCCGGCTGATATGAATGAACATTGGGAGAGATTGAAAGAAACTTTTATCAAAGGCTACTACGTATGGCGCATTTACCCACTTGATCGCCCAGGCCGATCAGCTCTTTGAGGAGTTGATTACGAGATTTAATGTTGAATTCGTGAACGGCTGAAGCAAGTCATGGAATCACGAGAATGTAACCTTCCGTGCCCCGGCTTTCCGACGTATTCCACCGCCGAGACTTGCTAGTGGATCGCCGAGCACTAAGGACATAGAAAGAGAAGTGGAGGAAGCCGCCTACGCTCCGAGCCTCGCTCCCGTAAAGGCCGGATGATAACTTGGAGATCCGGGAGATTCGAGCCAGAGTGTATAAATACTATTACCGGATCCTCCCGAGGAAAAATCCACCGACTTCAAGAAGAAAACGCAGAAGTTCAAGAAGCAAAGAAGCAGGTGATTTTTTCTCTCATCTTTTGTAATAGCATAGGAACTCTGTAATTTTTGATATATATATCGGTTCCTACGCTTGCTAGACAATTACTCATTGTCTTTCGGCCTTTTACTTTGTGTTTACACTACCGATCACCAAGTGATCGACACACACTCACATCGGTTTCTACGATCTTGCCTTTCTCTCACCTGCCGAAGTTCATTTACTATTATCGGTTTTCCTCGGATGCTTTAAGGGGGGAAATTGTTGTCGATAGGACAAGTATCTTTAATAGATATTAGAGTATAGAGGTTTTGGCATCATCAATTAGGGGGAAATTGTTGGATATGAGTCGGTAGATTGATACTCAATTGTTCTAGTGGTTAAAAGAAATTGGGGGAAATCATAGTAGTACTATGGAATTGAAGATCCCAAAACCGAGCCGATATCGGTAGATTAGTGTGTCGATAGGATTAGCCGATGTATAGGTTAGACGTGATGTAATGCTTATTATTTTTGTCTAAGTCCCTGTACGGGGTAGTTGTTGAACCGATCTTCGATGAAGATACTTTTCGTAACCCCACGTCATCGGTGTAATCGCTTGCATTCTTCGTCGGCGCTGATATCAAACTCGGTTGAAGATCCCGCATCGGTGGCCGGACCTCGGTAGAAGCATTCTCTACAAGGCGATGGTCATCGGTAGAAGAACCGGTGTAAGCAGTATACCTTCGCGATCCACACCGACTATCGAAGCTCACTTTATCGGTCAGACGACTCGGCCGAAGAAGACAGACTTTCGAGCACCGTATCCGATAGAAAGCGACCCAAAGACTTAAAGTCCCTTCAAATGTTCGGCGAGAAGACATACGAGGTAGTTTGAACGGTCAACTCGACACTCACCAACTACAAACCTCGACCAATGAGAAGCCGACAACGCTTACCTACTCTACACAGTAAAGTTGCTCTCATGAACGGTGCATTAACCGCCCTCGTCGCAACAAAGTTGAATAGTGGCCGTTTTCTTTGGACGCTTGTGACACGTGGCATCGTCGTCTCCAACGGACATATGTCACAACTCACAACTATAAATAGAGAAGGATTTGAAGATTTCAAGCGAGAGGAAAATACGCGAAATCAAGGGATATCATTCAAGCTCACAACGCTCTAGAACCTTCAAGCTTATCCGAGAGACGAACTAGTTTTCATAGAACACTTCTTGTAGTTCATCTCTCTAGAGCACTTTGATCCCTATCTTCTCTAGACTAAGCTCATTGCTAGATTCATAGCTTAGATCCGAAGGAGTTCACATTTAGTGAATTGTTCTTGTTGTAAGAACTCCTTCTCGGTTGGAGAATATTCCCTCCCTTCTAAACTTAGGTTTGGATTGTAAAGTCGCTAAGGACTATAACTTAGAGGGAACCGTCCGGTGCACGGTATCCCTGCCGAGGCTTGCTCGGAATAATCAACAAGTTCTCTCTGCCTTGTTCGGGGACCGTGGACGTAGGATCTTGCGTATCCGAACCACGTTAAATCGCTTGTGTTCATTTCTTGTTTTATTGCATTGCATTCAACCGACTTGAAAATCATAAGTTTGCATAAAACGTATTTTATAAAGTGCGCACCAATAGATTTAACTTGCAAAAATGCGTTTTCAAAAGAGACGACTCGGGCCTAACACTTATCCGCACTACGGTCTCCGACCGGAGTTTCGTAATCCCGACATCGGCCGGTAGAAGAGCTCGAAGCCGACTCACTTTGACCCCAGTGATCGAAGGCTTACTTGGCACTGTTCATCGATTTGCAAACATCGCCTTCACTGACCTTCACCGAGAAAAAGAAACAGAGCTCAGGTGTATTCACCCCCCCCCCTCTACACCTGACTTTTCGTCTCCGGACCAACAAGCAGCTTTAATAAGTCGGATGGCCGTTGGTGTTCAGCCTTCACTTGTTGGCAAGTCATACAACTTTGTATGAATTCTGCAATAGTCCTCTTCATATTCCTCCACCAAAAGTGTCTATTCAAATCATGATACATCTTTGTCCCTCCAGGATGGACAGTGTATGGTGTGTTGTGTGCCTCCTCTAAAATCTCCCTCATCATTTCACTTCCTTTTGGTACACAGATCCTTCTCTCGAACATCAGCGTCCCGTCTACTGCAATCTCAAACCCCTTATTCTGCCCTTCCAGAACTTGATCTCTTATCTTGCACAAAAACATATCTCTCTTTTGTGCTTCCCGAATTTGGTCCCTTAGCAAAGGTTGGATCTTCATAGCTGCTAACTTAGTAGTAGTGTCTTCTATCGACGGTACAACTTCAATTTCCATTTTTGCAAACTCTTCAATCATTCGGGAAGTATATAGGGCGGTCAAACTCCCTTTCCTGCTCAGAGCATCAGCTACGACGTTTGCTTTTCCTGGATGATAATGAATTGTGCAGTCGTAATCTTTCACTAGTTCGAGCCACCTTCTTTGTCTCATGTTCAATTCCTTCTGTGTGAACAAATACTTGAGACTCTTGTGATCAGAATATATCTCGCACTTGCCTCCGTATAGGTAATGTCTACAAATTTTCAAGGCATGGACCACAGCTGCCAATTCCAGATCATGTGTAGGGTAATTCAGTTCGTGCGTCTTCAGTTGCCTCGAAGCATAAGCTATGACCTTCCCATGTTGCATCAAGACACATCCAAGTCCTTGTTTTGAGGTATCGCAGTAGATTACATACCCTTCAGTTCCGTCAGGAATAGTGAGTACCAGTGCCGTGGTTAACTTCCCTTTCAGTTCTTGGAAACTTCCCTCACACTCTTCATTCCACTCAAACTTGATCCCTTTTCTGGTGAGCTGGGTGAGTGGCCTTACTATCTTTGAAAACCCTTCAATAAACCGTCGATAATTTCCTGCTAATCCCAAGAAACTTCGGATTTCGCTTGCATTCTTCGGTGCCTTCCAGCTACTGACCGTTTTAATTTTTGCTAGGTCCACTTCTATTCCTTGTGCAGTTACTACGTGACCAAGGAATACTACTTCATTAAGCCAAAACTCACATTTATTGAGCTTGGCGAAAAGCTTCTCCTACCTCAAGGTCTCCAGTACAATTCTCAAATGCTCTTCATGTTGGCTCTGGTCTTTATCATCGATAAAGACAGTTACGAATTTATCCAAATATTGATGAAACACTCTCTTCATCAAGTCCATGAAAACGGTCGGTGCGTTAGACAATCCAAAAGGCATCACTGTAAACTCATAGTGACTGTTTCTTGTTCGAAAAGCTATCTTCGGCACATCACTCTCCTTAATCTTCAATTGATGATATCCGGACCTCAAGTCAATCTTTAAGAAGATCCCCACGCCTTTTAGTTGATCAAAGAGGTCTTCCATTCTTGGCAACGAGTATTTGTTCTTGATTGTCAACTTGTTGAGCTCACGGTAATCTATGCACATACGCATAGTTCCATCTTTCTTCCTGACAAAAAGCACAGGTGCTCCCCATGGCGATGCACTTGGACGAATATGTCCCTTGTCTAACAACTCCTGCAGTTGTATCTTAAGTTCTTGTAACTCCATTGGTGCCATTCTGTATGGCGCTCTCGAGATAGGGGTTGCTCCAGACATTACATTGATGTTGAATTCCACTTGCCTATCTGGGGGAAGTCCACTTAGTTCATTAGGGAACACATCGGGAAATTCCCTTACCGGAATATCATTTATGGTTAGTTCCTCCGTCTTTGTGCTTGTAATATTCACCAAGTCGGCTTGACAATCATTCTTCCTCATCATCTTGGTGGCCTTCATAGCAGTTATGATATGTGGTCCTCTGTTTCTCTTACTTCCGTAAAAGGAGAATTGGTTTCCGTCTGGTGTTGGGAAAGCGACCACCAATAATTACACCAAATTACATGAAATCTGCTAACTTGAATAAAGCTTACGAACCGATTATATCAATCCATGAATTTATTATTATTATTATTATTATTATTATTATTATTATTATTATTATTATTATTATTATTATTATTATTATTATTTTATTTTTTTTAATTTTTTTAAACATGATTGACTCAAAAACTACGCATATAAATACCGATCAAGCAAAGAAGAATATAAAACTAGAAAATTGCCTATGCTAATCAAAACTAAATTTCTGGGTACCTTATATGACTTTGAAGAAAAACACCCAAAGATATTTGCAGTAGGTGATAACCGAAAGAGATATGAACATTCTGAGATGTGGCAGCGAAAGGAATATAGGAGAAAACTGGAGAATATGTTTACTGTGGGAGAGAGAGATTTGAGAGAATTTGAGTGCGTGATATGTTCGTGGGAAACTATGTGTATATATATAGGCAATAATTTTGATAAGATTAGGATAGGAACAAATATCAAAGATTTACTCAATGAGAAACGCGTCGTCAAGAACCGAGAGGTTGAAACCTAATATTCTACCATATACCATCTACTTATCTAAAACCCACGTGACTAATCCTACTTAGCAAAATAAAAATTAATAATAATAAAACAACATAATTACTAATATTTAATTATATTATACTCTACTCATTTTTTTCTTATTTCATAAAAAAAATTACGGCATGTAATTTGAAGTTTTAAAAATAAAATAAGCTATAGCACATATAACAATTTATAAAAAGGCATAACACAAATTTATCATAGAAGGAAAAAAAATGATATGCTCATGATTTAAGTCTTGCTAAATTAAAAAAATGATATGCTCATGCTTTAAGTCTTGCTAAATTAGCATATATACTTACTCACAATTGCAGAGTCCTTCTGGAAAAACCTGACTTCGCCGATCTATCGCCGATGATGATGGTTTTTCCAATACCCTTCGCCGACCATAATGAGGTTCTTCTTATCCCGACCGATTTCGAGATACTCACCATATATTTCCTTGCTTAATGCGGATCACAACTCTCCCCATAACTCTTCTACTCGCATCGAGCGCCTCCTTGATGGTGCTATACTTCCCGGCAGGGGTGGATCCAGAAATTATATTGGGGTGGGCTAAACAGTAAATACTTCGACACATTAAATTTCACGTTTATCATTTTTTTCGATATATACATGCTACTATTTACAAAATGTGATACTAAGTTTCATTACCGAGAATGAATACCACATTTTAACCAACGAAAAAAAACAAGGAAATATGAAATTGGAACTTTGAGGAGTAAAATAAGGAAATATGAACTTGGAACTTTGAGGAGTAAAATAATAAAGGTAAGAGAATGTCTTAGTCTTGGGTCGAAAAAGTGGGCTTGGGTTTTAGTTAGGTCAAATGAGTGGGCCGAAATCGAAGGCCTTTGGAGGAGAATTGCGCTTGCTGGCCAATAGAAACCTCACTTGTTACCTATACTTGTATATATCATAATTTTGCATAAGTTCTAACTGGTAACTAGTCTCGCCCAGAAATAATCCGTACGTATCTTATAATAATAGGTGAGTGTTTTTTCCATCACAAGAAAACTTTTATGATTGATTTAGAAAGCAAAGAACCAATGACGCCAAAATAAATGATTCAACAATATAATTAGAACACCCTTCACTCATCCTCAAAAACAAATACCCTCTCTTTCAATTCTAGAGTTATCGCTGTACCGTGATCATTTTCATGTATTCAACCAAGCTTTATTATATTCAGAGAGAGAGGAGGGAGATGGATACCGTTCTTAAGATTGAGGAGCTGGGTTTCAATCTCGGAGAGGAAGGAGGTTGCTTCATCAAAAGGCCGTGAGAGATCCGACTTATACTTGATCAATATGTCGCAGTAGCCTACGAAAATGGTTTGGGAATTGGTTTTGAAATAGCATGAAAATGGTTTTGAATCAATTTGTGGGATTTGGGTTTTATTGCTTTGGGCTTACAAATTAAAAATTAATTTTGGTTTTGAATCAATTTTGGGAATTGGTTTTGAAATAGCATTGAAATTGATTTTGTGGGATTTGGGCTTTATTGCTTTGGGATTTTAGGGTTGGGCTGAGGATGGGTTGGGTTGGGCTGAAATCCATAAAAATTTATTCGGGCTGGATAAATGTACTATCTGGGCCGGAGTTGCAATGGGCTGGAGCCCAGTCCAGCCCACCCCTGCATCCGCCCCTGCTTCCCGGATCCTTCCTGTGCCACCACCATAGTAGTAACACTTCCTAATTTAGCCAAATTTATAAATTCTCCACAGGTAACTATCTATGTAGATTTTCGCCACGGTCTGCAATTTCCTTCATGATTTCAACGTTAATGGCGAGACTGTTGTTGATCATCTCCGAAGCAATATTACTGTCTAGGAAGGCTGGGTGCATGATACTCTGCTCGGCTATGCTGGTTTTGCAGTTTTCGAGATTTGTCAGAGCCGCGCTGAGCCAAATCTAAACGTCAAAAGGGGTCGTATCGAAATTGGGATGTAGTGGAATTCCGAGCAGTCGGAGAGGGCGGCGCTTTCACGTACACTCCCGGACTTAGGCTGCTGCAGTTTGATTTGTTGGAGTGCGTACGAGGTTTCATCAATGGCGGCATTTACAGCTACGTGAAGAGTATTGGTAATAGATGGAGATGGTGCAGGGGCAAACCCTAGAACTTGAACTGAGAGTAATGAGAGGCAACAAAATATTGGTGCTAATAGCAACGAAAGCTCACACATTTTTGTGTGTTTTTTTTTGAAATTTTAAATGTGGTATTTTCTGTTCATGGTTTTATAGGTGCATATGTAATCTGTTAGTATTAATGCAAGATTAATCTGATTGTGAAGGGCCAGGATTTGTTCATATCTAGAATCTTTGTATAAGGTATGTATTATTCCGCAATAGAAGATTGTTATATTGTATCTCTATATTCAGTAATATAATGTGTATGAGGAAAGAAAAGAGAAAAACGCAGAGCAAACAAAATTGACGCATGTTTACTAATTACGTTACACTTTGTTATATAGTAGGATCTTGGTTTTAAATCTAATTAGTGTCGTTAGATTTCCAATAATTACGATATGCTTGATTGTATGATTTGAAGCTCATCACATTTACCAACTTTAATTTTGTGAATCAACATAAAAAATCTAGAGTAACTTTAATTAATTTTGTGAATCAACACAAAAAAATGGATTTTTTTTCTTTTTTTTTTTTGTTGACGAGGAACCCGCAGCCGCTACCTTTGGTGCGCACAGGGTAAACCTCGCTCCTGTGCAATAGTCTGCAAACCACACAGAAGAGTTAAATCACCCTTAATGTGACAGGGTGACATGCTCACACATAACGTGTCCAGTGAGAATTGAACCCATGACCTATCGGTCCCGGGCCACCCACCTTCACCGCTATGCCATCCCATGGGGACATGGATTTTTTTTCTTTTATTCTTACCTAGATTGCATTGACACGGACACGGGACACGATACGATAAGGACATGTGACAACATTTTCTAAAAATTTAGAACACGGCATAGACGATAATATATACTCCCTCCGTCCCACAAATAATGTCCACCTTTCCTTTTTGGGACGTCCTACAAATAATGTCCCATTTCAAAAAATAACAAATTATTATACACAATCAACACTCTTTTTTAAGGGGCCCAGCTCACCACCATACTCACAACCAACCATTCTCCTTAAATCCTATACCGAAAAGATAAGGGACATTATTTATGGGACATAAGGAGTATAAAAATATAAAATCACATGTAAAATAATCTAATTTTGTACTCCATCCGTTCTGCTATTATTGTCATACTTTCCTAATCAGGTTGTCCCACTATTACTGTCATCTTTCCTAAAATAACAAAAACTACTCTTATAGTATAAAAAATGAAGTGAGTCCCTCCTACTTAATACCCATTCTCACATTATCATACCCCCTCTCTCCAAAAATCTATCTCTTACACGATTTTCATTCCACTCCGTACTCGAAAATTTATGATTTTTAACTTTTTGGAAACTTAAGATTATTTCTTAAAATACAATATGAAAAAAAAAACAGAAAAAGAAATTGAATGCCTCAACTATGCCCTACAAAAATTTGGATAAATTCACATTTCTTCCACCAACCACTCCTCGAAAATTGTGCTTATTTCTTAATACAATTAAAACTCATAAAATACACACTTAAATAAAATTTCTTAATCTCCGTGCCTAAACCAAAGGGGACAGTAATAGCGGGACGGAGGGAGTATATTTTTATAGGAATTAGATGTCGTTTTTACTGAAATGTATAGGGCACGACAATTTGAATTTCGTGTCAGATTGTCCGATCCGCATCTGACACGATACGTTGAGGTTTTTTGAAGTGTCTGTGCAACATATATCTTACTATTTATTTAGCTATTTTTCTCCTTAACTGAAAAAATAGGATGCTATTGTATTTTACTTTCTCGCTCTTCTTCATTAAAACATATGAAATGTAATTGCTATAAATGACAAGTTATAAGAACCATTGTCTGCGGCAGACTTCATAAGCCCGTAATAATTGAATCCCTAGGTTAAATGTATAACTACACCGTGATAACAGTGAACTTTCCATCGTGGGCAATGGAACTCCATACTGAATCAAGTTGATGCAATCTTATAAGATACCACTCATATCTCATAATTACACTAAGGGACCGTTTGGTTCGACAAGGGGAAATGAAAGGAATCAGGAAAGGGAAAGGAAAGGAAAGGAAAGGAAAGGAAAGGTTTTTACCATTCTGTTTGGTTCGGATCCAGGAAAGGGAATCGATTCTCTTTCCTTCCATTTTTGACTATTTGGTGAATGCAAGGGGATTCGATTTTTTTATATACATAAAATTTAAGAAATAGCCTAAAAAAATAGAAACTTGGTAAAATCTCAAAAAACTAGAAATACAATATTCGACATCCAAGCATAAATAAAATTTAGCATGAAATTCAATTACAAATCCAAAGAAAAATAAAATAAAGTCATTACAAACCATGATCCAAAAATAAATAAAAAAAACAACAAGTCATCACCGCCCGTTATTGTTGTCATTACCGGGAGCGCTCTCACGAAGTAAATTTTGAACAAAATCTCTTCTCCTTTTCAACCAAGAATCAATATGAGGGAAAACCTTTAATCCACGTCCTGAAATTTTCTTTTCTAGCTTCGCCTCTAATTCATGCATATAATCATTCATAAATCCACTATCATATCTCCAATGCGGATCAACGGATAACTCACGCAAAGCTTCTACAAGGGCATTGTCTTCGTCAATAGTCCATTGTCGCTTAAACCTACCGCTTCCTTGGCTAACACTCGAACTCATCCTATACAAGATTTCAACAATTGTCTTCATCAAGAACTTAGAAAGAATGCTAGCTCAAAATCACAACTATACAAATTCGCATCAAACTATTTATCTTCCATTAAAAATCATGAACTCCATATTCCAAAAAAATCATGAACTAAAAACAAAGTATTAGAAATTGAAGCATGAAATTGAAGTATTCCAAAAAAATCATGAACAAATTGAACCAAACGGCGCCTAATCGAAGGTAAATTGAAGCATGATGAACCAATCGATTCCAATTTCCTTGCCGTAAACTCAAAATAGTCGATTTAGCATGAAATTCAATGTAAAGCCCAAATAATTTTCGGTCGATTTCCTACGACCTTGATCCAATTATATGGAAAAATCTGGAGCGACGACGCGTGGAAACCTTGAGATGGCAGAAGCACCGCCGAAGGGTTCCAGACCTGGAACGACGACGCGTGGTTGTACGCGGCGGGCGGCGGTTGTACACGACGCGTGGTTGTACGCGACGGGCGGCGGGCGTGGTTGTACGCGGCGGGCGGGCGGGCGGCGTGGCGGCAGGCGGGCGGCGGGGGCTGCGCAGGGCGGGCGGCAAGCGGGGGGGGGGGGGTGGGGAGATTTTCTGTACAAAAAATAGCGAGAGAAAAAAAATAGATTGGAGGGAATGAAGTGTAGAGGGGAATTCTAATCCCAGCTCATAAGGAGGGTTTTGAAAAGTGGAGTTTTGGGGTGTTCAATTCCCCTAAGTTGGGTAATCAAATACCCCTAAAACACGAACCAAACGGTAAATAACGGAATCGAAGGGAATCGATTCCCTTTCCTTTTCCTATTACCCCCAACCAAACGCCCCCTAACTAGTCATCTTTGAGCGATTTTGCATCTGTACATATGTAGGTGAGTTTATAAAATTATCATTTGATATTGTGTTAATTTTCAAAATTAGTCGAAGTTAGTCACATATTACGTGTTTGTATAACGAGCTTTAAAATCATGGTGATACTTATATTGCGTGTTTGTATATGCATAATTCGAAACAAATGGAGGTTTGCATTATAAATAGCGAGATATGTGTAGCTATACATAATATATTTATATTAATGGGAAAATACGAGATCACCATATAAGAATCTAACAAAACTAAATAGATTTAAAACCAAAATCCTATGACAGATTCTAAATCTTACAAATCCTGTCCACATCAACAACCAGATAGATCTTGCATTAATACTGAATGATTACGTATTCCTATAAAACGATGAACAAAAAGTTCAATACCAAAATAAGCATTTTAAGGTAAATTAGATGTCCAAATCAATAATCATATCTGATTTTTCGATGCTATCAGCAGCATCATTTTGTTGCCTTTCATTAATATTCTGTGTTCAAGTTCTAGGGTTAGCCGCCCCTGCACCTTCCCCATCACACAATCTCACCAATTCTCTATACGTAGCTGTGAATGCCGCCATTGATGAAGCCTCTTACACACTCGACCGCATCAAACTGCAGCATCGCAGGTTCAACAGTGGCCGTGAAAGTGCTGCCCTCTCTGACTGCTCGGGGTTCTACGAGCTCGCGATCCTGCATCTGGACAAGACCTTAGAGCCCGACTCCAACACGACTCCTTTCGACGTTCAGATTTGGCTCAGCGCTGCTCTTACGAGTCTCGAGAACTGCAGGACCAGCATGTCCGAGTTGAATATCACGCACCCGACCTTCATAGACAGAAATAATGCATTGGAGCTGATGAGAAAAAGTCTGGCTATCAATGCTGAGATCACGAAGGGAACCGGAGATGGTGGCGAAAATCTCCATAGATGGTTTCCTGATGAAGATTTTGTAAGTTTTTCTAAATCTGATCTGAGTGCTAATATCGTGGTGGCGATGGATGGATCGGGGGATTATCGCACGATCAAGGAGGCTCTCGATGCGAGTAGAACAATTGAGGGGAGAGTTGTAATCCACATTAAGCAAGGAACATACCATGAGTATCTTGAAATTGGTCCACATATGAAGAACATCATGCTGATCGGTGACGGCATCGGAAAAACCATCATCACCGGCAATAGATCGGCACGTACCGGTTTTACTACGAGGAAGTCTCCGACTGTTAGTAAGTAGGCTAATGTGCTCTCTAACCCTATTATTCCCTCTCAAACCCTAATTTGCTAACTAACCCTAAATTGAGACTTGGTCTAGGGGTGATGGGGGACGGATTCGTAGCAAGAGACATCACATTCAGGAACAGTGCCGGTGTAGATGCCGGCCAAGCGGTAGCACTGCTGTCGAGCTCCGACAAATCGGCCTACTATCGGTGCGCGTTTGAAGGATACCAAGACACGCTATGGGTGGATTTAAACAGACAATTCTACCGAGAATGCGAGATCTACGGCACCATAGACTTCATTTTTGGAAACGCGGCAGCTGTAATCCAAAACAGCATCATCTACGCGAGGGCACCCAAAAAAGGTCAGGCAGTATTAATCACAGCACAAGGTCGAGAGGGGTCGAACGAGAAAACTGGAATGTCAATCATAAATTGCAAGATTCTACCCGATCCGAGTCAGAAGGAAAAGCTCAGAGGGGTTAGGGTTTTTCTAGGAAGGCCCTGGAGGAGTTACGCGCGTACAATTTATATGAAGAGCTATCTTGATGGGATGGTGGATCCAGCTGGGTGGAGGGACTGGAGCAGCCGAGGTGAAAATAGAACTCTCACCGTGTATTATGCAGAGTATCAGAATTACGGGCCAGGATCTTCGACAAGTAGGAGGGTGAAATGGAAGGGTGTTAAGGTAATTAATGATGTTGGTGAAGCACTAAAGTTCAGTGTGGCCAAATTCATAGATGGTCTAACATGGCTGCCAAGTATTGGTGTCCCATTTTATGGTGGCTTATTGTTTTAGGCTATTCTAAGTCATCTTTTTTGTATTTCGTTGATTGCGGAAATAATGGGGAATTTAGAAAGGATTTTGGATAGAAGGTTATTTGAGTTGGCACTTTTTTACAATTGGATTTGGTTACTTGGCTCTTGATACGGTTGCAAATGACTTCGATTATATGATTTTCTACTTAGTACTTAATCATGCAGTCAACTAAAACAAGGATATACTATAAAATGAAAACATGGAAAACATTGAAATCTATCAAACATTATTTGAAAATAATTCTCAATATTTTGAGACAATGTTTATTTCATAGTCACTAACTTTTAATTTTTTTGTATTAATTCACAAAATTAGTCGCTATGAGCTTTGAATTATGATACTAATATTATGTACTTGTACAATTAGAATTAATGCTTAAATCTCACTAATATTTTTAATACTCCACAATAGTTTATTATTTCTTTCATTATATGGTCAAATACGACCTTACCCATATAAGCATAAATCCATTTTTTTTTAAAATCTAATTAACAAAACTATTAAAACCAAGATCCTATGAAAAACAATCTAAATCTGAACGACTTCTACCCATAACAATCAGTAGTCTTGGGTTACTACTAAGAGCTTACTTATCTTCCTATAAAACGATGAACAAAAAAAATAACATTTAAACTTAAAAAAATAATACAAAATGTCTGAGCTATCATTGCTATTATCAGCAATAATTTGTTGCTTCTCAATAATCTGTCATCCAGTTCTAGGGTTTGCCCCTGCACCATCTCCATCTATTATCATAAAAAATCTTACCGATTCTCTTCACGTAAATGTGAATGCCGCCACTGATGAAGCCTCGCATGCACTCGATCAAATCAAACAGCAGCAAACCAAGTCTGGAAGTGTACGCGAAAGCGCTGCCCTCTCTGAACTGCTCGATTTTCTACGTGCGGATGATCGTGAGCTAGAAGAAGACCTTAGAGTCTGATCCCGACACCAGTGTTGTCAAACGCGCGAGTCAACTCGTAGACTCGTCCGAGTTTACAAGTCTCGACGTTAAAACGATCCGGATCGTCGTAGGATCGCTTGTGTGATAGGATCGGGTGGGATCGCGAGTCAACACGTGGACTCGTGGGATCGTGCGATTCCAACTAGTCATCAAGATCAATATTATATTTTTTAAAATTGTAAAAAATATAATTTTTGCCCCCCTAAAGCCCTAAACGACATCTTCAATCTTCATTTTCGTGGCGCCTTTCAAGTTGCAATCAAGATTAAAATCCAAATCCTACAATTGTTCGAGAAAAACTCCAGAAAGTCAAATTCAAATCGAAATCAAAGGTTTGTTGACTTGTTCATCGATTTATTGTGAATGATCTGGGTATTTGGGCGTATTTATGTGTTGTTTGTTACCTAGTTTCCTTGAGTTTGTTTTTATCGATTTGTTCATGCAAACTCACATTCACTATGTAGGATTGATGGTTTCCTGTTTTATTGATCTAATTGGTATTTTTTGAGATAAATTCAGTGGATATTTGGCCCTAAATTATTGATTAATTGACTTAAGGGGTTATGCACTCTAGATTTCAGTTCTAGAGTAAATATAAATGTACAGAACGAAATCCTTATACATCAAGTACATTATTGAGCCATTTTCAGAGAGAAAAATATGTTGTTTACTTTCACTTCTTGTTACAAATTTAAGATTTAGTGTTTTTTGCTGCTATTATTTGTTTATCAAAGACAGAGCGCAGAAATCTAGTTATGAAAAAAAAAACAGATGTTATATTTTTTATAGTCTAATTTGGTAAACCTATGTCAGTTTTGTACTACCATATATCAATTCGTGAAAGAAGAAGAAGCATATGGAAAACAATAGTGTCGTATTAGGCCTTTTTGAAGTCCAACTCATGTCGTATTATTTGCTTATTTGACATTTTGATGTTGGTACTTATTGCTTGATATTGTGTTTTTAGACATTTAATGACTTTTTAGATATTTTTTATGGTCATTTTACTCAATTCTTGATTTGTCATTATTTAATTAATTATAATATATTTTTTGGTAGACTCTTACGATCCTACCACGATCCTACGATTCACGATCCTACCAGGGCCCTACGATCCTACCTAGGATCGCGAGTTTGACAACCTTGCCCGACACCACTCCTTCCGACGTCCAGATTTGGCTCAGCGCCGCTTCAACAAGTGTTGAAAACTGCGTAACCAGCATAGCCGACATGAACATCACCCACCCAGCCTTCCTAGACAGTAATAAGGCTTCGGAGCTGATCAACGATAGTCTCGCCACTAATGCTGAGATCATGAAGGATACCGGAGACGACGAAGATCTCTATAGATAGCTTCCTGATGAAGATTATTTAAGTTTTTCTGAATTCGGAAGTTTTACTACTATGGTGGTGGCGCAGGATGGATCGGGGAAGTATCGCACGATCAAGGAGGCTCTCGATGCGAGTATAAGTGTTGAGGGGAGAGTTGCGATCCACATTAAGCAAGGAATATACAATTGAGTATATCGAAATCGGTCGAGATATGAAGAACCTCTTTCTGATCGGCGATGGCATCGGAAGAACTATCATCACCGGCGATAGATCAGCCAAGTCACGTTTCTCCACGTCCGATTCGGCATGAGTAAGTACTGGTAATTTAATATCCCACCAAATTAAACCCTAATCTTCTCGCTAGCCCTAATTCGAGACTCGGTACAGAGGTGTTTGGGGACGGATTCGTAGCACGCGATATCACATTCTGAAACACCGGCGGCGTAGACACTGGCCAAGCGGTGGCGCTGCTGTCGACTTCCGACCAATCGGCCTACTACTGCATTTACCTAGTAATCTAATGTTGATTAATTTTCTAATAGTATATATTACCATTTACCTCATTGTGTATTTGTTTACATATTTATATTGAGTATTGTATTTATGGTATTTAATTTGTTCAGCATCAAGACAAAGACAAAGCTAGTTGGAAATGCAAACATATCATGAGGAGATTGCAGATATCTCACACAATCTTATTGCTATTGATTTATGAAAGAAATACCAACTAAGTTAGAAGGCATTTTGAAATGTTATTATGGCCTAATTATAATTAAAATCAAAAGTCAGGTGTAAATGGCACACCAGTTAGGGGCAGCCATCTGAGACCATCTATGAAGTTGGCAACGCTGAACCACAATGCTTCACGACGATCTATAATTACCTTATAACCCGGCCATTTCACCCTCCCGCTTGTGGAAGAACCCGGCCCGTAATTCTGATACTCTCCGTAATACAAGTGAGTTTTGTCTTCTTGCGGTCCGTTCATATCGCCCCACCCAAGCGGATCCACTATCACATCAAGAAAGCTCTTAATAAAAACTACGCGAGAGTATTTTCTCCACGGCCTTCCTAGAAAAGACTTAAACTTTCGCACATCTCCCTCCTGACTCGGGTCGGGCAGAAACCTGCTGTTTATGATGGAGATTCCCGTCAGCTGCTCCGGCAATTCCCGTCCTTGAGCGGTGATGACTATTCCCTGACCGGGTTTCGGTGCCCTCGCGTAGATGGTGCTGTTATTGATTACGGTTCTACCGTTCCCGAAGATGAAGTCAATGGTGCCGGAGATCTGGCATTCCTGGAAGAAGTTTCTCATCTGGTTCACGCAGAGTGTGTCTTGATACCCTTCGAAGGAGCACCGGTAGTAGGCTGTACGGTCCGAACTCGTCACTAGCGCCACCGCTTGCCCAGCCTCTCTACCTGCCGCATTCCTAATTGTGATATCGCGGAATACGACTATGTCCCCATCCACCGCTGCACCGACTCGTAGTTTAATTAGTTTCACCAAATTTGGATTGACGTTGAGAGGGAAAATTAGCAATACTTACAAACAGTCGTAGATGCCCACGTGCTATAATTTGACGCTGCCGATCTATTGCCGCTGATGATGGTTTTCCCGATGCCGTCGCCTACCAGAAAGAGGTTCTTCTTCCCATAAATTTGAAGATACTCGTAGTATATTCCTTGCTTAATGTGGATCACAACTCTCCCTGGAATTCTTTTACTCGCATCGAGCGCCTCATTGATCGTGCGATAGTCCCTCGAACCATCCTGCGCCACCACAATATTCGTGTACGGTCCGTTGTAGTCGTCGGACAAATTTAAGAAATCTTCATCGGGAACCCATCCTGGGAGATTTTCGTCGTCGTATCCAGTTTCCTTAAGGATCTCATAGTTGATTTTGAGAGCGTTGTGGATCAGCTCCGAAGCCTTGTCGAGGTTTAGGTAGGTTGGGGGGGTGATCTTCATCTCTTCAGTGCTGGTCCTGCAGTTGTCGAGACTCGTATAGACTCCGCTGAGCCAAATCTGAACGTCGAAAGGAGTGGTGTCGGGGAGCTCGGGGTCTGGCTCTAGGGTTTTCTTTAAGTTCTCGATCATCTGCTTGTAAAACCACGAGCAGTCGGAGAGGGCGGCAATTTCGCGATCAGAGTTAGACCTCAGCCGATGCTGTTCGATTTGAACGAGTGATCCAGTGGCCACGTCAATGGCGGCATTCACAGCAGCGTGTAGCGAATTGGTAAGGTTTTGGTTTGGGGATGGAACAGCTAGAACTGGGAGAGAGATTAATGCGAGGCAGCAAAATATTAATGCTGCTGATAGCAACGAAAGATTAGACATGATTGCCAATTTTGACATCTATTAATTTAGCTTAAGATGCTTGTGTTTTTCATCATGCATGCATGCATATCGTTTTATAGGAGCATGTGGGAACAAATAAGTATTAATGCAAGAGTAATCTGGTTGGTAATGGGTAAACTATTATGGGATTTTGGTTTTAAATCTTCTTAGCTTTGTTAGATTTTTATGTGGCGGCATCGTATTTTCCAATTATAACCTTGCAATGACTCCATATATCTCCAAATATCGTGAAGAACATGATTAGTTTATAAAAATAAGCCTCCACATTTATTCGAATTGTACACACACATACTATTGGTGCATGTCATGTTTTAAAGCTCACATTTACCTTGACTATTTATGTAAATATATAATTATTAACACAAAATTAATTCCGAAGTATATAGTTAAATGTTATGTTGTTGGATTCTGGAGCTAATTTGGAGCACCCGTGTAAAATATTTGTTTCATGGTTATTGTTGGAGTGTAGAGTTTGAGTCATTGGAAATTAATATGGTGGTCTAGAGCTTTTACTCAGATTTCCATTAATTAGGCTTAGGGGTTATATATATATACACTAGTACTCCCTCTTTTCCTTTTTTCCCAACTTGTCTTGTTTCAATTTTCGATACGAAGATTAAGATGGGTGGTTGGTCCTGTGTAGATAGATAGGTTCCTAAAAGAAAAGGTCATAAATACAATAAATCCCTTCAACTATTCAAGTTTTTCATTTTGCCCCCTAAATTATGAAAACTAGCATTTGCCCCCTCAACTATTGAATTCGTTGCGGAGAGCAACATTCCAGCCAAAATTCCAACCATACATACAAATTCAAGAATTTGAGGAGAAAATATCTAAGGGTGAAATTCACAAAAGAGGAAGACTTGTAAACAACAAATATTTTATATGCACATTTTGAATTCGGTGGTAAAGGAGGAAGCAGAATAGGAGCCCTAGCCCCTAACGACCATGGCGATGCTCACACTAGCTGTTGTAGTACTTTCATCTCTTAACTACATATACTCGGAAAAAATTAAGAACGAGAGAAGAGACATAGAAGAAGGGGAGAGAAAGTCCTAGCGGTGATATAAACTATAAATTTTTGAAATATAGTTTATGGTGTTTTCATGAGATTATTCTTATTTTTGTTGCGGCCGGAATGTTGGCGGAATGTTGTGTTGTACAATGAATTTAATTATTTAGGGGAAGTGCAACGAATTCAACAATTAAGGAGGTAAAATGTAACTTTTAATAATTTAGGGGACAAAGTGAAAAACTTCGATAGTTGAGGGGGTTTACTGTATTTATCTCAAAAGAAAAAGTGGAAGTTTGTATAATAATTATATCCATTTTAAGAAACAAGACAAATCATGCGAGACGGAGGAAGTATCAGTTACTATGTTGAGCAGGGGTTTTTAGAACTCATACTCACAATTATGATTGTGAATAACTAAATATCCATCCTCACTTGATAGTTACTCAATATTGTCGGTAAGGACGAAGTGATCGAACAAATTGTGTGCCTTTTAATGTTTTCTTTTGTGTAATCATATCAAATCTTAATAATTGTAATAGTTGAAACATTATCTTAAATCTTGAAATATAACATGACTTTATAAAATCCATATATACATATAAATAACCAATCAATCAATAAAGAATCAGACGATACTACATAGTTAGAGGGGGCACGTTCACAATCCGGCGATAAATGGCACACCGGTGGCCGGCAGCCATTGCCGACCCAATAGAAGCTTCGCCACCGTGAACTGGGCCGCCTCCTCGGAGCTCGTTATATTATGATAACCCGGCCAGTTAACCCGGTTCTCCGTCGAAGCGGCCGGTCCGAAATTCTGATACTCTCCATAATACAAAGTAGTCAAAGCGATGTCGGAATTCCCCCACTTTGACCAACCTTCTTGGTCAACCAGAGAATCAAGATAACTCTTCATAACCACGGTCCTCGAATACTCCTGCCACGGACGGCCCAGATACGTTTTGACCGAATCGACGACCGGTTTGAGGTCGGGCGCGGCTAGGATCCGACAATACTGGATGGAGATACCCGAGTTCTGATACGGGTCGCCCCGACCCTGCGCGGTGATCATGTTTGCCTGGCCGTCGAGAGGCTTGCGCACGTAGATGACGCAGTTCTGGATGACGGCCGCGGCGTTGCCGAAGATGATATCGACGGTGCCGTATATGTAGCAGGATTTGTACAGCTGGCGCTGGGCTTGCGTGAACAGCGTGTCTTGGTAGCCTTCGAAGCTGCAGCCGTAGAAGACGGAGAGGTCGGAGCCTGAGCGGAGGGCGACGGCCTGCCCGCTCTCCGGCCCGGCCGTGTTGCGGAAGGTGATGCCACGCGCTATGAATCCATTGCCGTCGACGCCTGCATGCAGAAAAGAAAAAATGTTTTAATTTGAAATGTTTTTTTGAGAGGGTTTGGAGGGGGGTTTTCACTTGAAATAATGTGTTTATTACTATAAAAAAAAACTAAATAGTGTGTGAAATTTATGACTCAATATATTCTAATGTAATTGGGCAAGGTCTTACGTGTTTTTATGATATAAAATGTCTAAATTAGGACATAATATAGGGATTAGCTTTTATATCAAATATTTTATTTTTTTCAAACACAAAAATAGATTTTTAAAAAAAGCTTTAGGAATTATTATCATCAAATAGGTGTGAAGATCTCATCTTTGAGTTGCAAATCTCATGCTAAGCTCAAATAAAGATCAATAGGGTATTTTATTGTAAAAAAGTCAAAGAATTAAAAGCGTGTGAATCTTATGTACAGTTTAAAAAAATAAGGTAAGAGTTTTAGTGCAACATTATTTAATAACCAGAAGCATTTTTGCATTAAAACAAAAATGAGTAGTTTAATGTAAATTTTAAGTATTAGTATATTTTTTTGCCTTTTTTCCTATTTTGAAAATTATTTCCACGACCATATATTACTATATATATATATATATATATATTTATTAGTAGACTTACCGAATGTGGCGGAGCTGTATGTGGTGTAGCCGGCGGAGACGCTCCGATTGCCGGTGATGACAGTGTTCCTCACTCCATCTCCGACGAGCATCACCTTAGTCATAGTCCTATTTATCAAAACATTCTCAAAGTATACTCCTTTCTTCACATACACGATGACCCGCTTCTCCCCGACCCGATTTGAAACCGCGTAGTCGATCGCTTCCTGGATGGATCCAAACTGACCCGACCCATCTTGAGACACGACCACGTTCGCCTTCTTCGCCCACACGTAATCCTGCAGCAGTTCCCGGTCACCCTCCACCAGCCACCGCGGAGCTCCACCGTCCGTGGAGTTGCCGGAGAGAGCCGCATTCGCCGCGAGGCTATTCCTTATCATCTCCGAAACATTTCCGACCAAAATCGGAGAGTTTGATCTGGTGAGGCTCAGCTCACGGTAACCCGACCGGCAGGTTTCGATATTTGTGAGAGCGGTTGTTAGCCACGTTTGCGCGTCGGAATCTGCGGAGCTTGAGTTTGATCGGATGATTGTGACGGTGTCGTTTAGTTGGTGGATGGTGTTTTGGATGAGATCGTCGCACTCTCTCTCCACCATCTTCTCTCTCATGGTAACGGAGTTGAGGTTACTTGCTAGGGTTTTAGCCTCGACGGCCCTCTCGATCGCGGCGAGAATGGCCATGGTCCGGAAGTCGTGGCGGGATTTAGGGTTGAAGCGCTGCATGAAGTGGATGCAGGGGTTCGGGTGGGGGGTGGTGGCGCACCACCGGCTGCTGGTGGTGTTTGCTGCTTCGGACAAAGGTATGAAGTAAAGTAGGAATGAAAGAATGTAGATTTTGTAGGTTTTAGCTGCCATGGTTATTGGGTAGTTGTTATTATTGCTTAATTTCTTCAATTTGAAATGGTGGGAAAGTAGGACGAATTCGCTCTTTAAATAAATCGAACACACGAGTGCTGATGCAAGAAACATATTACACTAATAAATTAATTAATTTAACTTTAACATAAAGAAATATCCTTGTTGCATTGATCGCAGTTATTACACTCAAGACGGCCGGAGGGGGGAGAGAGAGTAAATTGGATACATGCATGGAATTTGAAAATGAAGTGAGAGAGAAAAGCGGCGCGGGCGGGGAAGTAGTAAAGCAATTAGGTAGTCTTGTTGAATTTAGTAATTGTGTACGTACATGAATGATAAAGATAAATGATAATATATAGTCTTGTCTTGATTATGAAGGAGTCAGTAAGTTTATATAAATATTAAGCAGTATATGAAGTCATGTTAAAGCATTGACCAAATATTGCACCGTGTAAATAGATAATTTATATTAATTAAATATTAAGCAGGATATGAGCGTATGAGTTCGCCTTACGAAATCGGCTATAAGGATTTTGTAACTTCATTTTTTCTTACTTCTTTAATTTCTTGTCATTAATGACAATATCAAAACAAAAGATGTCTCGAATCAGTAACACTGACATAAAAACTAATGGTAATGGGCCCTATATATAGAGCTATAATCCTAATAGAAAAATAATTCTACTAATCCTAATTTTATCAAAATTCTAAGAACACTCAAATTAGGATTTGATGCAGGGAAAATTAGATAAAACAATAAATAGATTAAAATAAAAGTGATAGATGATGGAATCCATTGATTTTTTTTAATATTATAAACGATCCTAACATTAAATCAAGATTTGTTGATTCAACACACGAATTAATCCATTTATTCAACATACAGATAGTTAAATTAACAGCTTCCAAACCCCGATCGGCCCTATTTCAAGATTTCTTCAATATCAAAAACTCACTCTATGATAGTTCAAGGCACAAATATATATAAAAACCTAAAAATTCAAATAACAAAAGCCCACAAATTAAATACCCAATACAAATTCCCAACAAGCAAATACGAATATTCTTCCCAATTACCACCATCATATTTCTAATTGAAAACGAACTCTAAAATGCAGTGCCAGAACATGCCCCACCTCAAATAGTCAAATGTTTAAAGTAATTATTAATTTTGAAATTCTTTGAAGATGAAGTTGTAAGAGTTCAAATTATGAATACGGATTTCACGTGAACTTGCGCCATTTCAAGATCCACTTTAAAAGGGGGAAACAATAGATTGGTGAGATTTTAATTCTTTTTTTTTTTTTTCGAACTAATTTCGGAAAGGAACGAAATCTATCAAATTTATAGTCACGGCTAATCTCGAATACGCAAGTGCAGTACTTAATCCAATTATGTAAAAAATCTTCAAATTTCATTTTCATGAAATTCAAACTCATTAACTAAGTAAGCAAACCTAAATACATTACAAGCTCTTATAACTAATAAAATATAATTTAATATAATAATATATCAAGCATGAAGAGAAGCATAGTTATTGATGAGAGCGAGCGCGTTGCTGGTCATATGCGCCACATTCACAATCTTCCCCCCTCACCGCCGTCATCAGGCCGCCGTTCATGAATTTACCGGCGAAGCCGTCCATGCACGTCTCCTCGTCGGTCAAGGCGGCGCTGACCCACGTCTGAACGTCGCTCATCACCATCTCGAATTCGGACGCTTTCATATGTTCCATCTCATCCATTGATTTCCTTATCTGGTCCGCCGAGTCAGTCAGCTCCTCGATGCAGTCACGCATGGCGGCGGCCTCGCCGGGCGCCATGCCGGAGGCGTGAGAGAGCTTGACCATGTCGGTGGAGGTGGAGCGGGCGGTGGTGAGGCTGACGGCGAGGGCTGTGTTGGCGAGGAGCTTGTGGTTCTGCTGGATGACGCTGGCGTGGCTGGAGAGGGAGGAGTAGCAGAGTGCGAAGTAGGCGGTGGTGGAGCAGGATGTTCGGATGAATTCGGTGTTGGTTGACCCGGCCACTCGTCTGGCTTCGCTAATATTGGAGAACAAAAAGCCAACTGCTAGCACTATTAGAATAACTGATATGGATTTTGATAATTGGCTTTCCATCTTTTAGAGAGAGAGAGAGAGAGAGGTAGGCGATTGGTTAGTTTTGGATGTGGATTATTTTGGGGGGGGGGGGAAAAATGATATGGGAGATATTCTGTGATCATTGTGAAAGTATGATAAGAGTGACTTGATTATACATATTTTTAGCCTAATTATTGTGCACGAAATAGTAGCAAAAGAAGCTGGGTCATATCATAAATATTTATGAAAATATCTTCAAGTGTTTTAAGTACTTGTCTTCTTTTCTCGAGTTGATGTTTAAGTAACTTGTTTATTGGTATTCAAAAATAGATACATTTGGAATGTTGAAACTACAGTACTGTAACGAGTTGTATATGTCCTTTTCATGAGTCGAAATACACAATTAGTTTTATTTTTTAATCTCATAAAACAATTTGGATAGAAATACTAAGAAGTGAGTTTTGTGAGTAGGGTAGTATTTTGTATGATTTATATAAAATAATTAATTAATAAATTCCAGCAGCCAAAGTAGTATAAGGGGGCTCCGGGATATGATAAGTTTTCAATATAATCTTAAAGAAAGAACGTGGAATAGTAGAGGCTGCTCAATCAAATTAAGAGGGTGATGAAGTGACACCTTGTTAATTTTTTTCATAAATTATAACATATTACAGGTTTGAAGAGATTAGGGATATTTTCTTGGCCTTGGAATCGGGCCCATGTTTCCTCAAGTGCTCCAAAGAACCTTTAATGAACCAATAATTACATTTTGAATGAAAAACACACATTATACATATTTTGTATGTTAGCTTCATCGTAGTGTTTGTAAAAGTTATAAGATACTAGGATCGATAGAATATCTCCTTCAATTGGTATAAAGTAAAGAACTTAATTAGCTAGCTAGGAAAGTATTTTTAGAATTTTCACATATTGGACACAAAACGTATCTATACTAGTTGCAGAGTGAAATAGATGGATGATGGTACAGTAGGGTACAATTATTTTGCAATTGGACTTTATAAACTACCATTTATCATCTTCAGGGACCATATGTGGGATCCCTTATTAATTTTTTTTGTTGGCTAAACATATCTACTTGACTGATATTTTTTCGTTTTTAAGTTAGTGGAAAAGATTTTAATTCTGAGATATCTTGCTAACAATGAATAAAATATATGTTTCTATAATCTAAAATGGCGTACAAATTGAATCTATTAAATACTAGTCGACATCCCTCAATTTGTCTACATGCATGAGCTATATAGATCGATGTTTGCGTTTACATTGAAAAAGATGTGCTATTATTCTTATCCGAGTTTGAATCAATCTAAAGTGATCCCCCGATTCAAAGTAGAAGTTGTTGGTCCTAAGACGTGGTTCAGGTGTAGCGGGGGGGGGGGGATGAATACACCTGAATACAAATTCGTTTCTCAAACGCGAAAGTCAGTTCTCTAGCTGAGTTTGCTACTGAACTGAGTCAGATAGCTACATATGCTTTCAAGATCGCGTGGGCAAAGATTTCTTCTACTGAGTTCAGCTCTAGCTGACTTGAGTCAGTCGAATAGTCGTTCAGTATCAGAGTTGTGTGCGAAAGTGTAGGCCCTATTAAACGTCTCGGTTGGAAAACCGGTTTTATGCTGAGTTTGATGAAATATAGTTTTAATGCAGTATGATCAGTTAAAGAAAACAGTAAATCAACACAGTAGATTTTTAAAGTGGTTCGGACACACTGGGTCCTACGTCCACTGTCCTGACCAAAGCAGGATACTTGTTATATTTATACTGAGCAAGTCTCAGTGATCTGTTCTCAAGACAGATACAAACTTGAAGCTTATACTGAGCAAGTTCCCATTGATATGTTCACAGGACAGATTCTCTACTTATAGTCGTAGTGACTTTTACAAGGGTTTCAAACTTAAATAGTTTGAGGGTTCTCCAACTATGAGGAAGTTCTTACAATAAGAACAGTTTCACAAGGATGTGAACTTCCTCGGGATTTCTAAGATATGAATATTACAATAAGGCTCGCTTAGATAAGAGAAGGGGAACAAGGATAACTCTATGTGATGAACTAAAAGGTTCTTCAATGAATTCTTCACTGGATTCTTCGATTGAGAGCGTTAAGAGTTTTTGTGCGTCGATAGCTAGGGTTCTCGGTTGTGTCTCTGCATGAAGACTCTTCTCTTATATAGTTTTCGATTGTGAATAGATCCGTTGGAGAGGGGTCTAGCCACATGTCAAAACGACAAGGAAAATGACTCCTCAAATTTGAACATTGATGAGTAGGTGCACTGTAGAGATACGCCTCTTTTTCTGTATAGGAGCAGCTTTTGTCAGAAAAGATAAAGCGTTGTTGACTCCTTATTGGTCGAGGTAGATTGGTAGGTGAGACTTGTCAAACATCAAGGTTGACTTCCTCTGAATCCTCGGACCTTCAACTGAAGTGACTTCCTACTGACGTTCTTCGGAGTATTAGTGTATGGGCACGAATTCCTATGCAGATTCAGTTGGTGGTCGGTTGACCAACTGACTTCTTCGATCCTGAGTCCATCAACTGAGTGCAAGGTCTTCAACTGAACTCTGCAGCTACTGAACTCTATCCTACTGAGTTCCTAACATGCTGAACTCAAACTAAGTCATTACAAGAAAGGTTCATCATTCAGCTAAGGGTTTTAGAATCTTCAAATATATAAATGTTATCTACTGAATCTTCATCCCAACAGAAGTTCCAGCGCTAACAACAGCCTATAGTTCAACATTAGATCAACCATTTTAGAAAGAATAATTTAATAAAATAATGGATTCAACTTAATTTAAGAAATAACTTTTTTAACTTAATTTATCTTAATAGCTTATATCTTCTTTCAGATATGGGTCCTCCTAGAGGTTGAGGGGGTCTTTCGGGTGACTCTTTAGCTGGTCGGGGTGATTCAGGTGCTGGTGCAGCGACTCAGGTGTTGGCAAAGATGACTTGACATCTGGTCAGGGATCCAGCTCGTCGAGCTAGATCTGCCCATCTGGACAGAATGCACTTGGAGGTATGATCTAGATTCGGATGTCACAGTCCCCGCGAGCAAGAGACACTGACTTAGGAGGGATCCTGAAAGGTTAGTATGATTAGAACTTGTATATATAACTACTACTCCATTTGTCTCACTCTATTAGTCCACCTATACTTTTCGGACTTTCTCACTCCATTAGTCTACTTTGAAACAACTATAAACTCGGGCTCTCTTAATCCACCAAGTACTTCATCAACAGTTGAGGAGTTGCAAACAGAATGACAAAAGCACCCCTCCCCCGTTGTTAACTATATTGTTCTTTGTTACCGACATATATGTTTTTAGAAAATTTGTTTATTACGCACGCTAATATTGTAGATAACGTTTGAAACATTGTTTTACAGTTTTTTATTCGAAGATTGTTAGTTATTGTTAATGTTGGTTACTATGGGTTTATTTTGTATTATTGATTGCAGGCTTTGGTTTATGAAACAATGAAAGAAAGTTTTGAAAAAATTACTGCATAATTACCGATGGAACATTAAATCTAGATTTTAAACTTACCGATGGAATGCCAAGGAAAAACGTCGAACGCAGGGAATAAATATATCGATAAAAATTTTCTAACGACAAATTTGTAGTGGACGATATCGTCAGTAAATCCATCGGCAATATTGAAAACGACATTCTAGAATGTCGTTTTGGCAAGGGATATCCATCGGTAATCGACGACATACATTTATTCTTTCGGCATCTAAATTAGCGAAACTCATATTCCGACACAACAAGTCCGTCGGTAATCCATCATTAAACAACATTATTGACATAATATCATATAGCAAAGAATAATTATGTCGATATTTCATTTTTATCTGTTGGGATCGGACAACGGAATTTAAAATTTTGATCAACTAGAACGATATAAGAATTATATCGATCTTCACGCTAATATGATGATTTAGTAAAATAATCAATTGATCCGTATTTTATTTGTTGTAAAATCAATTAAAGAAATTAAGTCACTCTCACGCCTCTCGTTTCCTTCGTTTATATAGGAGAGAGGAAGAATTATTTTCCTTTTTCAACAAGAAGAAAGGAAAACCAACGTGACTCTCTTTTATATATATATATATATATAATATTATAACATAATATAATATATCTCTACAATAAAGATATCTACATAACCTTTTATTTATTAACCAATAATGATAGAGATATTAATTTCACTATACATAAAAATAATCTGAATTAATTAATTGCATTCAACCATTGAATCAATGACACGTTCTAACATTTGATTGTGACCCTCTTAGTTTCACGACTAATATTAGTAGTAGACTTATAACAAATTATAACTCATAATTAATTTCTCAAATAAATCAATACACTTGAAATTAACTCTTTAATTTCAAGAACCTACAAAGCATGAGAACACCTAGCAAGTAGCATGACTATCTAGTATTATGTGAAGTAGTGAGTAAACTTATTTTGATTACGAATCGTCATATATGTACTATCCTTCTATAATCTAATCTTCAAATTGAATATCAATTATGGAATTAACTCGAAAACTCAATAATTCAATACATACATTTCATCCTATTTAATAACTCATTCATGAATTATATTCATCATATAACAAAAATCGATTACAAAAATTTTGACAGCGTGTATATACTTGCAATTATGACTAAAATAAAATAAATTTGGTAAATTTTGAAAAAAAAAATAGTATAAAAATGGATTAATTTTCAAATTAATGTTTAAAATTGAACTCTCATAAAATAATTATCCAAATGATTCCGACACCAAAATAATGGACCAAAAATTATTTTTCACCTAAGACAGATTAGCAAAATATCAGATAGCCCATTCCTATCAATCGGTGAGATTCTAATTCTTTTTGCTTCGAACTTTCGAGAAAGGAACGAAATCTATCAATTTATAGTCACGGCTAATCTCGAATACGCACGTGCAGTATTTAAACCAATTATGTAAAAAATCTTTAGCATTCCCTAACCCAAACTTCAAATTTCATTTTCATGAAATTCAAACTCATTAACTAAGTAAGCAAACCTAAATACATTACAAGCTCTTATAACTAATAAAATATAATATAATATAATATAATAATATATCAAGCATGAAGAGAAGCATAGTTATTGATGAGAGCGAGCGCGTTGCTGGTCATATGCGCCACATTCACAATCTTCCCCCTCACCGCCGTCTTCAGGCCGCCGTTCATGAATTTACCGGCGAAGCCGTCCATGCACGTCTCCTCGTCGGTCAAGGCGGCGCTGACCCACGTCTGAACGTCGCTCATCACCATCTCGAATTCGGACGCTTTCATATGTTCCATCTCATCCATTGATTTCCTTATCTGGTCCACCGAGTCGGTCAGCTCCTCGATGCAGTCACGCATGGCGGCGGCCTCGCGGGGCGCCATGCCGGAGGCGTGAGAGAGCTTGACCATGTCGGTGGAGGTGGAGAGGGCGGTGGTGAGGCTGACGTCGAGGGCGGTGTTGGCGAGGAGCTTGTGGTTCTGCTGGATGACGGTGGCGTGGCTGGAGAGGGAGGAGTAGCAGAGTGCGGGGTAGGCGGTGGCGGAGCAGGATGTTCGGATGAATTCGGTGTTAGTGGACCCGGCCACTCGTCTGGCTTCGCCATTTGAGGAAAAGCTAATTAGTGCTAGCAAGATTAGAAAAGCTGATATGGATCTTGATGATTGGCTTTCCATGTTTCCAAGAGAGAGAGAGATTGTGAGAGTGTAGAGAGATGATTGGTTAGTTTTGGTGTGATTATTTGGGAAAAAAGGAAGTTTATATAGAGAAAAATTGAGTTAGGAGATATTTTGTGATCATTGTAAAAGTATGATAATATTGACTTAGTTATACATATTTTTTTTGGCATAATTAATATGCATGAAATAGTAGCAAAAGAAGGTGTGTCATATCATTATTGTTTATGAAAATATCTCAAATGTTGCTGTTTGAGTACTTGCATCTTTTCTTCAGTTGATGTTTAACTTGTTCTCATTGGTATTCAAGAATAGATACATTCAGAATGTTGAAACTATGTACACTGTAACGAGCTATATATATGTCCTTTTCATGAGTCGAAATACACAATTTTACTTGTGAATCTCATAAAACGATTTGGACAGTAAGTTTTGTGAGTAGGATATGCATTATGCTCCCTCCATCCCATTATACTTCATCTAGTTATTTAAAGCATGGAGATTAAGAAAGTGGATGGATGTATGTTACAAGGGCCGTGTCCATTTATTTATTTTGAATGTAGGTTAATAATAATGGGATAGTCCAAAAAGAAAAATAGTACAACAATAATGGAACGCAAAGGGGTAAAAAAATAATTAAGTGAAAAATATCAGCAGTAAAAGGCGGCTCGGGGATAATATAAGTTTTAGATATATTCTTGAAAAGTGGGCGCCCAAGACGAAATGTGGAATAGCATAGAACAGGGTGCTTAATAATGTAACAAAGAGTGTGATCCCCAAGTCGAAAGATATTTTATTGGCCTTGGAATCGGACCCATGTCCAAAGAACCTTTAATGAACCAATTATTATTTTGAATGAAAACACATTTTGTATATATATTGTTTACAATTAACACTTTTTTTTTTATAACGAGGAATTCACAGCCGGCCACCCACCTTCACGGCTACGTCATCCATAATAATCAACACTCTTATATGTATGTTAGCTTCATCATATTGTTTGGAATAGTTACAGGATATTAGGATCGATAGAATATCTCGTTGAATTGGTACAAAGTAAAGAACTTAATTTGTTCACATATCGGACACAAAAAAGTAGGATTGTATCTATACTAGTTGCAGAGTGAAATAGAAGGATGGTGGTACAGTAGGGTACAATTATTTTGCAATTGGACTTTATCCACTACCATTATCATCTTCAGGGACCATATGTGGGATCCCTTGTTAATCTTTTTGTTGGCTAAATTGATCTACTTTTTTTACATTGATTTGACAATGAATAAAAGATATGTTTCAATAGTGTTAAATGGTGTACAAGTTGAATTTATTGCATATTATAGGATTGTTCGTCGGCCTCCCTCAATTTGTCTATGTGCATACCTTAGGAGGAGATTCCCTATTATAGGTCCTCGGTCACAATGTTGTCCCACAATAAAATTGATTATAAATATCTAGGTGTTTAAGTATAATTTTATAAGTAGAAAGAAAATTTTAAATATATAAATGTTTGTAGTTATGAGATAAGAGTGAAACATGAAATTTAAGACATGGGTAGGATCTGCTCTCACATGTGCTATAGATGTTTGTGTTTGCATCGAAAAAAGATGTGAAGCCACTTGCTTGATTAGACATGATGTGAAGCCACTTGCTTGATTAGACATTATATGCATAAACGACCAAAAAGAAAAAGCAAAATATTATTATGCTTTTAATGTTCGTTTATTATTATTATTATTAGAAATTAACTATAAGAATTATTTTGAAAAATATAAATTATTGACCCCTGCATGTGTTTACATTTCTCAAAAAAATAAATAACAGATTATACAAGCACGTAATTAGTACCCGACATCCTCAAATTAAATTGGCTGGCTACGTCATTAGGGGAGAGATTGAATCCTCAATTTATCACTCTCATATAAGTGAAAAATATCAATTATGCTACATCAATAATATTATGTTGATAAAACTAATTGCCGATAATAGAAAGATACATGAGACAACAATATACCTCGATTAAGTAAATTAACTATTTGTTGTATGAGAGTGGTTTGTATACATTTAAATGTAGCATCAGCATCTTGTTGTTTAACGTACAAGTACATCTACATGTATAACTAGCTTTAGATACCTGGACAGCAGGAAAAATGAAGGTAAATCGAACTGGATATGCCTAAAAACTCCACTCTGCCACCAGATTTGTGCTTCTCTAGTATAACAACCATTATCCTCAATAGGTCAAAAACAGATACCATGCACCAAAAAGAACGATCTACACGAAGATTATAAGGTTTTTGGAAGCACAGGATCATCTTCATCAGAATCACCTGGCAGTAAAGAGAATCGGTACAAGGTTTAACAAATAATTGAAACTACCGCATATTTTTTCAAAAAAAAATCATCATTGCTGTGTGGCATTTTGAGATGAGAGTGTGATTTACCAGAGAAACAAGGTGAATTAGCCTGGAAATTACTTCGAGCTAATCTGTGATACGTTTTCTGAAAGTCGGGGAATTCTGCATACAAGTTGCTGGTTTTCAATATTCTACAAAATTTCACAAATGTATAATGTGTACTAGACAGCAAAGGACTGGTCCTAGAGCAGAAACACACAAGTTCTCCATTCGAGATGAAATTATGCATTTCCTCGAAAATGAAGAGCCAATGAAATACATAGGGTTTGGGTATCACGATTTTCAGGAAAAAAGTACAGAAAACCAGATACCTCAATGTAGCGAAAACTGGGAGAACTCTTTTAAATATTTCATCTTCTGATCCAGTACCATCAATCTGCAATAAGAACATAAGCACAGTGGCATTTGGATTAGATTCTACAGAGTTTTAATAGAACAATAAGAACATAAGCAGCTTGTAAGATTGTGTGTGCGTGTGTGATGTTTGTTTGTTTTAATTATAGGGTTTATTTTTTAATTAGACTGGCGTTATAAAATTTCCTACCCCATATCAGAATGTAAAGCATCTGCAGCTAAGTAGTTGATGTCCACAGGAGCATACAAAGTGAAAAGAAAATTAGTTTACAGTATTTAGCTGTCACCAATAAATCAAGTTGATACCTTGTGAAGTTTTCCTTTCTCAGAGTAATGCTTGATGACAGGAAGGTTGAGTTTTGCAAAAGTCGCTAACCTTTCCTTGACTGTATCTATATTGTCATCTATTCGCCCCTACACATTTGAACTTATGTTTGTTTGCATTTTGGGACAGAAGAGAACAAATAAATAACAGAAGAAAATACGCAAGTGGAAAGAACCTGATTACGGTTTAATACTCGTTTGACCATTTCTTTTTCAGGACAATCGAAGAAAAGGACAATGTCTGGTTCAGTCCCAACCTACATATACAATTCACACGATAAACGCCATTGGCACATTACATAGTGATCGTAATACGGCTGCAGCTAACTAGTAGGAACAGAGAAGAGATGATCAGGTTACAAACAAAAGTTGAAAACAAAAGGAATTTGAAAACTGACTACTCACAACTCGCTCGTACGCTATTCGACTCTCTTCACTTCTTGGAAAGCAATCAACAAGAATTCTGTCATTGTTACTCGCTTCAATTGCCTTCTTAATCAGTTTAACAGTCAATTCCGAGGGAACTATTTTTCCTTCCTTGATTGTATTAAGAATCATGGAACTGCAATAGGATAAGATCATTGCCGGCGTGCAGTACAGAAAAGATTGTATCAAACAAGATATCAATGTTGGAAGGTACGCATATTTCTAGTTCTTACCCATTTTCACTAATTGAAGAGATTTCATTCCTCAACAGATCCCCAACACTCAAGTGGGTAAACCCGAAGGCCTCAACAATCCTCGTACATTGAGTACCTTTTCCGCTCCCGGGACCACCTATAACCACAACCACAAGGATAATACGAGAATCACTCATTTCATGTTGAAGTGGATCATGAGCAGTTATACCATGCTATTTACGAAGTCTCATAATCTTAAATTGGCCAATAGATTTCAACAGATGAGAAAAAAAATGGAGATTTGCATTCTATGCAAGTTCAGGTGGCTCAGTTCTTGAAATAGTAGTAAATAGTTGCTGCAGAAGACACTAAATATCACATAATTCTACAAAAGGACCAGCAGCAGCAATAGGCCACACTTAGAACTTAGAAGTAAGAAAACACTAGCAAAATAAAAATGAGCAGCAATTTCCAGATCAGCAGAAGATCATTAATGAAAACACAGATAAGCATATTAATATATGTTTATTACCCAAGACAAAAGTTACAAATCGTTTTCTTCTGATACCGGTCTCTCCATCTCCTGCCTGTGGAAAATTAAAGAAGAGGCAACACGTAAAACATCAAAACATCTTACTACAAGTAACACATTTTGACTGACCTTCAGTGTGGGAACATAATACAATCAACCATAATAACTTGGGATAAAAGCGAATTTTGAATGCCAGGCTTAGATAATGACCAAACTTGCCACTACTTCTAACATTGTCCATCCCTGAAGATGTAATTATGTCTTTTCCTCAATTGAAGAGGGGGGATGGGGATTGAACCACGTTCATTCAACTACATAACACTGAATGCCACTTAGCCACTAGGCCGTGAAGCGTATTCACAAATCAACACGTCTAATGAAGACGAACTAAGTGAGTATAAGGAAAAGAAACTAATAGGCTATAGCAAATGCACCCTAAGAAAAGAAGATGTGAAATTAGAAACACAATGAAATCATCAGTTACACATACTCTGGCGTAGCAGAAGTTCAATCCAAAACGTATACAAGAGGATGTACCAACATAAGTTAAAAACAAACAATCTAAGGAAATAAAATAACATAAACTAATCTTGTTTATGAATTACTCTCCCCAAATATTAAATGTTCGAGAAACTAACGTGGAGAAGTTGCATAAATTTCCTCCAGAATTCATGTCCAGATTGAACGCAAGAAAGGAGAGAGAGAACTCAAAAATCAAGATTAATTTTGCCCTGAATCCAAAAGAATGGAAGGAAATGATCTCAATAGAATACCGGATTCAGAACCTGAGTAGAGTAAAGTTGGTAAGCACTGAATCCGCAGTTCACCTGCACCTGAGGAGAGAAAAACATCCATTAACTCGCGCTAAAGTTTCATATAGCAACAGGCAAAGTAATGCAAAAGGAGAACGGGGAAATACCTGATTTAGAAGGCGCGATTTAGAAACAGAAATCAGCGGCGAGAGAGAAACAACGCGCCTCCACATTTCTGATCCTTGCAACACAGCGATGCAGATGGAGATGCGAGCGTTCTTCAGTTTGGAACTGGGTCAAGTTTTTAGGGGAGACATTTCGTCGAACAGGTAACATGTGTTGTAAAATATAATTACACATGGAATAAAATAAAACACGTCAACTCGAAAATATTAGTATTATAATTTAGTGAGAATTAAACTCATACAATTAAATTAATTATCAGAAAGTAATAGTTTTACGAAATAATACTATAACTTCTTCGACTGATCTTATTCTTAAATTATCGAGCAATAATTTGATATAAGAAACAAAATGAAGTAAATAGTTTAGCCTCTTTAGTTTATTGAGAAAATCTACCTAATCGTATGATGACCCAAAGAAGACACTCAGTACTCAAGGTCGGTCCGGAAAAACTAGTAAAAAATAGGAATTTTGTGCAAAACAAGAAAATAGGCTCCTAATAAAGAAAATTAAGGCATCGTATTTTTATATTATGTTTTATTTAATAAAATATATAAAAAGTTTTTTAGTCCATTGAAATTTATATGTTTTTTTTTAAAAAAAATTTGGGCATGAGTAATCACGTGCCCCACCCCACACATCCCCCAATTATTTATTGATGCAATTTTATACGTTAATTGGGAAAATTAAGTTTGTGTTTGTAAGAGGTTATTTTAAGCATTAATCTATTTGTTGATCGTATCAGTAGTTTTTTAATATTTATAAAACATATTTTTTGTCTTTGCTTCCCTAAAATTAAGTAGTTAAACTATTTAATTAAACATTTTCTTTTAAACACCTATTGAGATACTTTTGATGCTTAAAGCACCATAACTTTCGGATTTACCAAAAATACTATTTTTTAAAATTAATTTCAAAAACTCCCTAATTTTGCTTTAAAATAATTATTTTTAACTTTAAGATAAAATAAATAAGAAATGCTTATAATAAACAGTTGCAAAAATAGCTAAAGTAGTGTTTGAAATAACTTAAATAAGCTTTTTCACTGCGGAATCACTTATTTTAATGTTTTGAATGTAGGCTTCTGCTTTTTTTGGAGTTTAAAATAAGTCAATTTAAGCAAAAACTCATAAGTTGGTTATGACTGCTTTTTAAAAGCAGAAACCAAAAATAAACTGAAAAACTGCTTATGAGAAAGTTTGAAATATTTTTTCTAGAATTAAGCTATTTTTTTTCCTAATATTTCAAACACTAACAACTTTTGCTTAAAAATAATTTCAACTAATTTTAAGCTACTAATTTTAAGCACAAGTATGTAAAAGCTATTCCAAATATTGCCAAAGTAGAGTTGTAAATGCAGTTTTGTTCCTAATTTAATGAGCTTATGAATTATGCCACGCTTGTCACTTCATTCGCTTTTAAATTGGCATGGCTTCACACGTAACACCTATAAGGCCTGCTCTGGAAAATGGGGATGCACTTTACAGCTCTTCAATTCAAAAGGTGTCTAATAAACTTAATAGCTAGTGGCGACTATTTTTATTGTAAACAGACAATCAAATTATCATGTGATAGTCGGGTTAAATTTCGGTCGAGACATTCAATTTCAAAAAGTGGAGTATATATTTAGGCACGTAAGCGATGAAATTAAATCTAAGGAACTGAATTCAAAAATGGAAAAAGAACCCACGCTTTTATGATTTTCAATTAATTCATTTTTCTATTAATCTAATACTAAAAAAATATAAAAATAATTAAAAATGAGTCGGAAGGTCTTCCACTGCCACCTACCTGCCTAAATCCTAATGACGGTTTGCCTACGGACAATTTCTAAAAAGTTCAACGGGCGGGTATAAATAAATTGAGACAGGGGTCTAGTGATTAGTCATTTTTTATGTAAAAATAAACATATTTTCAATTAGATATGGAAGATAGAATAAAATTTAATTAAAACTGTATATTTTCTCCAGAAATTAAAGAGGTTAATTAAGATTGGGGTTTTGGCAACAATAGCCAAATAGTAGAAATCGAAAAACAATTATAGCCATCCACTTAAACAAAACACAAATATAGCCATTTTGTCCTTATACTATTGGGCCGATGGAAGGAGCCGATGAAAAGCTCATCGGCCCCGAAAAAAAAAAAAAAAAAAAAAAAAAAAACATGGAGCCATCGGCCCTGAAGAAAACATGGAGCCAAGGGCCATCGGCCCTCAAGAAAACATGGAGCCAAGGGCCATCGGCCCTCAAGAAAACATGGAGCCGATTACAATTTTTTTTCCTTAATAAATAAATTAATGAAGGAGGGATTTACAGAAAAAAAAAAAATAATAAAAAAAATAGAAATAAAGGAGGGCCGATGGCCCTCAAGAAGAAAGAAAAAAATGGAGGCGAAATGTCGTCCCTTGGTGAAAAAGAAATAATAAAAAAAATATGAAGGGCCGATGGACCCATCGCCCCCCATCGGCCTCCCATCTACCCGCCTAATAAAGACAAAATGGGTTTATTTTGTGTTTTATTTAAGTTTTCTACCATATTTGTATTTTTTTTTCTGTTTTGGTCAACAGAGAGTATTACCACATTAAGAATTGTTTGATTCGCATAACTGCAAGATTAATTACCTATCATATATAGTAGAAGACCCCTCGAGAGGTATGTTAGACTCCATTTAATGATTTTAAACTTAATTTGAATATATTCCAGAAGATTCAAGTATCGAGTATGGGACGACCATTAGTGGTCTTCCTCTTCCGGATGACTCATTAATGTGTTTATCGATGAATTTCACATTTTCGAACTTTACATACATACATTTGATTTCAGTGGCGGTACTGTAGGTATGAAGTTGGTGGTCGAAATAGAGGAACAACGGTGGCCGAAGGTAGAGAAAAAATCGAGAGTTGCTAAATATAGTTTTAAATGGTTCGAACACAAACACGATATGAAAGATATAATATATATTATTTCTTGTATTTGTTACGCTGAGAAAGATATTTATATAACTAGTAGAAAAAAGAAAGTGAGAAATATTTATAACATGTCAGAGAGTTATGCATATATATTGAATTAATTATATTTGTAATAAAATTAAAGAAAACTAGAAAATAAATAATTTAAAAGTCTAAAAATAAAAATCAAATGAGTGCATTGGGTTTTGAACATGAGACATCTCTTAAGAGAGATAAAGTCACTAACCAACTGTACTACAAGTAAATAGTTAATTAAAATTTTCACTAAAATCATCTATAAGCAATACAAATCTTATACCCTATTTAGTTGAAGTTCCGTCAGCTAGGGAATCGGCCGACCCTCAGGACCCCCTCTAGTTCCGCCAATGGTTGATCTTGCGAAAGGTCGATTTCACCATGTAGATGGGGATTGATAGCAAGTTTTGGAAGAGAGGTCGATTTCACCATGTAGATGGGGATTGATAGCAAGTTTTGGAAGTATTACTCTGGTTTCGGCCGCCAAATATGCAAGTCTTTCAAAGAGAGGTGCCTTGATGCTATGTGTGTTTATACATTAGGATCTTGTATCCACATTTGGGATTCAATACATGTTCAATCAATAAGATGATAACGTGTATGTTACAATGATTGTTGGTAAATTATCTTGATTAATAATTTTTTTAAATTAAAAATACATATGTTACCACTTAATTGGTGAAACATGTATTTAAATACTCTAAGGCCCCGTTTGGTTGGCAAAGATTATGCCTCAGGAAAGTAATCTGATTCCAAATTGTTAAAATTCTGTGTTTGGTAGTATACGGAAAATAATTTAATTCCAAGAGTTTAAAATTTTGTGTTTGGTTCAATTTTAGCAAAATACCAGGAAAGTAATAAGAATCCTAGAAATAAGAAAAATAGTGTAATAATTGTGGATTTTTTGTCCTTGTTTAGAATAGGTATTCTTTTTCCTTGGTACAAGGAAAGTAATTTATTATTATTATTATTATTATTATTATTATTATTATTATTATTATTATTATTATTATTATTATTATTATTATTATTATTATTATTATTAAAAATAGAATAATAATTAGTTATTATTAAATAATAATATTATTAATTTATAGTTAATATATTTTTATAAATTAATTAAATAATTTAATTTGTTTATATTTTCATTATTTTTTATTTATGAACAATAATAACAATATAATAATAACATTTTTTCTTAAATAATTTTTTATTATTTTGAAAAATATTATCATTAAAATGAGTGAGTACTTTAATAAGTTTATTATTATTAAAGATGTTATTAATATTAAAAAAACTAATATTTATTATTATATTATTAAAAAATATGTTATTGATATTAAAAAAGATATTTTTAACTAAATATTTTGAATATTTTATTATAAATTATATAATAAAAAATTATCAATAATAATATTTTCGGTGATTTTATATATTTATGAAATAATAATATGACATTAACAAATAATTGATGATAAATATATTTTATTCATATTATTAATAACATGAATTTACAATTCCTAGTATCAACCAAACAAGTGCAAGTAATCTGCTTTCTTTAGAATCATATTTCACGGAATCAAATTCCCCAGTAATTTTATTTTTCTTAATAATTTTCCTCGCAATTATATTCCATAAAAACATATTCTCTGACAACATTACTTTCCTGACAACCAAACGGGGCCTAAGTGGGATTAGGATTATTATTGCTGTTAAGGTGGGGGAATTTAAGGCGTGTGATTATATTTAAATTGTGTTGGGAATTTCCAAGTCGGGTAGTTTAATACAAATTTCAAAACTCTGCTGGCGATAAAGCGAGTTATTTGATGTAATATTTTTGTTTGTTTGTTTTAATATGTGTTCATTTCTATAAATAACAAATTCACGGGCCATAAATATTTTCCATATGCAACGGGTACATTAAAAACTTATCATAAAAGAAAACATATTCAATAAAAGACGAATATGTTTGTTTTTATTAATCTTCCATTTAAAACAATACGTCAATTAAATATCTAGCTAGTTAATAATATCTGTTCATTAAAATAAATCAACGGATACGAATAGTTTTTAGTTTCAACCAAACCTCTTGGTTCTACGGTTACAATAGGTTCCAATAAAACAATATCTAAATACCTTTTAAATATATAGTATTGCATTATTTGATACTAATATATACGTAATAACATTTACTATTAGCTTAAATAGTATATTACAAATTTTTAGATATTATATTACTTTATTGGATTTTAATTGTGTTATTTTATAACAAATATTCAAATACATACTCTCTCGATTCCTATTTTATATGTCTAATTTGCTTTTTCGTATGTCCTAAATTATATACATATTTTCTATTTTTCATAACTAATTTAATGTTTTACACTAATTTTAAAATATTAATTAATGTGATAATATGTAAAATGACTATTTCATCAAACTTTTCTAATAGAAAATATAATTACGTTGTTTAATTTTTTAATAATTTATTTTTATTTATTTAAACTTCAATATATATTAAATAATTTCTTAGTACTTGTTAAAAGTCAAATAAATATATAAAATAAGGACAAATGAGTATATTGAAGTATAAATTAATGTGAAGACAACAAATTCTGCCCATTATTATATGCTCCTAAGACAATGGAGGGGAAAAATTACTCCACACCACCAACGTAACCATTCAATCATGTCTGAGCTTTCGCTTTCGTCCCTATCAGCAGCAACATTTTGTTGTTGCCTCTCATTCTTCTTTTTCTTCTTCTTCTCCTCCTCTGTTCCAGTTCTAGAGTTTCCAAACACCTAAAATTCACAAATATTATGGTTGTAGAGAATGATTATAGTATGAATACAATAATAGTTGAATTGAATGCTTGCTGAAATTGATTAAGACTATTGGCTATAAATAGCCCTAGACTCCCTACGACACATCCACTAGCATAGTGAATGAAATAACAAACTAGTACCTAACTAACATGATACTGACTCAATCAACTTGGAAAAAATCAAATAACTTTTGCTACCACATCCTCCATAACTTCTTCCACATTACTTTCCTGACCTCCTGCTTCAGCAACTCCTTCACATTATCAACCAACTCCTCAAAAGTAGGAGACTCCTCTTCATGTAGTTCCAACATCTTGGGCTCTTCATCCATTAAGTCAGCACCATGGCCATAGTCCAACGATCTACTCGAACTTCCTCCGGATTGGGCTGCTCCCTCCTTGATCTGCGACTATAGATAGGTATATTGCCGAACCCATGGCAATTATATTTCTCTGCATATCAAAGACCCTCCCTCACTCTCATTTTTTTCTTTTTATTTTTCTTTAAATGAGTATGGCATCATTTTTCTCCCATGGCGCTAGGGGTGTTAACCGATTTGGGTACAAATTAATGATAACCGATTAAGATGCCTCATATTTCAAAAAATCAAACAATATCAATTAACATAATGTTTTTCCATTATTATTTTACGAATTTAAGGCGTTTGGTTAATGTCAATCGGGAAAGAGAAATGAAATCAAATTATTTGATATCTGATTCGCATTTTAAAGAAATTCGATTTTGAAAACTACCAACGGCGCTCTTTTTTGAAATCCTCCCCACACAACGGAATTAGAAAATTCCTTTCCGCCTTTGTTTTTTTTTTCTTTTCGCTCTTCAAAAAGAAAAGAAACACGAACGCTGAGCTTTTCATTCTCTCCTGCGCCACTCTCCTCCCGCGGCGAAGCCTTTCGCCCCGCCGTTTGTCCCTTCTCCCTCATCACCATTGGCGGATCCAAGGGGGGGCGGGTGGGTGCGACCGCCCCCCGAATTTTCGTGCATTACTACGAATTTTCGTTTATTTCGAGTAATTTATATGTTTGTCCCACGTAATTTTTCGACCCGCCCCGAAATTTTTAAATTTATTATCCTAAACTAAAGTAACAATGAAGAATTAGTGTTAATGTGACTACGAACTTCTAAAAATATTTAAAAAAAGTATATTAAGTGAGTTACATATATAACTTTATGCAATTAATATATTATGTTTCATTTTTTTTAATTACTTGATTGATCTAAAATTAGCAAGTGTAAATAAACTATCATTTAAATACTTAATTAACTCCTAAGCTAGATATTGTTAGTCTTCATAATTTTCTCCAACTAAATTTAGACTGACAAAATAAGATTGTGTATGATTTTTTTCGAATAAATATAAAGAATATAGCAGTTATTTATGAAAGAATAATATAATCTCTTAAATAAGCCCAAAAAGAGGAAGTATAATTGAAATTTACGTGGAAAAATGTCACAAAAATTTTTCTAGGGCTCCGCCCCCCAACCCCGAAAGTATCATACACCGATAAATTTCGCCCCCTAACCAAAAATCCTAGATCCGCCCCTGCTCATCACTACTTGCCGTTACCTCTTCACTCGTCTCTTCTTCTACGATGCACCGCCGCGACAGGTACGAGCCCTTTTTCTTTTGTTCCCTTGTGATGGTTCTCGAAATTGATTCAACAATTGACCTAATTTTTGTGAATACATTCTGAATCATTTTGGCCCTTTTGTTCCAAATCTCCTCTTGGTCCATTCTCTCGTACGTTTCAATTCGGCCCTTTTGTTCTGGTGGGTTGGAGTTCAGGAAGTATGAGGATGGATTTGTCCTATGTGACAGTCCCATATCTTGTATTCTTTGTTCCAGATCTTGCTTATCCGTCTATTTGTAATTTTTTTTTTCCAGATCTTATTTCTTGAATTTATTAGTGTGAAATCTTGTTTCTGGAAGGTCTGAATTTCTGTGCGTAGAGGTTGGCCCGAAATGCTTGACTCTCCGCTGCGTGAGTCTGGGTAGAGTCTGCACCCCCATTGGGAATTAGGGATTTTGACTTCTGCGATTGAATTTAAATTTGCAGTTATTGAGAAAACTTATTGTAGGGCATTTATACTTGATAGTCATTCTGTTTTACTTGATACCGTATACTCCTATCAAGTATATAAGATATTAGGATTTATAATTGATAGTGATTTTGTTTATATATAGGATTCCAAACGTATGAATATGATAATATAATACTGCATTTGGTATTCAAACATTTGTATTCATATCACGAGAGTGTGTACACTCCTCAAATCTTGTTGATGATGATGATGGAACCATTCCATCTATTTATGCTCCTCAATTCTTGTTGAATTCTCGCTTTGTTGCTGCAGCTTTTGCTTGTTTCCTTTGCAACATTGAAATGAACATCTTGTTTTCCTTATCATTTACTTTAAGATAGTGTGAGAGGCTTCTTCAATGGTTAGAAAGCCAAAAACCCAACCAGCCCTTGAGGAAAACCGTTGCCATGAAGGAGGAGTTCTAGTGGAAGAAAACGAAAAAGGAGTTCCATTGGAAAAAAATGAAGAAGCATTTGATGACAGTGAAGGTATACTCTTCACCTCTGAATCTATAATATGTTACTTTTCCATGAATATGCCTGCATAGTTGTCACATGTTCTAAATGTAGGATCAACATTTTTGTATATGATGTTAATGATAGATTTATACCCTACTGCATTTTTTCTAATGACCCTAACTGTTAAATCAAACTAATGATCTTGATATCGGAAACTCTGTATTTCCCTGTGAATTAATACTTCCAACTTAAGATTACTGCTCAACACTTTTTATTCTTTGAAAACAATGCTACCTGTCTTGAGTCTTCTTTCTTCATTTGTATGTATTTTTATCCACTTTTCTATTCACTTACATGATTTGTTTGATCAGTTGAACGTCAATGTGCTGCAATCAGAGCTCTCCGCCAAAGTTCAAAAAAGCGTAAATGGGTTCCGAGGCGTTTTCCTTACGAGTCACGAGGCGTAAGCCTCGAGGCGGACCGAGGCGTAAAATCGAGGCGTAAATTCTATTTTTTCCCTTAATAAACATATAACACCACAAAAACACATAAACGCATAAAATCAAGTTTCTTCTAAGTTCAAACCAACAAAAAAATCAATTCACACCAACACAAAGATTATAAGTTCTTAAATCTCAACATCACAAATTAAACATCATCAATCTTCATCATCATTAAAACATTAAATTAGCAATATACTATAATACAAAAAAGTTTAAATTATTAGTTAGTTTAAATTATTAATTATATTTAAAGTACCTCTATTTTACCTCTATTAATTAATTGAGAGAAACTCGATTACAATATCACAGCCACATGTTATAAGAGTAAAAAAAACAGAGAATGCAAGTATTGTATCCAGCGTGAAGTCGCTGCAGCGGCCGTTTCAGCGGCAGCGGCGGCGGCGGTTTCTGGGCGGTAGAAGAGGTTTCACGGTAAATTGTTTTGATTTGGAAGAAAATTGGGTTTTAGTCAATTATGGTTGAATCGATTTTGATAAATTTTGAAAAATAAACTTATGGGTTGTATGAAATTTGGGCCAATTTGAATTATTTGGTTGAAATTAAAGAATGGGTCAAAGAAAATAGGCTCCAATTTATGGTTCGAACGCCTCAGCCGTCGACTCGAGGCGTACGCCTCGAGGCGCGCCTCGACGGACTGAGGCGGCTTGGCGAAGCAAATTCAACGAGGCGTAAGCCTCAGATCTTTTTTCCGGCGCCTCGCTCCGAGGCGGGCCTCGAGGCGTAAGCCTCACACGCTTTTTAATACCATGCTCTCCGCGATGTCGAAATTGAACAGTTCCGGACCATGTTGCGGTTAATCCGTTCACATTTCACCAAAGAACAGATGCAAGTTCCTCTACTTCAGTTTTTCAAGGAAAACCTTCCGAATTTATCCCTTGAAAGAGAAAGATGGGAGCGTAACTCTGGACCATGCTGACGAACGAACATTACATTCTGCTCTTCTTCGTCGCCTATCAATGCCTTATCCTGATTTCTCAACAGGAATTCCTTCTGTAGGTGGCTTTGAGTATTCAAACCAATCCGGTAAGATAAATCTCCTCTCCAACGTTCATGATCTTACATTCCAAACCTTTTCTGCTTTTCAAAGCTAACAAGGTTTTACTCATTTTATGGCAGTGAAAACAACCATTCTCGGTCCTAATAAACTACAAATCAGAAGTCTGGTATGATGTTTCGTTGATGATTTCGTAGATTATGCATTTCTATTTAATATGGGCCTAAAGTTATATCCACGTATCATCCAAGTTTCTTGTGGAAACTGATATAGTTCAAGGCCTTTCTTTGTTAATGGCAGCTATAGTTGTTTCATCTTACGATTAATTCGTATTTTTAGGTATTCGACGAACCAGATTCACAGGTGTAGGATAACCTGCAGACTCCAAATGTACGTGTAATCTTACATAGCTTGTACTTGTGACAATTAATCATTGAAGTTAGTTGATATGGGATTTATGTTTTGTCATTGCAGGTTAGCAACAATAGATTGTCGGTGGGAATAACACCCAAAACTACAAGGCTGCCAAAGACGGGTGAGATGCTTCTATCCGTCCATGGCTCACCCCTTGGTGTATACAAGGAAGATAACATGGAAACAATTCAAGGTATGTTACTTCTAAATTCAGGTCATACATTAAAATGTTTTTGATAAAACTCTCTCTATCATGTAACAGAGATGGAAGATGGTTGAATTTTGAGGTAATGGGATAATGCTAGATGTTTATATGCAATTTTTGTCAAGGTTTGTAGCTTGAGGTTCCAAAGATGTAGTACTCGTTCAATTTCTTATTCGGTATCGTGTTTTGTACGAGAATTAGTCGTGTTTTCCTCATTATGTGCGTGATATTGAAATTGTGTCTGTGTTTTGTATAATTCTCCCGTGATGTGTTTTGAAACTCAGTCTGTGGGTTTGAGAAAGTCTTAACTTATCAGATAGATAATTTCGACATTTTGATTTCAATAGAATTAATTCAAACAATTTAGAATTCATATCAATTCTTGATTTCGAAACTTACTGAAAGTATCTAACTTTTTTAACATATTAAATTTGCATATACTTGCAATGTTTTTTTAAAGGCATATTGCCCTAAATAGTCTCCAAAAGATTGAATTTTGATCAAATTGATCCTTAATTTATTTTCTTGGCTAAATTGATTCTCAAAATATTAGAATTTGGTGAAACCGGGCTTTTTGTTAACCTTTTACATGAGTCAAAACAATTAGTCAATGACATTGGACATTTTCAATGAATTGATGAAAGAATCAATCTGACCAAGATTTAATCTTTTGGGATCAATTTGACGAAGATATTCAATTTAGTGACTAATTTGTTCGAAATACCAAAATATTTGGGCACCATACGTACGAATTTGCATTTATAAATAGATGATATGATGATTGGTTATATTATATGGATCTTCGTTAATAATTATTAAAATAATAGGTGTAAAAATGTTTTTTTATTTTTATTTTTTTCACATTAAGAAGAGCAGCCCATCAGTTGATTCTCTGTTCTAGCGAAAAGTAAAGTTGACGGAAAGAAACTGTGGTAACATTATAATGAATAGAGATGGAAATTTTGCGGGTTGGGGCTGGGTAGTATAGTATCCGGCACCCCGCCCGCAAGCTCGACTCGCACCCGCATCCGACCCAGGACTTGTACGGGTCCAGAAACTCAGAACCAACCCCGGACCCGCATGGGGCGGATCTACCCGGCCCCAAACCCGTTGGCGCCGTTTCAATTGCTAATTTTAAATTATCTTATTTTTTAATTATTAATTTTATTTAATGGAAGCCTTTTTGTTTGGAGTTTCTTATTATAGTTGTCAGTTATTAGTATATAAAAGTATGAATTGAAGAACAAGAAAATTCAAATAACATAAAAAGAAGATTACATAATAGAGAAATTTGACCCGGACCATTTTGGACCCACGCGGGTTGGGTCTAGACCCGCCCCGTACTTCTACGGGTCTGGGTATTACCCGCCCCATCGCGGGGCGGGGCAGGTCGGGTCCGACGGGTCCAGTTCCAATTGCCATCTCTAATAATGAACTCAGAATACCCGGCTAAAAAGCTGGATCGGTTCACTTCCATACTAACCAAATCGTAAGCGGAATCATAAACTTCGAATCTAGGATCCGCACCTTCCCTTCAGTATAATTGGCCTAATTGCCTTTTGATTTGAAAATAGGCGTGCTGAACGAAAACAAAATGGGTACAAAGAAATTGAAAAAATAAAAAAATTTTAGAATAAAATTGAATTGTTTTCTGAAAACAGAAAAAGAAAGTAAATTAGTAAATATAGTTTCAATCTTTCCGATTTTCTAATATTGGTCTTCAAACTTAATTTTTTTTTTTTTGTCTTTTAAACTCCAAACAAATTGATTTTGCAATTTTAGTTCCACCATTAATTTTTTTGTAAATTCTACTGTTAATTAAAAAAATAAAAAGGGTAATATTGGGCTATCTATGAGAAATATATATAAGAAATTCTACTGTTAAATATATATATAAGAAATTTATCTATGAGATATATATATATATATGATATATATATATATATATATATATATATATATATATAGGGCTAATATTACAATTGATAACTTGTTAATTGCTATTGGGCTAATATTATCGGGCGGGTTTCGGGCGGGCTTTTTAAGGCTCGAGACCCCGGGCTTTTTTAGGTCCGAGCCCAATAAGCCCTATGGGCTCTTTGGGCGGGCTTTTTTAGGCCCAGATTATTTCGGACCTCTATTTTTTAAACCCAACCCAACCCCGAGTATGGGTACCCCAGGCCAGCCCATCGGGTCGGGCCCGTTTTGCCAGCCCTAAGCTTATCTCAACAACTCTGCATGAAAATTTCAACCTGGATGAAATCAACAAGAAGTAAGAAGATGAAGCATTATTCATTTGTTATTATACTAATTCTCAAAGCACTATTTCTCCCACCGTTGACGGTTGCTGAAACGCAATATGCTGGCGTATATATAATATTTTGTCCGCTCAATTCCACATGATTTCATTCGGGTGGGAACTTTCATGCATAATTATTGAGATCAATGGCAGGATTTTGTGTTGGGGCGGCGACTGAGGAGATAAAGAAAAGCAACCGCTTCTTAGTTTGATTAATGTCTCGATTAAAATTCCAATTTGCCATTTCAAAATTTTAATTTTACCCTTTTCATTTTTTATTTATTTTTAATTAAAATTCGAATAACGGTCGAATTGATGGAAAAATTAACGGAGAGACTAAAATCGTAAAAACATGCAATTTGAGGTCAAAAAAAAAAAAAAAATAAGGACAAATATTGTAAAATCGCGAAGATTGAGAACTATACTTACCAATTTGCTGGATAATTAGAAAGAAAGGTAAGAAAATCTAAAAGAAAGAAAAAAGAGAATTTTTTAATGATACGGAAATTATAAAAGAAATAAGAAAATAAACAAAGAGAAGAAAGGAATAAAAGAAAATGAATGGGTGGAAACGAAAAGAGAAATAAAAAAGAAAGGAAAGCAACTACGGAGAAAAAACAGCTAACTATAACGAATGAAAAATAAACTATAAAAAAATTTAAAAAATCTTTTATTTGTTTTTTTTTCTAAATTTTAATAATTCAGAATTTCGTGGAAATGGAGAGCGACAATCATGTATAATATATTTCTGCTTAGATTATCTTATTTCGACGTTGTGCGTCTCATATGAAGTAAAGAATTATTAACTTCGATGTGAATACTTTCCCTCTAATAAGACTGAAAAATTGATTTCTCATAATTATAATTATCCTAATTCAAATTCAAATTAACAAGTGGTAACCTTTACAACACGGTGATGTATATTTTTATGAATTACCAACTCATATTAAAGATGATTATAAATCCTTGGTTAATTTTTTTCTTTTCCAACTTTATTATACCCACCCTTCAGTCAGTGGTGGAATTAGAATTTTTGGACAGAGAAGTCGGAGTAGAGAGAGGCTACCAGACAGTTGCGGAACTTTGAAAAATAAAGGTTAAAAGAATTCAAACCAAAGCACGCTATAAAAGTTATTGTGCTAAATTATCGGGCCAATGTTATTCCTTGTATTATATATACTGAAAAATATATTTATAATATGTGAAAAGTGATGCATATAAAGTCAAGGTACGTACTATGCAAGAAAAGAAGCCTAAAATAGGAAAAACCCTCCTTCACCATTCACGAACAGCCAAGACAAGAAGATTCAAGAACAACGCCCACAATCACAACCAATTTCATCTTAGTTGCCGCTAATTTTCGTTCTTCACAAGACCACCAACGAACCGTGGGCGACTCCGCAACCGATCGGTTGATTTCCACTTCTTCTCTTGATTCCGGCATCCAACTTTACAAGATATCTGTTGGATACAAAAGCTGCTATTATAAAACAATACAATAAGTCGGAACAGAACTCAAAAATTGAAAGTAGTAAAACTGCGTCGAGTCGAGGAAGGTCTCTCTCCGCAAGACGAAAAACGCCCCGGTAGTGCTCTCGGTTCTGGCGTTTCGCCCCCAAAGATGAAACGACGACGTCTCGAGCATTGCAGCACCGCAAGATCTTCGAGCTCCGGCGAACTGGACTTTTCCGGCGAGGACAGGCTGCTGGACAACTACTATGAGCTAAGAATGAGAATGCAACAAAGAATGCTTGGTGTATTTTTGGAATGAAATGCAGCAGCCTATTTATAGGCTGCATCCCACCAGGTGAAAGGTTGTTGCTTAACACCTGCCAATTAAGACAGGCTGACGTGTTCAGGGGAGTGGGGAGGGGAGATATGGAAGGTTGGCTGCTGAAGAGTCTTCTTCCAGCACCTTCCAAAAACGTACACTCCAGTGTGGTAGGAGCACAACACCAACAACCGGGTCAGCCCACACGTAGCCCACCGAGCCCAGCTGCCAAGCCCGACGGACCACCCAAAGGACCAATTGCCAAGATCCAAGATCCAAGTCCAAGTCCAAGGACACGGAACCGGGGCCGGGCGCGGGCGCGGTGCGGCACGCCGCGCCGCGTGTGAGGCGGTCGGTGAAAAGGCTCGTGCGCATGAGCATGTGTGGCTCAAGCCCACCACATGTCACTTAGTTATCTCCTATAATGTGGTAGAGACTTAAATACCACATTAAAGTTTGTACATTAATCAATGTGGGACATTGATTAATGTAATAACTCTCCAAAACCCGAATAAGGTAAGTATCTCAATTTTAGGTTACATCTCAACTTTGTCCCCCAAACATCGAGCCACTATTTCTCACTCACCGAAAAACAGAATTGAGAAATTAAGTACACCATAATTATCTACTCGAAACGTAGATCGACACTATATATCTTAATTTGCAAATCGGATATGTATCGAGGCTCGAAAATGCGATCGAACGGGCTAAAATTTGCCCATGTCAAAGTAGTATTAAATGCTCATTTAATTTCCATAATACAAAATTATATATATAAAATATATATATATATTAAACTTTTTTTTCAAACAATCCCCCACATGAGTGGAAATAGCCAAATGCATGCATGTAGACACACAGCTTTGTCCTCAAGAGACAATAAAGCATCAAAGTAGGTGACTTGTGACCTTGAACCTTCCTTAGACAGTGCTATCGAGCATACCGGCGGACTAGTGGACATGTGGCCTTGAACTATTCATCCATGATGTATACTTAGACAATAGCACTAATACTATAAAGTCTCAACCTCGCCCGTTCTCACGTTTGTGTCCTTTACAGGCCATGGACAACCTATTTGGATTCATAAGCGTTACATAGAAGCGGCCCTCACTTCTCACTTGCATAGGTGATTCTTACTCGAGTATCCTGTCATACTCCACCTTCACAAGGCATCCAAGAATCATTAAAAGTCAAAGACTTAACCTCACCACTTGACAGGTCACCAACACTCTCGAGCTCTTTCAGAGAATACACTATTTGAGTGTGGTATCAACAAACTCATATAGCTTAGTTTTCCCATTGAACCAAGTTCATGAGATCTCCAATCTACAAGGTTGGGTATCCACTATAATCGTCTTTAACTTGTGGATTTAACTCTCATTCCCTCTACGAGCTTATACATTTGATCTCGATTCAAACTCTTAGTAAACGGATCCGCTAGGTTATCGATAGACTTCACATAATCTACAGAGATAACCCCACTCGTGATCAAATGTCTTACGGTATTATGTGTCGACAACGAATATGTCTCGACTTACCATTATACAACCTACTCTTTGCCCTGCCAATAGCCGCTTGGCTATCACAGTGAATCATCACAGGTGGCACGGGTTTCGTCCAACATGGAATATCTTCAAGAAAATTACGTAGCCATTCGGCCTCCTCACCGGCCTTATCTAAAGCAATAAATTCAGATTCCATGGTGGATCGGGCTATGCACGTCTGTTTCGTGGATCTCCATGACACATCTCCTCCCCCTATAGTGAACACATAACCACTAGTAGACAACGAGTCTTTAGTGTCCGATATCCAATTCGCATCACAGTACCCTTCAAGTACTGGAGGATGTCTCGAGTAGTGCAGCCCAAAGTTAAGAGTGTATTTCAAATACCTCAGAACTCTTACAAGAGATTTCCAATGCTCTCTACTATGATTACTAGTATAGCGACTCAGTTTGTTCACCGGACAAGCTAGATCAGGCATCGTACAATTCGTGATGTACATAAGACAACCAGTGACTCTAGCATAATCCTCTTGAGCAACAGGATCACCCCTATTCTTGCTCAAGTGAATATTAACTTCTAGAGGAGTCTTTGCCGGCGCACTATCAAAGACATTAAACCTCTTAAGTACTTTCTCAATATAATGAGATTGAGACAAAACAATCCCTTTGGGAGTTCTTTGAATCTTCACTCCAAGAATAACGTCAGCAACTCCCATATCTTTCATATCGAAAGTTCTCTTAAGCATACGCTAGCTTGGTGTCATTTATGACTTGAAGGTTTTGTCCCATAATTAACATATCGTCTATATAAAGACAAACAATCACAAAACCATTCTTTGTATTCTTTATGCAAACACACTTGTCACATTCATTAATCTTAAAACCATTCGACAACATAGCCTCGTCAAATTTCAAGTGTCATTGTAATGGTGCTTGTTTCAACCCATATAGGGATTTCACCAACTTACATACCTTCCGCTCTTGGCCAGGTACTGCAAACCCTTCAGGTTGTTTCATATAAATTTCTTCTTCTAAATCTCCATTTAGAAAGGTAGTTTTCACGTCCATTTGGTGAATCTCAAGATTGTGCAAAGCAGCAATCGCGAGAAGCACACGGATAGACGTAATCCTCGTTACAGGAGAATTAGTAACGAAGAAGTCATATCCTTCAATTTGTTTAAAGCCTTTAACCACTAAACGAGCTTTATATTTGTCAATTGACCTATCTGCCTTATACTTTCTTTTTAGGATCCATTTACATCCTAAGGGCTTGCAACCTTCGGGTAAGTCTGCTAAGACCCAAGTGTGATTCACGCATGATGGAATCGGTTTCACTTTGGGACTGCCTTCTTGCCAAAGTGGGTCATCGGGTCTAGAAAGAGCTTCTTTTATAGACCGCGGTTCTTCATCCAAAAGAAAAACTACATAATCAGGACTGAAGTCCTTAGCAACTCTTGCTCTAGTGCTACCTACGTCTTGGTTCTAAAGTTTCAAGATCGGCAGCTTGCCTTTTACGTGTAGCAGGTTCTACCCCCACATTTCTAGAACTACTAGCAACTTCTTTTGCTTCACCACTAGAGCTCGACTCAACTTTATCATCCTTTTTACATGGATAGATATGTTCAAAGAATATAGCATTCCTTGACTCAATAGTAGTTCCAACATTCATATCGGGCACAGCCGACTTATGAATGACAAATCGATATGCACTACTATTCAGTACATATCCTATAAAGATACAATCGACGGTCTTAGGTCCGATTGTAACTTGCTTAGGTAAAGGCACTTCTACCTTAGCCAAACACCCCCACACTTTGAGGTACTTATAGGAAGGTTTCCTTCCTTTCCACAACTCGTAAGGAGTAACATCTCTACCTTTTAGAGGTATTTTGTTCAATAAGTAGTTAGCCGTCAAGACGGCTTCCCCCCACATGTTCTGGGGCAGTCCAGAACTCGTTTAGAGTTCGGTTCTTCCTTTCAGCCATACCATTTGATTGAGGCGAATAGGGGGCAGTGGTTTGATGAATAATACCACTTGTTTTACACAACTCTTCAAAAGGAGCTACATACTCTCCACCTCTATCACTTCGTACCATTTTGATTTTACAATCAAGTTGGTTTTCGGCTTCTGTTTTGAAGTTAGTAAAAGCTTCAATCACCTCATCTTTACTCCTTAAAAGATAAAGAGTACAATACTTAGTGCAGTCATCAATAAAAGTAATAAAATACTTTTTCCTACCTCTAGTTTGTACAAACTTTAAGTCACATACGTCAGTGTGAATGAGTTCTAGAGGTTTTGTGTTCCTTTCTACAGAATGAAATGGCATCTTAGCTAATTTTGCTTCAACACAAACTTCACACTTGGTTTTGTTAAACTCATTTACTTTAAGTAGATCGAGATTAACTAATCTTTTTATCGCATTTAGATTAACATGTCCTAATCTAGAATGCCATAAATCGGAACACTCAATCAAGTAGGAGGAAGCAGCTTCATTATCATTATTTTTGCCCCTTTGCGTAAAGTCATTCACTTAGCTTGAAAAGGCCCTCAGAGAGGTAACCTTTTCCTAAAAACATCCAAAACTTTGACAAAATAAACTTGTTAGACTCAAATACTAGTCTAAAACCTCTCTTAACTAGTACAGAGCCGGACACCAAATTCTTCCGAATATCGGGGACATGCAGCACCTCTCCAAGAGTAAGGTTCTTGTCGGAGCTCAACCTTAGCACCACAGTACCATAGCCAACTACCTCGGATGAGGCTTGATTACCCATATTGAGCTTCCTCCCTTGGCAACTCTTGTACTTGGTGAAGCGGCTTCGGTCACCACAAACATGTGTCGTGGCAGCAGTATCAATATACCACTTCCCTTCATTCTCCACGACGTTTGCTTCTTCGATGACAACGGCCGCAAGGTCGGCTTCAGTGAGGTCAATCTCCAACATATTGGCTTGACGAGCCCTCTTCTTCTTCGGCTTTCGGCAGTCCTTGGACATGTGGCCGGATTTGCCACAGTTGTAGCAGTCCCCTTCAAACTTGCGGGTTTGCACCTTGCCCTTCCCTTTGGGGTTGCTATTCCGACGCCCTCTCTTCGAGTTGTTGGAGTTTCCACCTTTCTCTACGAGGTTAACTCTCGGTTCCACGGGTGCTTTGCCCTTCCCATCTCGAGTCCTCATATCGGTCTCGATGCGGAGCTTGACCACAAGGTCTTCAAGCGTCATTTCTTTTCGCTTGTGCTTCAAGTAGCTCTTGAAGTCCTTCCAGCTCGGGGGAAGCTTTTCGATTATGTATTTTAAGCTTGGGAAAAGGGCTTAGGTGTGGAGCAACAAAACCGTTAAATACAACTACATAAATAAAATATCTGCACAAATAGAAGAATACTGCAACTGCCTATTTTATCTACGACGACGCATACGAAAATCATATGTACGCGCGACGGAGAGAGAAGAACCTGGGTTTTCTTATTTACGAGCAGAGTTTCCATGTCGTGGATTTGTTCGCTTTGTGCGTTTTAATGAGAGAGAGATAAGAGAGATTGGCAGTGCTATTGATAGAGCGAGCAACGAAGTCTACGCACGGTGGAGGAGCGTCAAATTCTTCTAATTCGAAATCAAAAATATGTTTCTATTTTTAATTTAAACAAAACAACAGAAATTACCAAAAAACATTAATACTATTTGGGTAAATAAGTTTTGAGAAATTTATTATAATAGGAAAAAAAGTATATTAAAGTATTAACACAATCCCATCGAAGTCATAAATATTAATACCATATGGATTCAACTATCGTCCTCACATAAAAAACTTAGAAATGAATGAGAAGTATCTATACGTATAAATTGTATACTCACAATTTAAATAAAACGGCAAGAAAATAAATAATTTATATAATATTGCTCGCACAACAACGTACGTTTGATGAGCCTAGATTTGTAGCCCTTTTATCCATTTGATTTGTGCGTTTTTGTTATGCTAATGCAGATAAATGGCCTGGATGTGGAGAGAATAAGAAGAAAATATGGTGCTGCTGGATCAAGAAGGCTTCTGACCAAGAATGATGGAACTGCCCAGAAGACCGGAGAAATGGCCTGAAAACAGGCCAGAATTAATGCAGATTCCATCGGGCCGAAAATTGAGAAGAAAAAGATGCTGAAACAGGCCAAAAACCCGGCTCACATCATTCTAGCAATTTCTGGCGGGAACTAGGGACCTAGGAGCTACAACATAGCCTTACTTCTGATCAGCATGCCCATACCTGCTACAGTCCTACTCACCTACTCCAGATATTTTGTGAAGGCAAAAGAGGAGGGAACGAGCTATATACATAACTTTTCATACTTACATTTTCGAGGGATATAGCTTGTTCCTCTCTCTAGAAAACTCTCTAAAATTTTCTCCATTAATGTAATTCAAGAACTTCTTTATTTCTCTGCCTAGACTAGCTTGAAGCTCTCCAAGGAGAAGACTTTCTGTTGTGAGTGTTATCGATTAGCTTATTTACAGTACTTAAATTCAGTCTTTAATGCTTTCATTTACTCTTTCATGTTCGAAGTTACATTTCTCTTCTATTCACAACTAAGTTAATTTACTGCATGTTTTTTGTCCATATCACGCCTTTACATATAAATGTCTTTGCTTTCGTACAATGTTGTCTCTTGTTATTTTTAGTTAAAAGTTCATGCTAGTTCTTTACTGTTTTATGAAAGTTTGCTGTTTCAACCCTAAGTTTCAGATCTGCTTCATGCTTTATTTTTACATGCCTAGTTTTATGTCCTTAGTAAATATGAGTAGCTAATTTCCCAGATCTGGCCGAGGTAATGAGGCACCACCCCTAAGAATCCGTGAGATGTGAAAATGTGCTTGATAATTGGTTAAGTATAGGTTTTAGTTGAACTCTGTTTGAGATAGTTGAGCACTGCTTAGATCTGATCAACCTGGGCAGGTGCACATCTTTCTGGGCAGACGTAGACTAGCTTGGTTTTCTGCTTTGAATGCTAAACATCGGTAGATGCGTTGATTTGGTTCATTTGTTCTTAATGCTCCTCAGTGCCTCCCTAGTCATTGCTAAACAAGGTAGGGTAGTCACCTGGGTAGGGGACTGTTTCTATGCTCAACATGGCAGTCCCATCGTAATAGAAGGAATGGACGCCCCTGTGCTCAACACGACATCCTAGCCAGATAACCTTAACTAAAACTGATTCACATAGTAATCTAGGATCGGACAGGGGGTGGTGTGGAATTACCTTGGCTGGATTGCTTTTATATCTTGTTATTTGATTGTTGATTATTTTATGTCATCTTTCTGCCTAGTTATAGAACACCCAAAATTTATGGTGGCTGCTAGCCAAACCCCTTTAGGTCAGTAGAATTGTTGCTTAATCAACCGTTCCCTGAGGATCGACCTCTTGCTTGTCACTGTACTTGTCTAGTATAGTTTATGTGCAGGTGTTCTTACTTATAAATTTATTTGGTGCGCGCGGTTCTAACAGCGACGGAACTACGTGTCCACATCAACGTTACACGCACATAATTCGCACAAGTTTCTTCGTTTCAAAATTAAAATATACATATGATAATCTTTATATAAAGAAAAATCTCGAATATACAGTTCTTGAATTCGAGTGAATCATATCAAGTGAAATGTCGGCTCCATTTTTTCCTTCTATATTTTATTTTGCCTCAATTTTTTTCTTCTCTGTAATACAGTAATATACTTGAAATATGCATATGCAATATACTCAATTATTATGTATATTTATTCTCTTATAATTATTGAATATTAGTTATCATTAATTATATATTTTTTCAAAATATAGTTTTCAAGCGTCGAATAATATATATTAGGTTTTTTTAATTGTCATTTTTATATCTAAATTCCAAATCTCTATTTAACAATGATTTTTTTTATAATAATATTTTTTTCGGTCTTGAGTTTATTGCTAAATTTTTTTATTTTACTATATGGGTGTAATATCCCTAAATTTTATCAAGCCTAATTATTCATCTTAGATGATTAATTGTGGATTTAAAACTAATATACACACTATTATAATAGATTGATTAATTAATTAATTAATGGAGTGACATCCAATAATGATATCCGCTTACTACTGGAGAGAAATTAAATAATTAATTAAACTTATACTATCCCTTCCTCTCCAAAACTTACAGGGTCGTTTGTTTGGCAATGAAAAATTAATAGAAAATTAGTATTTTTAAAATAACTTCAACCATTGATTGAAAATAGATCAATGATCAATAATAGTTCTTAATTCTAATTTAAGACTTGGTTCCTATGTGAACCATACCCTACTTACATATATATATGTATATCAATCCTTAATTATTTAAATACTATAATTGTTATAAAATTATTAATAAACAAAAGCAAGCATTACAAAATAAATGCTAAATACTATTAATATGTTTTATCATTAGTGTAAACCCATCAAGAACAAATGCAATAAAAAAACGGCCATAAGAATACTTTATCCAATCCTTAAATTTTAAGTCAAATTAGTTTCCCGCTATATTTTTTAATTTCAAATAACTTGTCATGCAAACTGATAAAATATTTTCACGCGCTCACACGATTTATAGATGCGATTGGAAAATTTATATCCTAGACCAGGTCTACAAGACCTTATGGTCTAGAATTTAAGTTGTGTTTTCTTGTAATTTTTTATTTTGAAAATGTTCCATGTGGCATGGTTTTAAACCATCAGGTCCACAACTTAAGTTGTGGACCTAGTCTAGGATAGAAAAATTCATGCGATTGGGGTACAAAAAAATTCGGGCATCCCGTCCAAACTTTATTTAAAGTAAAGCAAATAGTTAGTTATTTGAATTTTGAAAATGCATGAACATATGTTTGGTTTACTCTATATTCTCCACCCTTGAAAGAACGCACTAAGATAAGATTTTAGAAATATTAATTGTGTGCTACTTCGGGAGCGACACATTAAGATAATACATATAAATATTAAGTAATATACAATATGTAGAAAAAATAAATTTAGTTATATAGTAAATACATATATAATATTAATAACTTTTTAAGAGTCTGAAATATTTTTCAAGAATATTAAATTTTGCTACTTCTGAAGCAACAATTAAATCAATCCAATAAGAAAGATTGAATTGCTCATTCAGAGCATGTGATATTCTTCAGAAATATGGTTGTGCTACTTCAGGAGCAACAATTGCGAATTAACCTTAAATAAAAAAAATTTAACATTAAATAAATAAACAAACAAATAAATAAATAAATAAATAAAAGCATATGTAGAGTAAATGCTCATCAAGAGCATGTAATATTCTTAAAAAATATGCATTGTGCTACTTCTGGATAGAGCCGGCAAAATGGGCTCGGTCCAATATATCGGCCCGGGATACCCATACCGGGGGTTGGGTTGAGCTTTAAAAATAGAGTCCTGAAATGAAGTTGGGCCTAAAAAAGCCCGCCCAAATAGCCAGTCAAGCTTACCGGGCTCGAGCCTAAAAAACCGGGGGTTTCTGGACTAAAAAAGCCCACCCAATAATTCTTTTTATTTTATTAATAATAACTTAAATTATTAATTATTATCAATTATTATTATATTATTTTAATGGGCTCTTTCTAGTTTTGAGCTGTAAAATGAATATGATTTTAAATATCAGCCAATATTATTAATTATGTTTCCATTAATAGAATCTTCATTACCTTTCAATATTCCCTCTCTTTCACACACAACACACATTTCCATAATTTTCTCCTTATATATCTATATTCACTTTCAATTTAAGGATGATCAATGTAGAAGAAAGATATTTCACGAATATTTTTCAAAGTTGAGTTAAAATTCGTGGTTTATATGGAAGCTCTTTCGGAATCCGCAGTTATTATTATCAATTATCTTAATTATATTATCTTAATGGGTTATTCCTAGTCGGTCAAATCCTATACGCCTCTAAATTTCTTTGGGTTTTTTTTGTTACTCACTACTTAATTAAAAAAATAAGATTATGAATTACATGGGCTAAGCCCGCCCGCCCGAAAGCCCGGGGCTAGGCGGGCTTCACATTTTTTGAGCCTAGAAGATTTTTGGGCCGACCCGGCCCGGCCTGGTAAAGATGTAAAAGCCCAATGGGCAGGCCTAAGCCGACCCAGCACGCTACTTTGCCAGCCCTACTTCTGGAGCAACAAATTTAAGTTAAAAAAATGTTTTTGAATTGCTCTTCAAGAACGTATAATATTCTTTAAAAATATAGATAGTGCTACTTCAGGAGCAACAATATAATCATGCCAAATATAAACAAATTTGAAATGTTCTTTATAAGAACGTATGATATTCTTTAGGAATATTAGTGTATATTGTGCTAATTCAGGAGCCACAATAATAATAATTCTAGAATCAAAATATGTTCATCAATAAAACGTAATACATAAATAGTTCATCAAGAGCGTATTCTTTAAAAATATCAATTATGCTATTTCTGGAGCAACAATTTAATAATATGATTTCTAACAATTTTCATATTTATATGAATACACTTTAATAGATCTGTATTCTCGATATTTCGAAAACATGAATATAGAATGAATAAGATGAACAAACGTACGCATATACATCATGAGTTTGCAAAGTACTCATAATTGACTTTGCTTGAACACGTGAAGAACATAATATGAATTGTTTATTACGCCTCATATATATTTGAATAGAAAACAACGAAGTTTTGCAAAATAATTACGCCACCGTATAATTTCACAAATCAAGAAAATATAATTATGAAATAATACCTTCAATTAGTCGACGGTAGCACAAAGTAACTCATAACGTGTTATAAAGCCGATAGAAGTATAGAAGAGCGGAATATATGTGTATTATTATGAGTACCAATTACCTCTATTTATAGAATTACACATGCTCTCATAAATTTTTAAGATTTATATAATTATCACTATATAGGTAAATATATATATATAATATATTTACAACAAATATTAAATTTTAATGCACACAAATTATTAAAATCTGATTATTAGGAGTGGTGACTAAAAAATTGTCCGAGTAAGATCCTACTTGGTATACTATACTTATGTTAAGTTGACAAATATTTTTTCAATAATATTATTTAAATATATTTTTTTCTGAAAGTGTTAATTTGACTAAAAATGTCTTAATAGGAGAAGAAATTCTGATTAAATCTTTGTATTACTTTAAATTACACATGCGAAGAATTTTTTTAATTAAAGTGAATCCTTAGTTAAATCTGAAATCATATTAAAACGAAAAAAAAAAACTTTTGGACAGAGGCTTAAACGAATATTTGTCTTCAGGTTGAATCGTGCGACATTTTTCGTTGATCCTACTTATATATTGGAGAATATACAATCTTTTAATATTAGTGCAAGATTAATCTGATTGTTAATGAGCAGAATTTCTTAGATTCGGAGTCTTTCTCATGGGCTTTTGGCTTTAAATCTATTTAGTTTAGTTAGATATGACTAATTGCATTATGCTTATATGGTCACGTCGCATTTCACCAATTCATTAGTGCAAGAAATGACTCAAATGAATAGCTTATGTGAGAAATGTAGGATAATGTGAAAAAATGTCCGCGAACGTTACTATACGGAGCAAAAATATTATTAATTAGAACTGACGGATTATTTTTTCAGAGGAAACCTGAATGAGATGCTCCTTAGTACAGTTGAGTTCTCCCTCATTTGCTTAATAACTTGCAAACAAAGTCCATTTGGCAACCCAAGATTCTTGGAATAGATGGTTGCTCAGCCTTGGCCAGATTCTTTGTTCCTTGTAACCAAATCATAGTTAATCGAGGCTAGCTGCGATAAGTTCTGATAAAAAAAAACACAATTATATATAATGAGAGAGGCTTAACAATATCAAGATATGGAAGTTAACAGAATTTATTTCACCTTAAACGAGAAATTGCTGAAAGAGTACTTCATTTCAAGAGGTGGAGCACCAAAATCAGCTAAATTCCCACATTCATCCCCCTGTATGTGTCCAGGAATAATCTAACCTTATGATTCCAATAATCAAAAGAGAAAATCAACATAGATGGTGGAGTTTGTTCAGCAAACTTACATCTTCATCCTGTATATATGAGCCGCTGCTGCGGGATCCACTGCCCGTATTGGTCATGTCGTCACAATCACTACTTCCACGAGCATTTTCCTCTTCCAGATTCCATATATATCGGCTCATGAAATAACTTGTATCATGTGCATCAGCTGAAGGTATAAATGCTGCCTGCAGTCAACAAAGATTCAGAAAAACATATTAGTCGGAATGAATTGGTTTGTTCTATAGTGAAAAGGAACAAGTAAAACAAGACCTTCTGCCTTGCAAGAGTGCCCCAGTTAATATCCTTAAAAAAGGGATGCCGTTTAACCTGAGAACGAAAGAAAGAGAGAGGGATCAATTCATATCTCTACCATCATTCGAGCAAATCAACTTACTATTTACCTCTCCAGCCCCAGTAGCACCCAGTCTCTGAACTGGGTTTTCATTCAATAATCTGAAAAATGAGCAAAAAAACATAACCTTTTCAACTACAGAATTCTCAATAAAAAAGCATGAATTTCTGGAATTTTGAACAATTAGGTAAAGTTTAGTGGTCTGGCTATTCATTGCCCTAATAACTAGAAGTCCAAAAGGAAATGATACTCAGTGTGACAATACACTAGAATACAATAGGCTGCTTAGTCCCACCACTCACCAATCACCAAAATGAAGAATGTATTAAAAATAGAAATAGAACTTACTTGTCAATAAGATTGTAAGCTTCAAAACTCATCTCTTCTGGTACCTTGGGCCACGTGATGTCCCTGTTTATAATATTGTTGAAAATTTGCTGCATCATACAGAAGACGTATCAATATTGCCACTGATCCACAAGTCCTTAATAAGTAAAAGCAAATTAATCCATCAGTTATTTCAATGTTCTAACAAAAACATGAAGAAATATAGATAAAATTATAAAACATTAATTCATTTTTAAAGATTCAATTGGAAGTCTTTCTTCTGGCATCAAGCTTTAAAGGTTATTGATGCAAAAGCTTAAGCATCACTGCGAGTAGATTTAAAAATTAAAAAAAAAAAAAAAAAGAGAGAGAGACATGTGTATTAACATATCATTAGTACTTTTAGAATAACAGACATGTAGAATACCTGTGGATGCTCTGCATTAAATGGCGGAATACCTACTATGAGCTCGAAAAGGATGACCCCCACAGACCACCAATCAGCTGTTGCACCTGAAAACCATGAGAGCAAAATGAGACACAACATAGATAAGGATGAATTATTTTTTGTCATTTATTCATTGAAAAACTCTTAGATTCCAAACCATGTCCCATGCCAAGAAGTATCTCCGGTGCCAAATAGTCGGGAGTGCCAACAACTGAATGTTTTTTCCTCTGCTCTCTCTTTTTTGATGAGTGCATTGTGACTTTCGGTTTATCATCTCCAAGAACAGCAGAAGGTCCAGATAAGTCCTCAGTGCTATTTATAAGGCCAACTTTGGAGAGCCCAAAATCTGTCAACTGTCAAGGTAGGAAAAAGATTTAAGTCTCAGAAGAATGGAATCTCATATATCAAGTCAAACGAAAGTGCTTGATGTGACATTGATCCTTATCTTCTTGTTAAGTTTTTTTCTAGTCTGAGTTATTCAACCCAAAAGTGTGCCATCAAACTTCAAGATCAGCATCTCATGCTTACTGAGTATACAAATATAGTTTTATATAGTGACCTTGATGTGACCATCTGGACCTATCAAGAGGTTATCTGGCTTCAAATCTCGATGAATAACATTTAAGGAGTGCAGGTACTCTAATGCAAGCACCTGAAAGTATATCATAGAGAGATGTCAATCGTGTCGATTTAATTCAATATATAGGGATCTCTGAGAATCGACAAGTAACAGAAACACTTACAACTTCTGCAATATATATTCGTGCATTATCCTCGTCCAAGCAACCTAGATTTCTTAGCAAGGAGAAAAGATCGCCTCCATTTAAGTACTCCATAACTAGATAAAGATTTTCCCTACATGTGAAAGAATAGAAAAATCGGACCTGTTCATTGTTAGATTATAAATTAGTAATGTTCCCAATAATGATTTTGTATTATTTAAACTCTCAATAAGGCACATTTTCAAATTTCAAAATTGCTCACCACAAATGGATTGCGAACGGATATTAAGATGTCCCTTTCAGCTAAGATACTTTCCACTGCGTTTTTGCGAATCATGTCAGCCTTCTTCAGAACCTGTAAGAATTATGTTAAAGTAGAGCTCATCAGAAGGAAATTGACTAAGCTAATTTAAGAAACTGTTATACAACCCTGGCCTTTTGACAGAATCTGACCTTTATAGCAAATAAGTCACCAGTAGCCCTTTTTCTTGCCAAAAACACTCGTCCAAAAGCACCCCTGCTTATGGGTTTCATTATTTCAAAATCCTCAATGGATGTTCTATCCTTGGTGCATAGATTAATAGGGCTTGGGCTTGCACGTAAACTGCTGCGTGATGTCTCTTCTTCTGTTGAACTATCCTCATCAGTCATGGTAGTTTGTAAGAATGCCTTTTCATCATCAATCTGCCCACATAGAGATACATATTTCTCCCTGAAGAGTTCAGACAAATGGAGTCAAATTTGAAATAATTAGAAGATGGCATGCTTGTGTCAAAGTCTTTGTGTCAATTTTATAGCTCTATGGTAAATATAGATTATTCTCACTTATCTTCAAGGATTTAGGAATATGCATAGTAAGTTGCAGGGAAATATTTAATGCGAAATTTCTCTCTTTGTTTTCTTTCACCAGTGTAGATAGTCTCACATCTTTCTCAGTAATCAGGTTAGATTTTCAACCTTTTTAATAGTTGGAACCAAAAGTCATATAGCAGATGACTTTTTTTTTCAAATCGAATTTCAGAGACAGACTAATATACTGATTACTAAGTTGCAGTCTTTCTATATAACCATGCCTCAAGATGTTGATACTTTATGGGTTAAATATGCAATCTGGCTAATTTCATTTCAAACAGTATAAAGACAAGTTGGGGTCCATACAACATGAATATCAAAACTCATACGACTTTACAGTGCTATACCAGAAAAGATTCAGATCCATGCAGATAATATATGAAAGAACATGCATAAATTCCATGACTGAAATTGCAACTCACTGTATTAGTTTCTCTATGCGCCTCCCAAATGTCTCCACAACAAGAGCATCAACCTTCCTGTCATTAATTGCATATTTGAGGTCATCCAATTTCTCAAGCATAAACTCCAATGTGCTGTAGTCACTCTTGTTAAGAATTACTACAGATCTAGCAATATCCAGCACCTTACGAATCTGTATACATGTTGATGGTGCAATAAGTTATTCAAACCGCAAACAAGGTTATCCATATCTACATGACACTAACTCAGATATCTAGAAGATCAAAAGTTTCATAAAAAGTGGATATTTTGGTAAAACCTATGGCCTACTTTCTTAAATGCTTTGGTTGAAGCAAGGCCACTGAAAGAATGCTATCATATTAAGTTTTGAAAACAACATCATGATTCATGTGAGGATAAATCACTGATAAGAAGAAGAACTCTAAATGCTCGTCAACAAATACTGCTGGCTATCTTTAGTTAAAGAGCTGGACAAAGTGATAAAACTTCCCAGTAATGAATTTACATGATTACATAGAATGAATATGTTATAAAGCAATGTCATTTACTACAAGAAAATGAAAAGGGGATATAAAGTATTTTCTCTAGAATCAAGCGTATTGTGCATAATGTATCATAAGCATCACCTGCTGATAACTTTCTTGTTCTGATATTGTTCTACACCCACTTAGCAGAATCTCAATCTGTGTCATTCTGGGGGTTAATAAAGGTGAACGAGGGGTCAAGCTCCCAGCTGATGATGCTTTCTTGATTTGATCAGGTGTTAGTGGCCGTGAATCAGTTGAAATCTTCAGAGAACTGTGAAGAACATCCACAGTAAAAGAGTTTTCCGCCTCATTAAGGTAATCCATCATGTCTTCAGGACAACGGCAAGGCAAACTATTCCCTTTTGGTGAAACAACTTCAGGACTTCCAAGTCCTGTGTCTGAGCTTTTCGGGGTCAAAAACTCAAGAATTTTTTCAAGAGTTTCAGCAACTCTTTCAAGTCGTGCATTTACTGTTAAACCCTTTAAGTCACATCTGTCTGCAATAGTGCATATTCTTGAGTGCTGCTCTACATGGACGGTAGGAATTTCGACTTCACATATTCGACAGATCAGTGAGTCCTCATATGCCATATGGTGTTGGTCCCAAACTCCCCAAGTCTCTCCTTTTGATTTCATGGTTTCTGCAGCATGTTCCACTTGACGGACTGCAGTTGTTGGTGTGCTTTCAAGACCATTTATTTCATTTTTATGTTTCAAGTCATCTGAATCATTGCAAGGGGAGTCAATAGTGTCTTGTCCTCTCCTATTTCTTTCAAGAGCAGATGGCAGTTTCTTCCACGATGACATCCTAAAGCTGCCCGGAGATGATGAAGCAACACTTTTTGCACTGCTAACCTCTTCTGATGCACGGTTTTGGTTGTTGATCGGATTGCTTTGTTTCTGTTCTTTGACCTTATAACTTAGCTTCTCTTGATTTTCTTTGACACCAGAAGATGACCCAAGAAGGTGGTCGGGATATACACCAAGGTCACTTATCTGGTGTGGAGTTACATGATCATCTTCATAACCAATTTCCTTTTGAAAATGAACGACCCGAGTGCAACGAGAAAGGATAAATAAGAGGCGTGTATGTACTTGCTTCAGAGTACCTGTAGGTAACTCTTGACGCCGATCATCCAAAATCTGTACAATGCCCTCACACTTTATCCAAAACTCATCAGTAGACATCTGTGCACATTGCCTAGCTATAACAAGTAAATCTTCCAAACTCTTTCTGCGTTGAGTATGTGAAGTCTTCTCGAGTACATCAATCATGTCTCCAGCAAAAATGCCTAAGTCAGCATCAACTTCACCTTTCATTTTGTCAAATTTAACTCGTATCATTACCATAATTTCCTGGGAAAATTATTTCCATCCGAGTTAGATGAATTATTCAAAGTGAGCCAGTGAGGAAAAAGATATGAAACAATGTTCTCACAAGCAGAAAGAGGAGGCTACATGTGAACTTAACATACTTCCATGCGACCGATGGCGCGAGATTTCCAAAATGGAAGTGGTCGGACACCTTTGGAGTCAAGTTCATGAGAGAAGCTCTTAATATCTGATGATCTTTTCTTACGGCCGCTAGTTAGACGCAGAATGGCTTGGAAACGTGGGGACTGCATCTCCTTGGACAAAGATGCATGATAACCCTACAATAAAAACAAAATAAAACGACCTAGTTTCAAAATCATTAAGAGCTCATAATTTGCTAAAAACCTGAACAAAGCAAAACATAGTGGAAACCATTTACCTCTATCCCAGACCTTCTATGCGATAGGACCTTCAGTGATTTTGAATGAATCCTTTTACCTACAAATGGGAAGCTACATTACGAATTATAACATCAATCTTGCTAATTCAAAATCGTCGAACCTCAAATAGAACTTAGACAGAAGCTAGACTAGTAAAAGAACTTTGAATTCACAACCCTCACAAGTCACAATAAGTAAAATGAAAGGTTCAAGCCTGAACCTCTGTTTCAACAGAAGATTTCCTAAATAAAAAGGTCGTTTAGAACCCTAAAACCTATCATAACATCAAAAGGCTTCCAATAGATATAAACCTAACGAAATTCTAATGCGCATTCCTACCTATACTCTGTAAAAATTATAAACACAAATGCATAAAAGTCTGTGCTCAGAAACATGTAAACCCTACCTCGTTCCACAGAAGTGGTGGCCGATCGTTGAGCAGAAGAGGAGAGTTGGGGTCTAGAATCGTCTACATCATTTCCTTGTCCCTCCAAATCCTCGAAACTTTGTGGCGCGACGAGGCAATTAACCTGATCGATAGGCAGAGGCAAAGAACGCGTCCTGATCTGATTTAGCCCCATCATGGAGGGGCCGATGATGTTGGAATCTCTGGCATCCGCATCGTTAGCACTCCCGAAATCCAAACCCTCTTCGGCGTCCGCGTTTGATTTCTGCCTGGAGGGAATCGGCGGGATTTTCCGTAGCTTGGAAATGGACGGCATCCGCAGCGGAACCTCTGAGTGGTGCGGGGGACTCGACATCGTCGAAGCTTTTCATCTGGATTGCATTTACGGGGATGGAATTCTGGGTGGGCTCGATCTCGATTTTGGGGAGCTTTAGGTAGAGAGATTTTCGCGGGAAGAAGAGGGCTTGAGGCGATCAGGCGAAGACACGTACGTGCCTTCAAATCAGTTTTGTTTTATCAAAAACGTGCTTCCCAGTTATGTATATTGTCAAACGGACAAAACAGAAAACCCAAATCTCCTTAAAAATCTTGACGGCTGATTCGGTTCTTAGAACGGTGGTCTATTTACCGTTTGTACGCATCAAGCTACCAGGTTTAAAATAAAATACTTCATCAAATTGAAAATACTTCCTCCAGTCTTATTCATTTTATCTTATTTTTCTTTTTATGTTGTCCTATCATTTTATTTCATTTCAAAAGTAATAATTTTCTACACATAAAATTGTTTTTTATTGAATTTAACGTGTGGCATTATCATTTTTACTATAAAAAAAATTATTTTGGTTTTCTATGTAACGTAGGTTTATTTAGAAAAATATTTATTTTGTTAATTAGACTTGATGTATTTATCTAGAAAATAGTATATCCTAGTTCTTATTATTTTTTGTTGAAAATGGAAGGTTTATTTAGAAAAGTTAAATTGAACAATTTAGCGTAAATTTCCTTTTATGTATGTAGTAGATCGAGAAATAATTTTTAGAAATAATATTTTGGGAATTAGTTTGATGAGAGTAATATTTTAGAAATTATAATTTTAAAAATTATTATTTGGATATTTGCTTTAAAATTGATGGAAGATCAATAGTTGAATTGAATATAGATCGAAGATCTTTTAATATAAACAAATTGAGAATCAATTTGATCTAACACTCAAAATTTAGGATATTCAAAGATAAGGTGCATAGATGAAGTGGGTGTTTGGAGTAGTTGAAACTTGTTGATAAGTGTTGAAAGCTGTTGATTTGAGAATTTGTAAGTGTTTGAAAATAAGTACTGAAAGTGGAAAAAATAGTGTTTGGAAAGCTACTAATATCAGTAGATTATTTTAAATTTTTAAATAAAATATTCATTTTACCCTCAATGTTATTAAATAATTATAATTTATATAAATAAATATTAAATTAAATTAATTTTTATATTATATAAATTTATAATATATCATATTAACATGCCTATATCACACTATTATATTTTAAATATTATTTATTTACTTAAATTCATAATAATAATATTTTTATATAATTTTAATAATTACGTAGCTAAGAAATAATTATCACTAAATGAAAATAGAAAATATTAATTTAAAATTTAAACTTTTAAGAACTCACTATTTTAATTAATCTATATTTAATTTTAATTATAATTATTTCACTAAATTTGAAAAATTTATAAATAATAAATATAAAATATTTTTTTTATCAAATTACTAACTAATATACTAAAATATATAATTACATTTGTAATTAAGAAAAAATACTAATTTTAAAATTAATAATTTTTTGAGAATTATAGAAATATTTAAAATATAAAATAATCCAATAAATTAGATAAGGTGTACAAATAGGATTCCATGAAAAATAAAATGAAGAAAGAAATAAAATAATTGGAATCAATAGTTGTAATGAATTGTGACCTCAATCTAAATTTGGATCGGACCTCAATCTAAATTTGGATCTTGCTACAAGCAAGAGGTTTTATTTGAAAATATCGAACGCAAAAATGGAAAACATAGTATTCTATTTTTATAGAATTCAAAAAGAGTTTCGTTTTTGAATGAAGTTATACGATCCGGTTCGTTTATTCTCGACGACTTGGTTGATAAGAATCGCGAGATGGCTAGATCTTATAAATAATGAATCGGATGGGTCATAACAGTAGCTTATCTATCTTGAATATATTTAATAGGAAATTTATGTTGAAAGGAAGGTGTTTTAAACACACTAGAGTTGCAGCTAAATGATATTCCAAAGACCACAAAAGTAAAATAATTGAAAGGATATATCCCCTTTTTCCGTTACTTGACAAACCCTCACCAACGCGCCTGTAATCTTCTTCGATTCTTCTCTGCCCCTCTTTCTATTTCTGACAAAATTATCCCTTTTCCCAGTGGTCGCTGTTGCCACTCTTATTTTCTCCTTATAACAGGTAATCATAAAGTTTTGGAAATAAACGTTTAGAACTTGTTTAATTCCTACCTTCTGTAACTGTTAGTGTCTAATTGTAGCAGAATTTGTATTTGTATCCTGTGAATGACAGTTCCGATGCAATTTCTTCAAGATGCTATGTTTTCGTGTGAATATTAGGGTTTATCAAATGCTATGGATTAGGGGAAGTTAAATTCTGTCTTCAGGAGATTATGTTTTTTCTATTCCTCAAACTACAAAACGCAACACTAAGTTTAGGGTGTTTGATTTGTTCATCACTTTACTGGTATTGTAGAATTGCAATAGTATTATGTTTATGCTATAATCTAGTATTCAATCACAGTGCGTGCGATTGCTTTTTCTATAGATTGTTTACCAAGTAAATATATTTTTGCTCGATTGCTCTGTTCATAATTGGAGTCTAAACTGTTAAATCACCTCCAACTTCCAATTCTTTCTCCTCCAACAAAAGGGCATCTCGAATAAGTAGAGACATTTCAAGAAAGTAAAATGGTATTATATGTTTGAGCTATCTTCTCGTTTTTTCTTTAGGTTGTTTACGAAGCAAATATTTCTGTCTATAATTGGAGTCTAAAAACCTTACAAAAGTTTGATAGAAGAGCAAAAACACATACTTTTTCAAAATTTAATTTAGGATTTTTTATATCTTTTTAGTTCATATATAATTAATCAGTAGAATATAGTTGATGAATGGAATGAAAAGTGAAAGAAGAGGGGATGAAATATGTCCTCAATAATCATTTTGTTCTATACGTAATATTTTGGAGAAATATCGGTCATTTATTGCTTTACTAAATCATTTTGTTGCATAAGATGTTTGATTATCTGTTTTTATTCGTAGGGAATGCGAGTTTTCATCAACCACATGTAAAATTTCTTTACTAGGGTTTACTTAGAGGGTTAGTAATTATACTAGGGTGATTTATTTTCCAAGTTGTGTTGATCAACTAGAAACAGTTGCTTTGTACTATATCATTTCTTGCATTATTATTGTATATAGAACAATATGATTGGTTATAATAAATGCTTCTCATCTAATCTGATTTTTTATGATTTTTGTGATTTTATTTTTGTGGTATATAGAGATTTACATGTTATTATATCAAATAGGAATGTGCCTATTTTTCTGTAATTTTATGCCATTTTAGAAAAAAAAAATCATTCTACACAAAAAGTGAGTTTAAATTTGAATAAGAGTGTCAATCTAATAGGAGTTTGAAGTATATATGTGTTTTACTATTGTGGTTTACAGTAGCAACTATCAAAGGTCACTTTTTAAGAATTTAAACTAGGTTTTCCCTCCGAATCAAGAAATCCTGTTATTTTCATCTTTCTGTGAGTTTGTGGAATTTGAGCAGGAAATTAATTGAATTTTAAGGAGAAAGAAGATAACAATGGCAGATTTAAGCTTGGGCATTCTGATAGACATTGTGGATGAGGAATGGATGAGAGATACTCTCCCGGATGACGGTACTTGGCGATTATTTTCTTCATCTTCTTCTTCGCGATTGTTTTATTATGTGGGAAGTTTTGAGTGGATTATAATTGCTGAGTAAGTTTGAAGTGGTGTTAATTTGTATTTATCCTCAGATCTTCCATTGCCGCCTCTACTTGATTCAAGGACCGATGATGCTGAGGAATCAAGTATGTCCCCTTTCTCATTTTGATTTTGCCCAGCTTCAAGTTTGAGAGTACAAATTAATCACTTGCCTGTTCAAAATTTTACCTCTACGTATACTTGTTACTTTTCTGGTTAGAATTGATCGGATCTGTTAATTGTTAATTGCATATGACACGACTTTATTTAACTTGCACAATTTGAATTTATCATAATCTCGAATTTGTTTGTGTTGGCAGACCAGGAAAGTCAACCAGTTGAGACTGATGCTTGGCATGATCTTGCACTTGCTAATCATCAATGATTTATATGGACTATCTTTGACTTTCACTGTCTTGTCTGTTCTGTTCTGATTGAGTTTGGAAATCAAGTACAACAAAACCAAACCTGCTTTCTTCTTTCAACCAATTGGACCATCATGTTTATATTCGCAAGCAGGTTTCGGCAGATTTGAACGGAAATATATTAATAGGCAGTGTAACAAAATTATAAACCATAACTGGTCGTTTTTATTCTCAAATCATGGAGATTAAGAAAATAATATAATATTTTTGCTATTTTTATAAATAAGATATTACTAATGCAAAACACTGAACTGGTTAGAAACGAGAATGAAATGACGCTAGTAGATGTATAAAGATGACTAATTTTGCATTTAACTGCTAACGGGACGTTTCACGTTCAAGGTTGGCCACCCATTCTGTAATGATGGAATTCACTTCGTTTGGCTGCTCATCATGAGGACAATGCCCTAATCATACAATGCAAGTGAGTGAGTGAGCTACATCTCCCAAAGCTTAACGATGAAAGATGAAACTGCGGGAAATTACCAGCATCTATCTCTTTGCTTCCAACTCCTCTGCAGTGTTCTTTAAACATAGCTATCATCCAAGTCGAATTCAACAATGGATCCTTCATGCCCTAACAACACAACGAAAGATCTTCTATAAGAATTATACGAAGAGATAGTAATTATCGTAAAGATAAGGATGACGGATCATCACCTGTACTACAAGTATCTTGCTCTCGAATCCCTCCAAGAGATAATTTAGAGGGATTGAGAGATCAAAGGCGAAGATGCTTTCAAGAACAAATACCACACCGGGATCGTTTGACTACAGAATGGATTAAGGTCTAGCATACTCAAATCATAGAACATGAAGTGATATGATATTTATCAGTTTAATGAAGGATACAGCTCTAATCATCTCGCTTATAAGCCAATCATCTGCCCTTCTTGTTTCCTGCATGATATGATTTTAGGAATCAACAAGACAACAACATAGGGAAGGACTGAAGGAGTGTGTTAAAGGCTGGCCTTACTGTTGGATAAAGGCTTCTTAGTATACTCCTGATGTTAAACCTCAAGTAGACAAAAAGCAGCCTAGCACCCAACCACACGGCTCCTGAAGTTTGCCTATCCTGGAGTGTTACGAACATGAGTGGACGGAGTTGATACTATATGCATCATTGCAAAACACAGAAGAAAGACAGAGAAATGCGGAGACCAAAATCTTGAAGAAGCAACAAGTCATAAGCTTCTCTGTTCTTACTTCTGAATAACCTGAAGGACGATAACCGGGCATAATATTTCCAGCACTATTCATAAGGACAATAGACTTGGCTAATGAAGACCAAAGACCAGCAACAATAGCAGCAGCATATCCTGAAAATGACTTGACCATCAAGTCAGTTAACAATGACTACATAGACACAATTTCAAACATATCATATACCGTTTCTTATCCGCTTCTTTGCCAAGAAAGGTGAGCAGGATGTTTCTTCTATAGTTTTTTTCATATCATTTTTTCTTTTTATCACTTCTATATATATGATCAGTCAGCTTGAAGTGTAGCAGTTAATATTGGAAGTTCCTATAACATACCACCAATAGAGTTCCCAACAAGATGTACTGGCTCCCCAACAACCTCGATTATAAAGTCACGAAGCAGTTCGGCCCACATGAGTTCACTATAAATAATATTTGGTTTTTCTGATTTGCCAAAGCCCAGTAGTGTGATTGCCCAAACTCTGTTTCTATCTTCGGCTATGGCATATACATTATCCCTATAATGCTCCAAGAAAGCTCCAAAACCGTGAACAAGAAGAACAGCCGGACCTTCATCACCAGCAACAGTATACTGGAAACATGTAATCAATTATTATTAGGTAAATAACTAAGTCAAAGAGCATCATATAGACTAGTCACACACATATTTTGAGTATGCAGATACTTACTTGGATTAAATAATTATTCCATCTCCATATCCGAATTGGGAAAATGTCTGACTCATTTTTGTGGCCCTTCAGGTTCAAAAGCCAATACCACTACCCAGAGTAACAGTTCATGTCAGAATGTTAAACAGGCAAATTGGGAGCATAAAATCATATGAAGTTTGATGCATGAGTCTACTATATTATGTGCTTTACCAAGGAAAGATGAGGTCAATGTTTCATTCACAATACAAATAAACTCTTACCACATAATTTCACTACGCAGTGAATGATAAAATCACTTTTCTTATTGGCTTCTAATTTAATATGAAGTGCTTGAGCTCACACATTAATGGAACATGGTATTTCACACTTCTAAGAATGAATCCTGAGTAATAATACCTCCATGGAAGACACTGTATTGATTGCTGAGGCCACTGTAATTGTAGAGTACCCAAATGGTGACAAGAATCCACCATTTCGTTCTTTCTCATACTTGATAGCTTCAAAATACACTCTTCTTCTGGAAATTATCCCAAGAAGAAGGGCAGGACCAAAAAGGGCCTGAAATGAAGTTCCTTCACGTTTTTCAGCTAAACGCAGCTTTGCATGTACCCTGCAAGAAAAGTGGCAGAAATCATTAGTTTCTCTTGCATTTAGCCGTACTAATGAACTTTCTGGATCCTATCATAGATGGTTTTAGGAAAAACTTAATACAGGGGTAAACAAATGTTGATATCGCGACAGTCTCATATATTGCCAGTGAACCAAATACATGGTTTCTATATAAGCAAAAAAGAAACATATATGGAATTTTTATGATGAATGAGTTCAAAGAATAATGAGATATGAAATATGCATCTTGGATCAAGTAGACCTACTCCTGAAATTCATATCGGGAAGTTCCTTCCAGGTATCGCAAATATGCAGCAAGAGCATTCAATACAAGATCGGATCCACCTCCAACAAAGCTCCCTTGGCTTGTTACAAATGCTGATTTTTCTGGTTTCTTTCTTTGGGTAGTCTCACTAACAAAATCTTTCTCATTGTTTTCTTTCCATTCTGCTGACTTCGACTCAAGGTTTCCTCTTTGCTTCTTTATTTGCAGCATATTTTCAGCAGACAGTTTTTTTATTGAAATCCACTCATTTCTCATGTTGGCAGCGCCAGAGACACCATCCACATATTCTTTCAAATCAGTGATGGTGGGAAGAGTGCCTAATCATTTATTGACATTGTGATCCACATCTCAACACCAAATCAAAGAACGTGGAAATACTTTTATTTAATAAACTCTTTAAAAAGAGAAAAAGGAAAGAGAGAATAATACATGAATCTCTCACCCCATGACAAATTCGTCAAAGTAGCAGGTAAGACTGGGAGCTCAAGACCAGATAAAACTGGTGGCTTAAGCTTTTGGAAGTCATGATATGATGGTGGCAGGTCGTTTAAACTCTATAAAAACATCATAAACACAGAAAATCATCCACACAATCATTCAACAATAGTGAAGACAACAGAGGTGATTCTTAGTATTATTATTGTGTGTAATACTATCTCAACATAAACCACCTCATTGACAGCAGAAGTGATAGTAATAGTGATTCCAATAGTAACTCAAACTAGTGTAAGTTTATAGAAGAGTCTATACCAGAGTTAGGCAAGTACCTTAACATCGTAAAATGGAGTGGTCCACATCGAAATCCTAGGGTTACATCCCTTGAGAGATAAAGTAGATAACGAATCCTTCACATTTTCTACCATTACACATAGCTCATACTCCACCTCTTCTTCTACAAAAATATTGCTAGCTTGGACCTGTAAATTTAACAGTTAAGTGGGAAAAGCTCTCGAAACATTCTCATCAGTCCTTGAAAAAAGGTCTACAGATGCTATACTACAAGGCTAGAACAGCGAACTAAATGAATATAAACACCTCTTTGACCAAATTACTCATGACGTCTTCTGCAGTTCCCAGCCTGATCATCAGATTGGATCCCTTCTCCTTTAGCAGCTTCCTCAAATCCTCCAAAGCAAATAGGAGAAGTTCTAGCATTTCATCGGAAAATCCTGCTCACACGAAGTCTTCAAGTTAAGATGCTACACACCCTAACCACATCATTAGATCCCAAAGCGCTCGCATTTTCAATGTAGCAATCAGAGTCTATAAGAAATTGCTTGATAAGTGAGGCCTAAAAAGTAACCAGAATATACGATGAAAGCAAGAATGTAACCGGCATTATGTGCTTCAATACAGTATATCTAGATGCTGCACAGCTTCACAAACAAACAAATGCAGTGCTTTTTCAGTGCACAGTTGCTGTGACATACAAATGATAACCCATTGTAAAGAAATAAACGGAAAGACCAACAAAGTCAAATCAGATGGTGCTCAGAGAATACTTATAACCTTCAGGCGCATTGCCATAAAAAGTTCCTAAAGCTTAGAACAACAGCTTACGTGAGATAATACGGCGATCAAATACGTATACCGGAACAACAGTTCGATGCTGGGATGCCGCAATCAGCCCCGGATGATCTTCAATACGAAGGTCGTGCTTGTACCAAAGAATGGCGGCACCTTTTTTTTCCGATTCCACCCTTCCATTTACGGCGGAGGCGGAGAATCTGCAAGGAACTTTCCGGCCGAAAAATGTTCGCTTTTTGGGTATTGAAACTGAGAAAATAGGGGGATGAAAGAGAAGTGCCATGAGAGGGTGAAAATCTGGAGGAGGAATTGTAGCCGAAATCCATTAAACGAGAGAATCTAGTTAGGGTTTATAGTTATAGCAGTAGAATGTTTGTGTGATGCGAGTGTAGTACACGGCTGTGACGAATCGGAAGATTGTGGTGGAGAAATGCAGCTGAGATTTTCGGACGGCATTGTCTATGAATGCCTCTCTCTCAATAACGACAAAGAAACAAAATATAAATTAAACGAAAACGAAAAAATCAAGAAAAAAGGAGAGAGAGAAAATAGATAATCAATTAAAGGAGGAGTATTAAAAGGAAAAAAATCGGAAGCTAAACTAAACTGAAAATGGCGCTAATTCTGCACCCACCATCGTCATTTTTTACCACCGATAAACCCCATCTCCTCCACAAACCATCCCACCTCAAACCTTTGATATTTCGCATCAAGTCCCAGCAGGATTCTTCCACAGAAGAAGCCTCTTCTACCAAGAAAGGCGGGAATTCATCGCCCGGTTCGGGATTCGGCGCCTCAGCTGCGACTCCGGCGAAGAAGAAAGGAAAAGAGAGGGGGTCGATTATCCGCCGCGAGCCGGTGGAGAAACCGAGTTTCGCGGCGGCGCAGGATGGGGGTAGAGCGGAGGAGATGAGTCAGAATGAGAGTGCGTTTCTGCTGGCTTGGCTAGGCCTAGGGGGGATTATTCTTATCGAGGGCCTTGCTCTTGCTGCTTCAGGTTTCGATTTTGATTCAGTTGAAGTTTGATAATTAATTGCATTTCATGGTAGTTTGTTCTTGCTTTTGGTGATGTTGTTCTACACTGTACTTGCATTTATTGAGATTTCTTAAGGTTTATCTTGTTAGCCTTTCAATTTCAATTAATAGTTGCCTTTTCTTGATTTTGTGAAATCATGGGATGATGGACTAGAACAATCAATCACCTCTTTTGCAGCTGCAAGATTACAGTGTGATTTGTTTAGGTATTGAAAATCTTGGACCATTGGTTGACTTAGTCATAAGGGTTGTTAATAGCTACTACCTCCGTCGGACACAATCAATCTAAACAAGTGGATACTCAACACCAACCATCTTAATCTCCGACCTAAAAGTAATTGACATATATATTGGGGCGGAGGAGTATTATATAAGGTTCAATGAATTGCTGATAGGCCAACATTATTAGATTGTAGAACCAATTGGGAAAGTAGAAGAATAGCATATATGGTCTGTTGAAGGCTCCTTATATGTTCTCTTAGATTCTACTCTTTTTGTTGTATTCATTTTTTAGCACAAATGCGCCAATTTACTTGTGTTTGGTAACAAGCTAAGGTAAGAATATGGTTTGTATCTTGACAACGAGTTCCTGCAATGGAGGAGAGGTTATTCTCTATTGAGCCTTGTTTACTGCCTATCCTTTACTGGATTCAAATTCATTTCGTCGACTTGTAATGAACTTTCTGGTGGGGATTATACTAGGCATGGCAATAATGCAGCTAATATGTGTTTCAAATCTATCATAAGCAGTGTTTTCTTCCACATCTTTTATTAGTCATTGAGTTGAGTTTCAGAATTGGGATATTATCCTAGAAAACTATTTACATTTTTACATTTATCAGTAAAACACATATCTTGAGTTTGCTTTACTTTGTCTAGTTAGGCGTATGGGTTATGTGTTTCTGAATGTAACTTAAAATCTTGGTTTTCAATGTGTGAAATGTCTATTCACTGCTTATTGTGATGAGTATATAGTCTATGTTTGGATTGATATCTTTATCCTTGTTGGGATTATGGATATCTACATCCATAGTATTGCTTCTCTTCTTGTTAATCTGCAAGGACTGGGTACTCTTTTTGCAGGTTTTCTACCAGAAGCATGGGATAAGCTAATTGCCAAGTATCTCTACCCCTCCTTCACTCCAACTGTCTTCTTGTTTGTCGCTGGAACAACTGCCTATGGAGTTTCGAAGTACTTGCAGAACGAGAAATCTCAAAGCAAGAACTGAACCTGCATCCTCCTCCGAATCATTTATCTGGCTGGCACCGCGGCTTTTGGTTTGTCGTGGCTGTAGTGAAACCCGCCCTGTTAGAGATTTCTGTACTCTCTATCTTACTACTTAGCATCTTACTGATCTATTCAATATTTGCCTTGTATTTGCTTTTACTTTTTATAGTCAACATTTTTTAACGATGAGGAGATTATAAGCCCCTATTTAGTAACAACTGCATCGGTTGATTTCCTCTTTACTATATGTGTCTTGTCTTTGACTCCTAAATCCTAATCGAATTTCGTCCTCTCTCTCTCTCTCTCCTTTCCCCTCTCTCCCTCTCCATTCTTGTCAAGTTTGTTTCTCTCTCATAATATGATCAACCAGAATCTCGCATTCATGAAATAAACATTCATCGCCATTCTCTCTCTGAAATTATGCATGTGCAATGCATTGATCGATATCAAGTCAAAGCATAGCCACAAGCTCAACCAAATTCAGAATGGCCGGCGATAGGTCGCCGTTCGTCCACCGGAGCTGGTCGTATTACCTGACCGCGAGGCTCATCTTCTGGACCGCCATCTTCGCCGCCTTGATCCTATTCATCGTCTACCACACGCCACCTCCCGATCCCACCACCGAGCGCATCGTCACCGCCGCGTGGGGCGGCCAGAGCTGGGAGCGGCAGGTCATAACCTCCGCCCGGCCGCGCTCTAACTCCCCATCCCACGATGCCGGTCGCGGCCACCTCTCCGTCCTGGTCACAGGCGCGGCCGGCTTTGTTGGGAGCCACTCCGCCCTCGCCCTGAAGCACCGCGGCGACGGCGTCGTCGGCCTAGACAATTTCAACAACTACTACGACCCCTCCCTCAAACGCGCCCGCCGGAAAAATCTGGAGGCTGCCGGAGTCTTCGTCGTGGAGGGCGACATTAACGATGCCGCCCTCCTCGACAAGCTCTTCGACCTCGTCGCCTTCACCCACGTCATGCACTTGGCCGCGCAGGCCGGTGTCCGCTACGCCATGAAGAATCCGACGTCTTACGTCCACAGCAACATCGCGGGGCTCGTAAGCATCTTCGAAGCGTCCAAATCAGCCGATCCTCAACCGTCAATCGTGTGGGCATCGTCGAGCTCAGTCTACGGTCTAAATTCGAAAGTCCCCTTCTCCGAGAAAGATCAAACCGATAAACCGGCAAGCTTATATGCCGCCACAAAGAAAGCCGGCGAAGAAATTGCCCACTCCTACAACCACATCTACGGCCTCTCCATCACCGGTCTGCGATTCTTCACGGTGTATGGACCGTGGGGGCGGCCGGACATGGCCTACTACTTCTTTACGAAGGACATTCTCAAAGGCAAACCCATCTCCGTATTCGAAGGCCCTAACCACACAAGTGTTGCTCGAGATTTCACCTACATAGATGACATAGTCGACGGGTGCATGGCCGCCCTAGATACGTTGGAGAAGAGCACGGGGAGCGGGGGGAAGAAGAAGGCACCCGCGCAGCTCCGCGTATTCAATCTCGGGAATACTTCGCCGGTGCCGGTGAGCAAGCTAGTTAGCATACTAGAGAAGTTGTTGAAGACGAAGGCAAATAGAAATGTATTGCCGATGCCGCGAAACGGCGACGTTGTGTTCACTCATGCTAACATTAGCTACGCCAGTAGGGAGCTAGGCTACAAGCCTACTACGTATTTGCAGACAGGATTGAAGAAATTTGTGCTTTGGTATCTGGACTTTTATTCAGGTAATGGGAAGTGGACTTGATCAAGCTACATTCTTCAAGCATAAGATAAAAACTAAATATTTGCTGACAACTTTTTTGCATGTATGAGATGTTTAGAGAGAGAAACCTACAGGATTTATAGCCTTCTCTCTTCATATTTTATGTTTCTGGCAGTTTTCATAAGCTGTAAGTGTAAAGATTTTTTAATTAACTGTAATACTTGTTCTTCATGAGATATTGAAAGCAAACAAACATCAGATCAAGATTTCAAGAAGGGAAATATAAGGAAGTAGCAACAAACATCATAAACTGAATTGGATAACCTCAGATTTCAAGAAGGGAAATATAAGGAAGTAGCAACAAACATCATAAACTGAATACTTGTTCTTCATGAGATATTGAAAGCAAACAAAAATCAGATCAAGATTTCAAGAAGGGAAATATAAGGAAGTAGCAACAAATATCATAAACTGAATTGGATAACCTCAACATTAAAAAGTATTCAGCAAAAGTCTGAAGAAGTCATTCAAAATTGTGAAATGCTAAAAGTAACTCGTATGACATGCTGACCATATACCTTTGGCTCAAAGACTAAATCTTTCGAATTAAATAACAAAAGCAGAAACAGACCGAACAACGACGCATCTAAGAATCGGCTATTGTAACCTCAACCTCGACACCAGGTTCGATAGTAATAGAGGTGATCTGCTTCACCACTTCAGATGAACTGAAAAGGTCAATCACTCTTTTGTGTACCCTAAGCTCAAACCTATCCCAGGTGTTGGTACCTAACAAACAAAATCAGGACAGTAAATCAATCGTAACATATATCAATAGATTCAATAGCATTAATAGAAAACAGTACAGCAGCACTACTCACAATGACGTAACGAAAGAGATTGGATAACAATGAGAAGGATCTAATCTCATAAAAGAAGTATAAGCATGTTATACATGAAAAGGAGATATTTTAAAAACAAGAAAGTCTCTTTACTCAATTTGTTATTCCAAATGATTATAAAGCACTGTTTTCATGGGGACATCGACTTATGATTAAGTCTAATTTCTGCAGCAATAGAATTGTATAAGTTGTATGGAGTAAATGATAAATGTAGGTGAGAATTTGGAAGAAAACATAATAAAGGATGTTGAAGAGCTCGGCTAGCCAAAGCCTTGACCCAGTGTAGGATACATCAGAAAACAATCGACCCAGTAAAAGAACACGCTTGAATTACAGCAGCCAATGAATTGCAAATACACTAGACCTATTCTATAAACCACAGACTTTATCATTAGATGGAAGATACCCATGGGATTATTAATGCTGAAACCGTATACTAACATAAAAAGATCCTTTAAGCAGGTCAAAAAAACTAGACAGGCATACTGAAATCTCAAACCAATGGATGCATGAAACAGATAATCCCCAAGATAATGTAACATACCTTCACCACAAGGAGATTTCCTAGTAGTAATGTGAAGAACCTTAGTGGGCATTCTCACTGGTCCCTTAACTCTGAGCCTTTTGTCCTTGGCACCACGTACAAGGTCCGCACACACTGTAAATATCACTCGACGGTTAATATAATTTTGGCTACTACAAACTGGTAAATTTACACATGCACATACTAGTAATATTGAAGCCAGGTTCGGAGCTCCCAGTGTAAACAGTAAATAACTATCAATATGAATGTCATAAAGCCCTCAATCTGGGAATTTCGCCCGTCGTAGCAGCAAAAAGAGGACGCACATACAAAAAATAAACACAGTGCTCTAAGACCGTACAAAACAAAACTAAGACAATATCCCATACAAGACTAATTAATTAGAGGAAGCCAATTTCATATACTCAAAACTTTCTGATACATAAATCATTGCCTAGTTGCGGAGGAAATAAATCGAGTGTTCAAAATAACAGCATACCTTTCTCCAAATTCTTCACGCTCTTTGAAGACAGAGTGATACGAATCTTGTGGATTTGCTCCATTGGCTCCTCGAGACCCGGCTTCGTCGGTTTCATCGCTGCGTACGCCATGATTCTTTTCTGACGAACATCAAAACAGAAAAAATAGATGCCAAGAACTCTAGCATTCCAGAGAGAAAAAACCAGAATCGAAGAAATCCGTACCGTAGAGTGGAGCGGAGAAAACTGTCGTGTGCTCCGAAACGTGCGAGGATTTAATTTTGTTGTGGGTTTATATTCTAGGGTTAGGGTTTTCTCTATTTTAATAACAATTGGGCTTCAGTTGTTGGTGTAATTTACCTGATTGAAGCCCGTTTATACTTTTCGAAACTGTATTATCAAACGTCCTTAAAATATGTGTGTGTTTAGGCTTGGTAAATCACTCCATTTAAATTGAAATTGAGATACAATTAATTGTGATATTATCATGATTAAATTGGCAATTTTGAAAAAGCAACACAAATCAAAATATTATCATTTTTTCGGAAACTTCTATTAGACCAGGTCTAAGACCTCATCACATTTTGAATTTTATAAGTATTTTTTGTTTTAAAAACAAATGAGGTAGCATTATTTTCCTACCAACTAATTTGTGGTGAGTCAGAATCTAAGCCGTACTTGAGTTCAATTAGTAAAAGTATATTTAATTATAATTAATTAGTAGTCTTAAAACATATATACAACTATATGAATTTGACAATATATATTCCGAAAAACATAAAGGATGCATTGGTGAATAGCTGGTCTGTTCAGTAGCTGTGATAAATCAAACAAAGGGCAAATATTATAAAAAAGTATAATCACAAAATCTCCAGATTCCACCATACAACATACTTCTATCTAAATCCCAAAGAGACGAATAAGCAAGTTTACTGATGACCATTATCGTCATCTTGCCCCATTTCCTCCGCGTCCTCGAACCGCTGATCATTTATCTGAAGCTGCAACAACATATATAGTGAATATTCTTCGATCCGTTGCTCCACATTACATACGACATAAGGAATCGGATGCACATTAGCGTTTATCACAAAACTCATTGTGCACAATAAAAACCGAGAAATGGCTACATTGCAGTCTAGCCAAGGCCGACTATACTAAAGTTCAATTCTAATATAATTTGCTGCATCTTATCTATAAATCTGCATCGTATCTACATAGGTACCTGCACTACTGAATGAGCCAAGTCAAGATTCCCATTAGCACCAATTATATGGGTTGGGTTTTGGTCACCATCATCGTCTGAATAGTTAAAAGAAAATAAAAAAGGGGCGTAAGAACAAAAAAAAAGGTGTTAATATAAGGAACAAGGACTCTGGAATCAATACATACCAGAAGCATCATGTTCCAGTTGATCAACACTGAAAACCCAATTATGTTCAACTTCTTCTTCTTCTATAGGAATCATAACAAAGCAGTTAGTATCTGAAAATACAACTGAAAATGTTTATATCTTTGTCAAGGGGATCGACACAACCTTGTACCGGATCAGGGTTTAGCTCAGCACATTCGCAAAACGTTGCAAACAGTGTATCCACTACGAGAAATCAAGGAAAATTGTCATTCAAAACAACGAATAAAAATCCATAAAGATGGAAGTGGATAAATGAAGTAACAAAGAAATTAAAAAATAAACAAAAACAAAAGGCTAACAGGTACATTGATCAGGATCTGATGGCACAAGTCTCATCTCCGTTATCTTGGATAAATTCAGCATCTCATCACTCTCAGAATCTGAATCTTCCAATTCATCTTGATCAGCACCAGTCTCAATCTTGAAAAGAAAAAGATATACAAGCACCATAGTCAGACCCATACAAAATATTGTATCAATGACTATCAGCTCTGACTTCATTATTTGAGAAAGAAGTAGAAGCTCAAAACATAAAACATTGAACCTACAACTATTCTTTTATCATGAATCATGCTTATGTTGACCAATGTAACTTCGAAGAGGATTCAAATAATGCCAATACAATATTTTGGAGAATCTAAGCTTACATTAAAATGAATGGATTTCAACACCCAAACAAAAGAGGCTTTCATATCCATCAATATCACCGAAAATCTACTTCAGAATTAGACTAAGGTGTTTGATTTCAAATCAGCATAAATGATAAATCCAAACAACCATAAATGGTTTTATGAATTTCAATATCCTGAAATCGTTCAACCTAAACACATCCAAACGGTAATATACCAGATAATGAAGATGCCGACATAAGGACATCATTTCATAGAAAATTTTCTGATAGAAGCAAGGTTTTGAGAAAATGGTCAGCCCCCTACTTTAACATGTCCATACTCCATAGGATGCTAAGAACTCACTACAAACTGGGAAAGTTTATGCAAGTGCTAATAGATATATAAACTGCTGCCTCCACATTGAATGGTGTCATCTTGGATATCGAAACACTAGTTATTCCTTTTTCTATGAAAGAGTCCTTTACAATTATCAAACTTGAAACAGTTCTAATGTTGTTTATTAGTCTCCCCATTAATGATGTGCAGACCTTAACAAAATCAGGTAGTTTAGGGGACTGAGAAGCATTTGCCCCTGTTTTAGTGCAGTAAACCAACATTACAACAGTCTAGGCTCTTAACAGTTTCATCCATAAAACACAAAAGCTCGCTTAACCCCGGCCAACAAAATAATGACAAGAGAATCTAGATATGAGTTTTCTCCATCTCAAATCCAGGACATGCACACCCGCAAACCTCATAATCATATATTAAACTCATCCAAAATCTAAACTTCAACATGCAACTTAACTTCTATTCCCAAAATCACAATCAATTTATAACTAAATGCACAAAGAGCCAGAATATTCCAAAATTAATCACCTGAGCATAAATACATGGAGAAGGGTAAGCCTCGGGGTCTCTGGACACAGCGTGGAGTGACACAGAGATGAAGTCGACCGCAAAGCCTTTCGCCCTGTCCGAGTCACTCAACCACACTACTCGCCTTTCCATACAAAATTTCAAAATGATCAACGACCAGAAAACTAAAAACTAAGTAAAGAAAATAGGAGGTGAATCGGTACCTGGTGGTGATGTAGAGAGTGCCGGGTGATTCCGGTGACTGGCTCCGGCTGCCAAGGACGATTGAGACATCCGGCTGCACGAGCATCATCTCCTCGCCTTTGGCAAAGTCGAGTACTGGTTGTCCAACGCCTTCTCCAGCTCTTTCTGTCACCATTCGAATCCCGGCGGCCATTTTTCAGCAGGATTTAGAGAGATATGCTCGGAGAAGTTTTGGAAAAGGGAAATTGGGGTTTAGGGTTTTGGATTTTGATGCGTTCGACTTAAAAGTTCTTCGGTTCAATTTATTCAAAACTAAAATGGCCGCCTAGTACAGTAAATGGAAGTCCATCGAGTAAGGGAAAAAATTAATTTGGTTTATTATGTTGGCTCTCTTTATTTTTAGTGCGTTATATTAGTTGGGGGTGAATTTTGGTTTATTAGATTAATAAATAATTTGATTTTATGGAAATGGTTCACGTTTGATACTCATATATTTGGTATGTGGGTTTCGGGTTCGTAACTATGGATATCAAACCCATATGGGTTTCGATTAACACATAAAGGGAGAAAAATTTCCGCCGTCATTTGCTCTCTCCATTTCTATTTTGCTCCAAACCAGCCCCACTCACCATCGATCTCCGCCGCCATCGCCAGGGGAAATTGTTTGGCTTTTTCATCCAAGTATCTCAAATCAAGTATGTTTTCCTCTCATATTTTGTCTTCGACTTTGGGGGTGTAAAATTGACCACCGATCTTTGCCAGCCACCGCCGCCATTGCCAAATGTAGACACAACAGCGAGAGCTCGGAAAAGAACAAAAAGGGTGTTTCTATGTGTTCGGCTTCTTTTCTACTCACACCTTTTCGTGGGTGCCTTTTTACTACTCTTACTGGTTTGATTGTTTTGATTTTTCTTTGTGGGTGCTCCTTTTTTTTGTATTTTTGTGAAAATTGGTTCGGTTTGCTTCAAGAAAAATCACAAGGATTTCTATCTGTTAGTTTTTGGCTAGATATGGGAATCATACGTCTTCACTCTTTAGATTATGATTTCTCTTTGTGGGTTTGATAATTTTGTTGTTTTAACCAAATTTGTGGTCGGGAGCCGCCTGAATTCCTAACTGTTGAGTGGCAATTGAGTCATTGAGAAAAAAATATGATTTTATTACACTCTTGATTATTATAGTTGTTTACTTGTTGTAGTTGTTTTACGGATTGTAGTTGTTTACTTGTTGCATATTGCAAACAACATTGAAGAATTTTATGAAAATAATGTTGATGATCAAGCAAACTCCAAAAGTATTAGAGGTAGAGGAAGGAACAAAAATAATTAGAATGATTATGAGATTATGATATTGATTAGGGAGCTCCAATAACTTTCTAATGATCCTATGTGGAAGAATTGTGGATTTAAGAATAAGTATATGAATGAGCTACATAGGACATTCATTCATTTCTTTCTTCCCCGTCGACTACGAAGACTAAAACGACGCGAAAAATCCAGACCGAAGGGATTATTCTCTCTTCTAGAATGGTTAATTCGATTTGCCCATAGGGATCCTTTGTTTCAACATTCGACGGATCTAAATCAGTATGTTCCCGCAGGGGCAACTTCAATCGATATGGACACCTAAGGAGATGTAGTTGTCTACTGTCTAAAGAAAAAGAGTTCGTTCTTTCGAAACTACTCTAATAACCATTGCCCATTTGGCAGTGAAGTGGTCCGGGATTCCAAAATACTGGATTTCTATCTATCGAATTTCTATTCTTTGAATTAAAACATCCTTCCTTTTCAAAACAATCAATTCCCACATTGAATCAAAACTCAAGTGGTTGAAGACAAAACACCATGCAATCAATGAGATGATTAAAGAATCTGAGTGTCATGGAGTGGTATGACCATTGGGTTAAAGTAATATATAAGTGTTTATTATATAATATTTTGTTGTCTTAAGGAACATTGCATATTAGTTGTCTTTTGTATGATTTCTTTGTGTTGATTGCAGAGACATGTTGAAGCTCGAGGAATTCGGGAAATGAGTTTTCCTTACTTGAAAGACCTCGATGTAGTGTATGGCAAGGATCGAGCAACTGAAAAGTATGTGAAAGATTATAATGAGGCGGTGAATAATATGGATGGTTGGTTGAAGAATAACCCTGAAAAGTGCAGTTTCACTTGTGAAGATTCAAATGAATTTGTGGAAGAGAACACTCCTCTCCAACACGCTCATAGCAAGTCTGCTGGTAGTACAAGCTCTAAGCGCAAGCATAAACAATCTCCCGCATGAGTCAATGAACAAAAGAACATGGAGACTCAAGATACTTTGCAATCACAATTCGCGGATGCTACAAAAGAGTTCACTTCTTGCATTTACGGAGTGTCAAACCATTTCAAGACTATTGCTAGTGTGATGGAGAGCGAAGAAGCACGAGAGTCCGAGTTGTCAATTAGAAAGAAAACCATCATTGCAAGTCTTGGTAGTATTGGCCTTTCTCGAGAGCAAATATGGGCAGTAGCGGAACTTCTTGCACTACATGGTCACAAATTGGAAATCTTCTCTCAACTTGAAGAAAGTGACAAATATGATTATAGCGTCTCTTTACTATTCGAATGGTCGAAGCAAAGAGGTTCTTGAACAATGAACTTGATGTTTTTCTTGTGTTTTCTTTTTTTTTTTATGGATATTAAACAAGTATTCTGTAATCTTCAATTGTTTTTAGATATTTAGATACAACTATGGTTTTTGATGAATATTTGATTTTATTAAACTTTTAAGGATGTTGCATTCGTAGCTTAATGGATGTAAGATAGTTCATTATAGATACTTACTTGAATTTTACATATGAATTATTAATATAAAAAAATTTCATTCCCATTGAGGGCTAAAAATAACCAAACATCAAATTTGGTAATCATACTCATTCACAAATAAATACCAAACACTATTAAATGAATCTCCCATACCCATACATAATCACCCTACTATCATACACATTGTCATTCTCATTCCCGAATTCGTACCAAACGGTCCTTTAGTCTTTTTCGAGTTTGTACATATCCAAAAATTAGAAAAATAAATAAAATTTTCATGTACGAAAAAAAAAATCTCATGTTGTGAAATTAAAAAATAAAGTTATTTCACAAATAAGTTTTGTTTTTATTATTTTTTATTATCGACACATATACACGCGTGAAAAAAGGACTAAAATTGGACAAAATAAATGGCCCAAAATTTGAGGGTTTTTTTTGCCAAATTGGTCCTCAATTTAAATTTATTAGCCAAATTGGTCCCCGAAAATTAAAATCTTGTCCAAATTGATTCATCCATTAATTAGTCAACACAATTTTACAAAATATATTAAAATATTATAGGATATTTTCGGAATAAAATTTCACGGACCAATTCGTTTAGAAAATTTATAGCCCCAAGTTTTAACAATAATTAACTAGGGTGAATTAACTTTTTTAACCCGATTTTTCTGTAAATAGTCATTCAAATTTCTAAAATGAAGCTGTCCAACAATCTCCTGCCATTGAAGGACATATTCGAGGTAAGGTACGTGAAGGAATCCGGATTCGTGTGGCTGATTCAGAAGAAGCGAGAGCACAGGTTCGAGAAGATCGGGAAGTCGGTGCAATATGCCACCGAGGAGATGTCGTGCATCGAGCCGGGCAGAAGGTGAAGCCAGCGGTGAAGAAGGAAGTGAAGGAGTAGATGAAATCGGCGGACGATGCCACCGCCGTGAAGGAGGAGGTGAAGGTCGGCGTGAAAGTGAATGAGAGGTTTAATTTGGTTGCTGAATGTGATTTTAATCAATGTGATCTCTAATGTTGTGTTTACTTAAAACTTAATTGATATGGATGCTTAATTATGTGTTTAATTATCGAATTTAATGGTTTGGGATATAAAATATTTTGGTTAAACTGGTCCCCAAAAATTTATTCTGAAAATACCTTTCTAATATTTTAATATATTTCATAAAATTACATCGACCTGTTGATTAATGAAAAAAATTAACGGATGGCTAATTTGGCCAAGATTTTAATTTTTGAGGACCAATTTGACTGGGATCAATTTGGCACAAAAAAAAACCTCAATTTTGAGAACCATAAAAGTTAATTACCTAATTTTATATAAATTTACGTAGTTTTTATTAAGATATAATTGAGATATAAAATTTTTGGAACAACAAATCTATCGGCTTAGGGATAATGGTTAAGACGTAAGTCGTGAGAGAATGGGAAGCAAAACATAAAGGTTTAGATGTACCACAATGTGTGTATTCTGTGTATACTACACCACAATGTGTCGATATATGACGTTTTTCATTCAAAATAATGAGCCACATACATGGAAATTTCTATCCTAGACCAGGTCCACAAGACTTTGTGGTCCAGAATTTAACTTCAATTAAATAATACCTTTGATTGTGTTTTCTTGTATTTTTTATTTTTAAAATATCCATGTGGCGTGATTTTAAACCACTGGTCCCGCTTAACTTGTAAGGCAAAGGGTAAGAAAAAATCCCTCATACACCACATATCATGTAGAAGCAAAATGAAGTAGAATCGGCCGCTAATTCTTAGGCCCGGTAAAATCTGGACCAGCCCAATAATTCCATTAATAATAATGGGCCGCTTTCAACTCATCATTATAAGTTGAAAACCCTAATCTTCAACCTCTTCATCCGACGATTTAGTGTAGGTGGCCGTTTTCTGTGTACAAACCAACTTCAGAAGCGAAGGCAGAGCTGCGTCGTCACCATGGGTCGTATGCACAGTCGCGGGTACTCTTTCAATCCTTCATTTGATCTGCAATCAATCTATCACCTCATGCTTTTCCCAATTTTAATTGAGTAATCAACAATTTCGTTGTGTTTCAGAAAGGGTATTTCGGCTTCAGCCCTTCCCTACAAGAGAACTCCACCCAGCTGGCTCAAGATCTCCTCTCAAGATGTGATTTCCTCCCTCAAATACCTAAATGTTTAATGTTCACTAACTTGCACACTTCACTGAAATATGATCAATTTTTTGTTTTAATTTTCCAAGGTTGACGAGAACATTTGCAAGTTTGCAAAGAAGGGTTTGACTCCATCACAGATCGGCGTCATTCTCCGTGATTCTCACGGTATTGCTCAGGTGAAGAGCGTTACTGGGAGCAAGATTCTTCGCATTCTCAAGGCTCACGGTATATTGTGATGTTAATTTTAGCTTTTGTGTTTTTCTTCAATTTCAAATTTTCTTCTTTGAAGAAAAGGTTCAGAATGATTGTGGTGTTTGATAATTGTTGAAACCTGTTGCACATTTTCTGGTTTTGTAATTTTATAAATTTTATGTTCATGTATGGATTTTAAGTTTTCTGGACTGAGAATGTGGGGTAGCATGATTAAAGGGTGTTTTGATTATTGTTAAACAGGCCTTGCACCTGAAATTCCGGAAGATTTGTACCACCTGATCAAGAAAGCAGTGGCCATTAGGAAGCATTTGGAGAGGAACAGGAAGGATAAGGACTCAAAGTTTAGGCTGATTTTGGTGGAGAGCAGGATTCACCGCCTTGCCCGTTACTACAAGAAGACTAAGAAGCTTCCTCCCGTCTGGAAATAGTATATATCTAACTCTTTTATTTTGAATTTACATGTTTTAGTATTTTGATTCTATGCATCTTAATTTGTTAGTAGTTGGATGTTTGTTGGGTAAGGTGAGTCCATTTATCTAAGTATGAACCGTTCTTTCACTGGCTTTATATCTTCATTTTACTAAATGGTTGAGTTATGAGAAGTAGGAAGTCCTAAATTCTTGCTAATAAATGCTGATTACCTTTGGTTCTCTATTCATATCATCAACCTGCATAATTTGTTTCCTACCTTGCTTTACATTTACCAAATGATTTAGTTGGAATCTCTTGAGATGTGACAGAAGGACCTCCCCAAGTTTTGTTACTAAGATTCTTGACTTTTGTGTGTAAAATGATGTAGGTCCACTTGATCTTTAGGGATTTTTAGTGTTATGTTATTTCGGGAAACATGATACTAGTATTATTGGGACAACCCATTTGGGAATATAAGATGGTATCATTGGGACGACCGAATTGGCAATACAAGATGGTATTATTGGGATGGTAATCTTTTGTGATGTTCATTGAGTGGCACCTTAGGTGTTGAAGCAGCATCAAAAAATGATTTTGTAAAGATATGTTTAATGCTCTCAAATATTTGGTGAAATAACTATCTTGAAAGTCCATCTAGGCATACTTCTAGATCCATATCTTGATAAGACAAGTTATTAGATAATGGATATGTTTCACTTGTAGTTTGAGATGCTCAAAAACTTTTGGTGAGCCATGATTGCAGATGATTAATGTACATTTCTGGTTTGCTGCGCATATATTGCCTGTCTTGGCATTTGTATGTCATTAGCCCTTATGCAACTCCTTGATGAACCGTTCCTTTTGGCAGTGAGTCAACAACCGCAAGCACCCTCGTGGCTTAGGCTATGGATTAACTGGAGAAGTTTTTGAATGAGCACCGGAGATGCCCCAATCTCTACTAAGTTGTGGCCAATTTATAAGTTATGGCAAGACATGTTTATCAAGAATTTTGTTCTTTACTTTGAAAATGTTGATTAGAAGTTGATGACATTTTTGGATATCATATTGTTGTTCTTCTGATTTCTTTTAATCATCGTCTGGTTCTGGTTTGGCTTATGTCTTTATGTATGCATTAACGTTGGAAACTTCTTTATCAAGTCTTTCTTAGGGTTAAATACTAAAATTCAAGCAAATTTCTTGTGGTATTGATGACATAAGTTCTAAAGGCTTGGAATATTTTTTATTTACCGAATTCAATATTAGAAATTTACTTGCTAATTTTGGCATAACAAAACATACAAAAACTACTAATTTTTAGTTTAGGCATCAATTAGTCATTGTAGAGTGTTTAGTTTATTCATAATTTGTTTAAAGTTTTGAAATATAAACACATATTTACACTTAGGGTGACTAGTGTGTGTCAATGTAGGCGTAATAAGATTTAATTGACCCATTTATAAGATTTAATTGACCCATTTGATCCGGTTTTTGGCTCATTGACTATTATTATTAAAAAAAATAAAATTAAAACCCTACCTTCTCTTTTGCTTGGCTTAAATTTTTCTGCCCCTCTCTCGCCTCTCTCTCTCCTCTCTGCATCCGCTCTCTCCGTCTTTGCTCTTCCGTCAATGTTTCTATCTCATTGTATCCTTGTCAATTTTGTTTCACTTAATCCCTCTCCGGACACCTGTATTTTGCAATAGTGGCGGCTTAGACCTTTATGGTTAGTGCGTATAGTACGAGACACAACTGCTAGGTAGAGGTGTAAGTGGTTCCGCTCCGAACCACGAAACCGATTAAACCGAACCAAACCGAAAAATATGGTTCGGTTCAGCTTCGCGGTTTGGTTTGATTTATTTTTTTAGGAACCGTTTACATTCGGTTCGGTTCGCGGTTTCAAGAATTTTGAACGGTTCGAACCGAACCGAACCAATATCCTATTTTTTAATTTTTTTATTTAATATTTATCTTTCTTATATGAGAATATTGTTGGATTTAGATATTAGATTTAAGTTAAGATGAATTCTAATCTATACAAAGGAAGAGAAGTGAGTAACAACTCTATACTTATGAGTTTGGAACGAGTGACATCCTATAAACTATTATTATTGCATTATTTAGGATTTTAAAAATAAATAAATAAATAAAAAGGTGAACTGGTAAACCGAACCGAACCAAACCATTTATAAGCGGTTCAGTTCTGTTCGGTTCCGATATTTAAAAACACATCGAACCGAATCGAACCATTTCTATGTGTTTGATTCGGTTCCTAAAATGCATAAGAAACCGAACCGAACCAAACCGTTACACCCCTAGTGCTAGGGGTTCACCTGCATTTAATATAAGAAACAATTCTCCATTTATAGCAACACATTCAAACTTGAAAATTTCTAATCCTTCAGACTAATCCTCATTCACTTTATTCTCTTACAATAACAATAGATGCAGACCTTTTTGTCCCTCCTCGCCTTCGCTCTTTTCGCCTCCATTATCTCCGCCTCCGCTCTTGGCCTCTGCTCTCTACCTCTATTCTCTCCGCCTCCACTCTCTGCTTCTGCTCTCTGCCTCCCTCTACTTCCGCTCTCTCCACCAAGATTTTGTTTGTTCCAATTAGATTGGTGCAGAAAAATGAAGCATAAAGGATTGTCAGGTGATGATATGACTAGATTGTTTGATGGCCTTTTTATATTTGTTGTGTATTTGCTATTTTTAGTTTGTTTGATTATTTAATCTTCAAAATTGAATTGGAGATTGGATAACTATTCATCTTCAATTTTTCTATTTTTATGTTGTTGTAAGTCGAGGTTCTGGGTCGTTTTGATTCCCATTAAAGTTTAATTTGATTTTATTTGGAGTATTGAGATCCTTGCGTTAGCAGTTAATTTATTGGAGTGTCATTTCTTGTGACATAAAGTGTCATTTGTTGTGAACCATTGTGTCATTTGTTTAAAACAAATCATATTGAAAAATGACACTTATAGTCAAACAATTGACATTTTTTTCATGAATAAATGACACTTTTTTTGAAATAAATGACATTTTTTAAGCAAATCACGATAATTAACACTTCTTTTCTAAAACGAATGACACTTTTACGAAAAATAGTTGATACTTGATAAATGACAGTTTTGTTGAAAGTAAATGACACTTTCATTCGTAACAAATGACACTTTTTTCCTAAATATATGAGACTTTTGTTAATAATAAATGACACTCTTCTTCGAAACAAAAGACACTCTACAAATGACACTCTTGTTTAAAACAAATGACACTTTTGTTCGAAATAAATGATACTCAATAAATGAAAATTTTGTCAATGATAGTAAAATGACGTTCCAAATGAAAAATGACACTTTTTTTCGAGTTAAGTGATACTCGACAAATGACAATTTTGTTTATAACAAATAACACATTTATTCATTACAAATGACATGGCTTCCCTTATCAAAAAAATTGAAAAGAAATAAGTTTAAAAAAATATTCAAAAAAAGAAAAAGAAGAAAAAATAAAAACTTAAAATTAAAATAATTAAATAATTAAAAAATATTAAAAAACTAAAATTGAAAATAATTAAAAAATCGAACAATATTTTTGATAAAAAAAAAAAAAAAGAATGAAACAAAAAATGTAACTAATATGTCTCGAACATGGGAGACCTCTTAGTTGAAAATGAGAACACCTCAACACTGAGTTATGACCCATTATTTTAATAATATTAACACAAAATATATACTCCCTCCGTCCCATTATTTATGTCCCATTGGAGACCGAAAGACTGTAATTAAGATAGTGGAGGTAAAGGTGTAAAGTTGTGGTGTAAAAGTATAAAGGATTGGGGTCCACTTGCTTAAATTGATTGTGGTCCACCCATTTATTTTCTTATTTGATATGGGACATAAATAATGGGATAATAAAAAAAAGGCAAGTGTGACATTAATAATGGGACGGAGGGAGTATATTATTACTCCCTCCGTCCCAAAATTCTTGTCCGCTATTCCATTTTGGGTTGTCCCAAAATTCTTGTCCACTTTCCTTTTTTAGTAAATTATTACACACAATTTTTTTGTGGGACCCACAACTTTATACCAATCTACACACAACTAACAACTCTCTTTAAAAACCGTGCAAAAAACAAATTGGACAAAAATTTTGGGACCAAGAGAGTACATGAGAAGCATGACAGTAATGCCGCACGGACATGATAATTGGGTTACAAATTGGGTGAAATGGATCCTATTGCATGCACAACAATTATATATACAAGTTTTTGGATTTACACTTTGTGTCAACATTTTTGATGTATATAGGTTTGACTGAACTAAAATAGTAAGAATATGCAAATAGACACCTCAAACTTCCCATATTTATATTTCAACCCCTTCATTTCAAATGTCGTAATTTACTCCCGCAGACATTCTTCAATCTCGAGCATCAAAAGAAACCCCGCACGACAAATCAGCAGGAGTGCTGAAAAAAAAGATAGAACTGCAGATTATGGGGAAAGATCTGAGTGATGATCAGGTTTCATCAATGAAGGAGGCTTTCACGCTGTTCGACACCGACGGCGATGGCAAGATTGCGCCGTCGGAGCTCGGAATCCTGATGCGCTCTCTCGGCGGAAACCCTACGCAGTCGCAGCTGAAATCGATAATCTCCGAGGAGAAGCTCAGCGCGCCCTTCGATTTCCAGCGGTTCCTCGAACTCATGTCGAAGCATTTGAAGCCGGAACCGTTCGATCGCCAACTACGCGACGCGTTCAAGGTGCTCGACAAGGATGGCACCGGGTGCGTCGTCGTTTCAGATCTCAGGCACATTTTGACCAGCATCGGGGGAGAAATTGGAGGCTGCAGAGTTCGATGAGTGGATCCGCGAGGTGGATGTCGGATCCGATGGCAAGATCCGATACGAAGACTTCATCGCGCGCATGGTGGCTAAGTGAGGTTTTGATTCTCGATCCACCGAGGTTTTATTTTTTGTGATTCTTTATCTATTTGTGCGTCTTTATTGAGGAAGTGTTTATCTCTTTATTGCTTGTGTTTTGCTATTGTTATTTGTTACATTGCTTTATGTGTTGTGTGGGAAATGAATTAGCCCTTTTATCTAGTTAAGTAGGGTTTAGTTGTTTCTTGTTTCTGAAGATGGCAGACAATCATTAGTAGGAATGATTGAGAATCTTAATAGTGAGCACGAGATTAGTATCCCAACCAACTATAAGGTTCTGAAGAAATAAATCCTTGCTTGTCATAGACCTCAGTTTTTCATTTGATCAGAAATCTAAGTACTAATTTTCAATGTAACTTGTTAGATGGATATCCAGATACTCGATTGGATCTAGAATGCAATTACGTAGCTTGTAAAGGAAACTGTGGTTAGTTATCCTTACTCGTTAATATGCTCTCTTAGCTATGGTAGTTTAAGAAACTCTTAGAATGCTTTTATTCCAGTTGGTAGTGATGAAGCAAGTGCAGAAAGTGTAGAGTAGAAGTGCCGTCTCTTTTAGGTTTTACTTTTACAAACAAAAAAGTCAAATGCTCTGCTTAGTGTTGCCTAAATGAAATCCTAGATCCAGAGATATTCAAAACAAGTAAAAAACAAGGACTCTGCAAGCTAACTTTTCTCCCCTATAACCATATGAGAGCTCTCGCTGACTCGCTCAAGAAACAAAGTAATATTGGCACCCGTGTACTTGTCATTCACAGACTTTGTACATGATACATGTGACAGCACTACTCTTCTGTGAGGTGGATGTTATGTTATCCTATCCATTAAGCATGTTATAGAATAATATCATCATTTTCTAGTATGTCCATGCTGTATGTCTCACGGTATGATTATGTAGCTGTCCTGGTCAAGAAAGATATACAAAGACTAGATTCTGAGGGGATGATTATGCTTAGTTACCACAAAGAACTAAATAGCAATAGTTATGCAATTCTTGTTTTAGGACTTTTGTGGAGTTGGAAATGATTCTTCCGACAGAAAATCTAAGGAGTGCTTTGTTAATCGAGAGTAGCAGCAAAGAGATGAAAAATGCAGGTGGCTTTCTAGGTTGCTCATAGGCTAGTTGGAATTCAAGTCGAGGAGAGTGCATCATTATTTTAGTTACATGACCTTTCTTTCTTCAATATTAATGTTTCTCCTTCAACATAATTTTCAGCCATTTTTCTTGCTAGAGACGCGGGTTCTGTAATTGTTGTATAGCTGCCTAAGATCTTAATTTCAATCATGATCGTTTCTCCTGTTCCATTAATGTGAATCTGATGTATTATACCTGTTTTAAGTTGCTCAATATTCTTAATTGTTTGTTTAAGATGGTGCTTTTGCCTCCAGGTGATTGAATATTCTGGTTGTTGTGCTGTGCCTTGACTGGAAGCAGGAAGCTGTATTTTATTTTTCATCGTAGACTTGTATTTTATGTGCTGCCAAGCATCTCTATTTCTTCATTATTCCATCTCCTTGTTCGTGTTCATGTTCGTGTTCGTGCAAGCTGCACACGTAATTTATCTGCGACTTTAACATGTCTTGGTTTTGAATGTATTAAACCCATGACATTTAATCAGAAGTTATTGGCTTTGGACAATCTCTAATGTTTTTTGTACTTTCTTTCCTTTTTCTATAAAATATTAAACTAGTAGCAGCAGATATAATACTAGTCTTCACTTCTCTGACTCTTCCTCTGTAAGTACAAGTATACAAGTCTCATTCAGAAGTCATAACGTGCATCTACGTGTACAACTCGTTCCTTTACATTACATGGAAATATATTTACAATTACCATCTCCACATGATTCTACGCAGCCAAAATTCTTACGTAGTCGTACTTTCTTTACTACTCACCTACTTTCTTTACTACTCACCTCCGAATGGCAGCTGCGGGCGATCAAAACTTAGTCTTCCTTGCAACTCTGAACACATGCTCTTCACCGGTAAACTTATCTACTCTAACAACCCACTGCCCGCCCGGCCTTCTTCCTCGCCGGTGCTCTCCTCACCAGCAGCCCTTCCCCTATCGGAAGCAGATTCGCACTGTCCATCTCGAATCTCTGGCCAAATGCATTATACCCTAAAACCATTGCCTTCGTCGCAACCCCTATCGTAGTCTCAAGTATTTTGCGGCAGTTGTCGATTCTGCAATCGACAACGATGCAGTCCGCTTCTCTATATTCACTCGCCAATAAAAACTCGGCCTTTCCGATGACGAACTTAACATTGATGGCGCTCTCTCCGAGCCTCCTCTTCGAGAGCTGCACGTCGTTGGCGCTGCCGACGATGCACACCACCTCTCCGCCCGTGTGGTAGGCAGCTGCCACCAGTGCTAGGGTGGTGCAGTCGGCCACTCCGGCGCATGCAACCACCATCAGACGAGCACTGGCACCGGCCACTAGGGCGGAGATGAACTCCGCCGTGTCCGGCTCCTTAGCTCTCTCTCCCTGCATAAACCATCAATCCGTTATTTCATTGATATGCGGGTAAAAAATTAGGGAGCAGATCCCCTATCCCAAATTTCATGTCGCATTATTATCCCATAATCATAAACACCTACGTATTTGTGGTCTACTTATAAAATGGTATTATAAACACTTATAACGAAAAATATAGACAAGGAAAATAAAGAGGTGGATAAAGAGAAGAAAGAAAATAAAGAAGGATGCATGTTTGTGTATTTGTTACCAAATAATTACGAATTTTCTCACCATTGTTATTGCTCTGAGATATGCATTAGTAGCGTTTTCTGCAGACCAGCCGGCCATTTCTTTTTTCTTTGCTCAAATTTTGGAGTTTTCAACTGAGGTAGGTTCATGGGGTATGCTATAAATAGTGTGGAATGAGAGAGAAAAAGAAAAAACAAATAATGGATGTGAAGTAGAAGGAAATCTTGGAACTATTATCTCCGGTTAATTTCTAGATAATCAAATTAATTAAGAATCACATGTTTTCAGCTCTGCTTTAAACATTAATAATTATTATTCTGATCAACGTCTACGGAATCTTCAAAATACCAGGGCTACTCTACTCGGCAAGCTTAGTACTATAATAAAACAACACGTGACTCAAAAATAAAAAATATACCAAACGCGACATTATTGTTTTCAGCGATATCCTTTGGGAACTAAACAAATGCACAGTCAACAAGCATTCTCCTTTGGGAACTAAACAAATGCATTCAGTGAATGAGTCCGGCATAGCTAATACAACTGATTTATTTTATTTTATTTTTTATTTTTTTTCATATTGTAATTGATGTAATAATCTAACATATTTGAAAAGTTAACAAATTATAAATTTTTGAGTTCGAAGCATAATGGAATCGCGTGAGAGAGAGATTTTTGTAGAGAGAATTAGGGTTGTAAACGAACCAAATCGAATATTACAATTTTGTATTTGTATTTGATTAGCAAACGAATCGAATCGAATATTTATAATCGAATTCGAATCTCAAAATCTCGAATACGAATACCGAATCGAATCAAAACTATTTGATTTGTTTACAACCCGAATCTTATTTCGTTCCCTTCTCCTCCGGGAGGAGAAAGGAACGAAATAAGATTGAGTAGGGCTTTCACTTTTCAGGTTTTGTGATATTATGAAATTAAAATTTAATTTATTCATTTAATTGATATTAAAAAATACATATATTAAAAAGAGGGGATGAGTTATTAAATCTTGATTTTAGGCCCTTAATATAAATATTTTAAATTAAAATTATAATAAGTTTATAAAAGTTATTATATATAAAAGTAATTATTGTATGTATAATTTGTATTTAATCGAATATTTACGAATATCGAATCGAATATTACAATTTTGTATTTGTATTTGATTAGTAAACGAATCGAATCGAATATTTATAATCGAATTCGAATCTCAAAATCTCGAATACAAATATCAAAAATCGAATACGAATACCGAATCGAATCAAAACTATTTGATTCGTTTACAACCCTAGAGAGAATGTATAAGAATGTGGGGGTGAGCAGTGGTAAGGAGGACCATTTCATTTTTGGTTTAAGGATATATTTTTGCCATTTTAGGGTATAGAACAGTAATAGTGGGATAACCCAATTAGGAAAGTAGTACAGTAATAGCGGGATGGAAGAAATATTTTTTTACGTAATAAAATAAATTCTTTTGAGAGGTGTCTAACAAAAATTAAAAAAGAAGATGAATAATAATAAAATCCAATATCGTATATTACGAAAAAAGTTTTAGGTTGGTTTTTAAAAAAGAATAATAAAATCTGCTTTAGTAAATTACGTAACAATTAGATATTTAAACAAAATGATAAAAATAAAATAAATAATAATAATAATAAATTTGTTGTCATATGTATATATTCCATAAGAATAATTTATGTGTTTAAAAAATATTATTAAAATAATAATATTAATTAATTGAAAGATATATTCAATGATTTTTTACATAAATAAATTAATGTTTTCTTCAATAATATTTAACGAGAGGATTTTTGTTCATATGAAACATTATTTTAATTACAATAATTATTTATCAACTTGTCAATTATGTAGTTAAAGGAAAAAGAAAAAAACATATATATATATACTATATATATATATATATATATATATATATATATATATATATATATATATATGTATATATTTTCCAAGTGGTTATCTAGATAGCTTGAAGTTGTTGCCTTAACAGCAAGGAGAGTATACTGAAGGCAGGGCTAGTGACTGAAGTGAAATCGTAACAAGGTAGTCGTATTAGAAGGTACGGTTGGATCACCTCCTTTTCGGGAGGGATAATTAATGTTTGTTGGGTATTTTGGTGTGCCTACTTCACACCCAAAACAAAAAGAACGTTTGAGTGAAACTTGGAGATGGAAGTCTTCTTTCGTTTCTCGACGATGAAGTAAGGCTAAACTCATGAGCTATTATCCTAGGTCGGAACAAGTTGATAGGATCCCTTTTGTTACGTCCCCATGTCTCCCGCAGGGGACATGGAGGCGAAAAAAGGAAAGAGAGAGATGAGGTTTCTTTCGCTTTTGGCATAGCGGCCCTAGGAGGCTCGCACAACGGGCATTAGCTCAGTAGTAGAGCGCGCCCCTAATAATTGTGTTGTTGTGCCTATGCTCTAATGGTTCTTAGCCACATGGATAATTTCAAAATTAAAGTTAAAAAGAAAATTATTTTGAGAATTAAAGTTTGAAATAGTATTAATTTGGGAATTGAGTCGTAGATATATATGCATATGTAAAAGGTAAAAACTGATACGGGCCGTCTCATGTGGGGATAAACATAAATAGATAAAATATCTTGAGTAGAATGTCAAAATTAGATACCTCCAAAAACTAAATGTCAAAAATAGACGTTTTCAAATTTAAAAATGCTTTCTAGACATTGGACCAAAAAATCCCTATATTTTACCTTTATGTCAACATCTGACATGACTTGAATGCTAATAATATTTTCTCTGTGCTGCTCAGCAGAATAGGCGGAAATCTTAACTGCAATAAATACAACAAAAATTGTGGTTTGCTTTTGCTGCAAAAAAGATTGATGAGACAAGTCCCTCTCCCTCTCGTGACTTTCTCTCTCTTTCTCTCTCTCTCCAACATATACATCACACATGCATCCAAGTATGTAAAAGTGGCATTTGGTGGAGTAATGGAACAATAGGTAACAATGACATTAATATAGAGTCCTTTTAAGGCACATAACTAATGACACCAAAGAAATAAAATGAATAATCTAATATAATTAACCACTGCCTTTTCAACTCCACCACTCAATTTGAATTATCATTAATTCTAATATAATTGGATTATATCTTTAAAATGACATCGTATATGGATTATAATTGGATTATAAAATAATATTGTTAGATCTCTAAAGATGGCATCATAACATAATTATAATGTAATTGGATAATAAAATAATATAATTAAAATAAATGGCATCGTAAATCTATTATTTGAATCCCTTAAAATAGGGATTCATTTCATAAAATCTAGGTCTTATCTCTATAGCATAAAGTAGAGAATATATTTTTTAGAATTGAAAACTCTCTCTTGTCATGTCCATCGATTTTGAAAGTAAAAAACGCACATCGATGGAATTCATTGAATTAAAAACCGCCCACAACTAGAAAATATAATGGTGGAGGAGCTGTTACACTCTCCTCATCTTTTGCGTAAAGTTCCACAACCGCCACACAATCTCCTCTACACAACCGTTACAAAAGATTGTCATCTTCACACAATCTTCTCACCTTCACACAATGTTCTCATCTCTAATGGCTCACAATGACGACAGAGCGCAGTTTAGTACGATTCCGTCTCTTTCATGAATAATGTTGTTCATTTGTGTGTGTGTTTGAGAGAAAGAGAAGTTTTGAACATTGTTCGTGTGTGTGTATGAGTGTGTGTGTGTGTGTGTGTGTGTGTGAGAGAGAGAGAGAGAGAGAGAGAGAGAGATTCTTCATGTGTGTGTGTATGAGCGAGAGAGAGAGAGATTGTTCATGTGTGTGTATGAGAGATAGAAAGAGATTGTTCATGTGTGTGTGTGAGCGAGAGAGAGAGAGAGAGAGAGAGAGAGAGAGAGAGAGAGAGAGAGAGATTGTTCATGTAAATGATGAGTTAAACAAAATTTATTTTCTTTTTATTAATCAAATTATGTTTTAATTGAGTTTTCGCTTTGTTAATTCAAGAAAAAATGTGACGATTTATTAATTCAATTCTATCTTAGATCGATTTATGATGCTAAATAATGTGAAAAATGTGAATGCTTTATTAATTCAGTTATTCTAAATAATCTGCCTTTTGTGACGTATTAAAGCTGTCTTATTTCTCTGTAGTTTAAATAATTACAAAGTTCTATATGTAACAATGAAGAAATAAGATTAATTGTTTTCCACATGTACATGCAGAAACCGTGTACTTGGGTTAGACACGCTGCTAGATCGGCAAAGCCGCAAGTAATGATGCATGTTAAGTGAGATGTCATTTTATTGATTAAAGATACCCTTACGACCATTGGCGGGTTTCAGCTTTACGATGAATTCGTTAGGAAGAGTCCTTTCGGACAGTTAATGGGATGGGAGGGAAAGTTTAGTGCTAGCAAAGCCCTTCATCAATTATTGTGCCGCGAGATTCATCATGATCCACCCTACGTAAGTAGCTTGTGGTTCAAGGTCGACGATCGCATGCTCCGTTTCGGTCCAAAATACTTTTCACTAGTCACGGGATTGATGTTTGGGTTTTCTGAATTTGACCCAATCATTCAGCATGATGTTTACGATTCGGGTTAGGCATCTTTTTTGTGGAGATAATAGAATAAAATTAGAGCAATTGGAGGCAATGTTCCGACAACGCTCCGTAAGAGATGCTACCGATTCAGACTACGTCAAGATTGCCAACATCTTGATTTTGCACCTACTCGTATTGGGTCCATCGGGCTAGGTTAATTGACGACTTCGTTTAGGTCTTAGTGGACGACCTAAACGAATGGAACAATTCTCTTGGGGTGAATATGTCTTCCAGGCGCTGCTGCACTCAATTCGTGCCGACCACTCTAGCCGCATGCAAAGTTTCTTATCACTTCACTGGGCCTATCTGGGCCTTACAAGTATGGGCATACGAGTCCATCCCTGGACTTGGGCAACGTTGTGCGAGGCTAATTCAGCCACGTGTGTTACGGTGGCGGTTTCCCTTGATCAAAGATACATTTGCTGGTTTCTTCGACGATGAGGTAAGTTGAGAAATTATTTCTTCGTATTAGATGTAAGATGGAACAATAAATGCAGAACTAAGATATAAAGGTGGAGTATTATATACTATTCTGTTTTATGTGATATACTTGTTTTCTACTGCTTTGTATTCAATATGTTTAAGTACTTTGTGTTGGTCCGGAGACGATAGTCAGGTGTAGAGGGGGGGGGTGAATACACCTGAGCACAGTTTCTTTTCTCAAACGCGAAGGATAGTTGAGCTGTAGGTTGCAACTAATGAACAGTGCCAAATAGTAACCTTCGATCGCGGGTCAGAAGTGTGCCAACTACTGAGCTCTCCTACACTTGAAACTCAGTCGGAGACTTCGTGCGGATAAGAGTGTGGGGCCCGGAGATTCGTCTCAGTTTGAAAACGTGATTTCGCAAGTTAAATTATTTTGGCTAGTGCGCTTTGAAAAATACGTTTTATGCAGAATATGATTTTGTGATCAGTTGTACGCTATGCAGTAAAATCGTAAATAACACAAGCAATTTTTAACGTGGTTCGGATACGCAAGATCCTACGTCCACGGTCCTGCTGAACAGGAGGTCTTGTTGATTTATCTGAGCAAGCCTCAATAAGGAATCTGTGCACTGGACATACCCTTCTAAGTTATAGTCCTTAGCGACTTTACAAATCAAACCGAGGTTTGAAGGGGAGGGGATAATCTCCAACTAGGAAGGAGTTCTTACAGTAAGAACAATCACTAAAAGTGAACTCCTTCGAATTTCTAAGCTATAGATATGGTAATGAGCTTAGCTAGAGAAGAGGGATCTAAAGAACTCTAGAGAGAAGAACTAATGATATTCTATTGGGTAAGTTCTTCGCTGGATTGATCTTGAATGCGCTATAGTTGCTTGAAAGCTTTGAGCGTTTTCCCTTGATATCCCGTGCGTGAAGCTCGGATTTTCTTCTCTATTTATAGTCGTGAAACAGGCATATGTCCGTTGGAGACGACGATGCCACGTGTCACAACCTTCCAAAGAAAACGGCCATAAATTCGAATTGTTGCAGTAGAGTTGTTGATACTGTACATGAGAGCAACTTTAGTTGGTCAGAGCAGATATCGCGTTGACGGCTTCTCATTGGTCGAGGTTTGTGGTAGGTGAGATTGTGTCAGACATCGGAGTTGACTCTCCCTAATCCTCGTATGGTCTTCTGCTGACTTTCGAAAAGACTTTAATAGCTGAGTCATTTCCTATCGGATACAGTAGACTTGAAACAGTCTCTGTCTTCTTCGTCTGAGTCGGCTGACAAGAGATATTCTCTTGAGTGTGGTCAGCTGATGACTGCAAAGGTACTGATCTTGCATAGAGTTCTTCTGCTGATGTCTGTCAGTTGATGAGATGTCTTCTACTGAGGCGAAGATCAGCTGATGACTCAAGAACGCAAGCTCTTACTGTAATGCCCCGACCCCCACGAAGGATCACAGAGGTCGAGCCGCTACGGAGGAATTTTATAAAACACGTTTTCATACCATCTTTGGAAAACTGGAATATTTTTCTATTTTAAAAGAAACACGTTATTTAATGCAACCCACACGAAGAAAATCAGATTGGTTTTTGCGTTTAATATGAACGGAAGCATATTGAGTCTTAAATTATGACAAAAGCATAATTATCTGAGTACAATTCTAAGAGTTTGTAAAATGTCATTTCATCAACCCCTCCTCAGCCCTTTCTCTGCCGCCCCTGCCGCTCAACCTGAAAATATTTTGAAAATAATTTGGGGCTGAGTACTAGTGTACCCAGTGGATAAGTGCGTTTTAAAAATAAAAGACAGTTTATCCAAGCAATACGTAATACAAGGAGGATTTTAAAAGAAACAACTCCCGGCATACAAAAATATTACAGTGCGCGCATACATGTCACATTTAACCGTTACTCCTTACAGTGAGAACCCTAGCCCCTAGAATCGTAGTTCAGGGGGTCTCACTTAATTACTTGGGAACCCTGGCCCCTAAAGTCGTAACTCAGGGGGTCCCGTATCTTGGTTAGCACTTAATGGGGATCAGTCCACTAGTAACTAACTACGTGTACACAATCATTGATTAATGTTTTAGATTAATCAAGGATCTCGATCGATCTCAGGAGCATTAAACAGTATAAATGCACAAAAACTTTCATGGATAAATAGTAATTTACAGAGCTCATTAACTCAAAATAACTTTTAGGAAAATATTACCCACCTCGATACGATCGAATTTACGCTACTTGCCTTCTCTGCTCTGGACCTTATTCCTCTTCAACCGGAACTACAAAAGTTTCTAGTCTTAGTGATATCTTGGAATCCCATGTGTAACGAAAACTCTGATAATTTATCTAACTGGATTTATGATCTTGTTATTTATTATTGGTTCTCGTAAAATTCTAGATTTCTTATTTTATTAACCTATCTTATATCTAGATAATATAATCTAACAATGTCTGGCTGGGGAATCTATCTAGAAGAATATATCATGATCCACCTACATGCATCATTAAGATTTTGGATTTTAAATAAGGTTAATAACTTACAAATTGGTCAACGAGAGAAGAGGTATATGATTATCATATACTGTTACATTTAGGATGGTGTCATACCGCCCATAATAATGCTAATATCAGTAATTAAATTCTGCGGAAGTAAACACGAAGATTATCTCCTTAATAATCTTCATTACGCCTAAATTAAGAGGCATGGTTTTAAAGTACAACGATATCTTGCCGAAGTAGGTTACTTAGATTTACTTAAGGATTAAGCTCCCCCTCTATAATATACTCGGATATAAGTGTCGTCTTCCTCATATCCTTCATACACAAGCATAATCCCCCTTCCTTCAATACCAGTCGTTAATCATAATAGAAGTAAGAAGTGGAGTAGGTCAAGCATTCCTATACCAATAAATTTAGACATGCAGTTAATTTATTAGCTTTACCTTTACTCCTATCTACTCTCTGACTTTGCTCTTTACCAAGAGAATATAATTGTCAATTTGCTTCTCCACAATTATGTAGGGCCAGCTAGTCTAACCTAAGGACACTACACATGCGATTGAATGGACCGAGAAACGAGAGAAAGTTTTATACTAGCATTAGCATTGCCAGAGAAAAGAAGGGCTCTTAAATTTCAAGTTCTTACCCAAAGACTGCTCACGAAACCAAACTCGATTTCACCCCGGTTCCTTACGGTTAGATTCGGAGAAGGACCGGAATCTCTTCTTCGATCAAGGGTATACGATCGAGTGCTTTGTAGGGGTCTCACGATCCAACTGTTTATCATGCAAGAAGTGAAGAGGGACAGAGTCATGGGGCGTAAAATTCCAAGAGAACAGGTAGGGAACTTCGTGGTCTGAAGACACGATACACGATCTCACTAATGCTAACAATAGTAAAATTCTTACCTTGAAACCTTTGGATAGTAAGAGAGATGTCAGGACGGGATCTGGAACTCAAAGATTCGAGAGTATGGATGTGTGAAAGAGTTAATACAACCAAGAGTCCTCAGTATCGGAAATATTTGCATGTGGGAGAGACGGCAGCAGAGTTTGCTTTACGTGGACGCACCGTTCCTCCAAGTGGAAAGATTATGCCTCCAAGTGGAAAGATTTTGCCTCCACGTGGAATAATGGTACTCCTAATCTACCCACCACGTTGACTTATGGGGGAGGAAACTTGGAGAGTATGCTGCCACTATATACGTACAAGGAGTCCATAAGTGTGATTATAAATTTCCAAGAAGGAATTATGATCGAATCTTCATAATCATGGAAGCTAATTTATTAATAATTTGCCCTCTTATAATGACATGTGGTGAAAACCCTTAATGTGGTACTAGTTTACTTTATAATCTCGATTAGTATAATGGTGTAATTGAGAGGCTAGAAATTCTCGTAGAAATTTCTTATGTTACTATGGGATAAGTATTTAACTAAAGATGCTAAATAGAGAATACGGAGAATACGGGTTATTACACTTACACTGATGACGTGGGGTTCTGGAAAGTAACTTCGACAGAAGATCAATCCAACATTTTACCCCGTACATGACATAGATACAAGGATAAACAAAACAAAAACAGTCTAGCCTATACATCAGCTAATCCTATTGACACCATACTATTGATATCAGCTGGGTTTTGGGATCTTCAATTCCATAGTGCTACTACGATTTCCCCCAATATTATTTTAACCCACTAACTGCTGAATATCATCTACTGACTCATAACCCAACACTTTGTACTGAGTATAATATGCTACATAGAGTATGAAATGATGAAATAAGTATCTCTGTACATTGTTTTCGTAGATGGAATGTCATTCTCTGATTGAGGAGGATGATGAGTTGCAATCGACGTACTACTTGAGCACACTGGAGAACCATCGACTTGGAGTTGCATACAGGGAACCGCAAGTCATTCATTTTGGTTCTGAGGCAGCACGTGCGAGGGGTATTCCTCATCCACGCGGTCGTGCAATAGCCTACTCCCCGCCAGCTTCACCACTTGTCGGGCAAAGACAATCCACACGTGGTAAGGAAAAAGAACCGACAATGTCGGATGAGTCGAGTAGTGTTGACACCGAAGATATGACTCTGAGAGAGAAAATTTTTTGGAATAAGATTAAAATTTTGGGAAAAATATGATGGGATTGGAAAGCAAAATGTTGGTCCGGAGACGAGAGTCAGGTGTAGAGGGGGGGGGGTGAATACACCTGAGTACTGTTTCTTTTTCTCAAACGCGAAGGATAGTGAGTTGTTGGTTGCTACTGACGAACAGTGCCAAATAGTAACCTTCGATCGCGGGTCAGAGTGTGCCAACTACTGAGTCTCTCCTACTGACTTTAGTCAGTGCTTGATTCTCAGTCGAAGACTTAGTGCGGATAAGTGTGTAGGGCTCGGAGATTCGTCTTAGTTGAAAATATCTTATGCTGAGCCTGGGCTCCTGTCTCCAGTCAGTCTCTTGGTCAGCACGTATCTGCTGAATCTGGGCTCCTGTCTCCTGTCTTTGCTTCAGGAGTGATGCGTCAAGAGAAGCGATCATCTCAGCTTGGATGAGCTTAAGGGCCTCCGCCTGAATTTGTATGGCCTTCATGCGCTGGAGGTGGCCATCTTATTTCGCTCATCCATCGTGGTTTGGACTGTGGCGAGGCTCTGAGTCAGCTGCTCAGAAAATATCTTATGCTGAGCCTGAAGGAGCTGCTGACTCTGAGCGGCTAAGTCCGCCTTCTGAGCTGCGAGTGCGGTCTCAACTATCTCCTGGATATTTATAGAGGAAGTAGGAGCTTTGGAGACCTTCTTCACTTCACTTGCAAGTTTGTCAACGTGTCTGCATCCGAGACTTGGTATATTGTGCCCACTTCGTGTGGACATCTTTAGCGAGGAGACGATTCTTGTCTCCCACGCTTCCCGATAGCTCGTTGACGAGACTTGGAGGACACGAAACTAATTATTTGATTGATAGGAGCCTGGTTCCGAGCCTCTGCTCGAGATCTTTGCGAGTTGTTGCTCTCGACTGGGTTTCGAGGCAACTGGGGCTTCACCTGATGTAGACGGTGGAGGTGGTGATTTGCCCTTCTCGCTGGGAGTTTTACCCTCAGCAGATCCTCCCTGGTCTGCTTCCTTGGGTGGTGCCTGATCCACATCATCGTCATTGTTGTCATTGTCATCGTGATAGGAAGGCTGCGATGGGCTGCTGACAGGTTGTTCAGAGGATCTTAAGCTGAGAAGATATAGCATGGCTGCTCTCAGATCCTTGAACGAAGCTAGGCCAGCGGGTTCCCCAAACCCGATTCTTTGCCGTAAGCTCGCTCCTCCGTTAGCAAGGGACGGTCTTTGTCCGATTCATGATCAGCTCTTTGAGGATATCCCAACTCAGGAACCTCAGTAGGATCTGCGTCCTCGCCCTGATCGCAATGTCGACCAGATCCATGTGTTCGGCAATTTTTGGGATCTGTGCAATCACTTCTCCTGTGGCTTGGAGATGAGCCAACGGCAGTGTCGTCCACTCGGGAGATGTTTCCACGGTCGGTTCGGCTTCTTCCGACTGAGTCTCCTCAGAACTGATACGCTGAACTTTATCTTTCAGAGTGGCTCCCTCAATGCCTGTATCAGCGTCTAGTATGTTCTCTTCCTGAGGTGGTGGAGGAGAAGCAGGCTTCGCTGGAACCTCAGACGTTCCAGTCTTAATGAGCCTCTTTTTCTTCGGTGGGTCAGCGCGTGGAGGTAAATCAGTACTAGACCTCTTCAACTCAGCAGGTCCACGGCCAACCGACTTCTCAGCAACGGCTCTTATTTTGAACTTTATGAGCTTGCTGTCGAAGTATCGAGAATCAGCACATGATGCGTGATTTGATACTGAGTATTCGATAAGTACGAACATCTTCATCCCGTACAGAAGCTTGCCCACACTAATTAGTCTCCTTTCTCCTGTGGGTGTGGCGACAAACTTCTGTGCCTGAGCCTTGAGCTCAGTCACATAAAAATCCATCCAGTTAACCTGGACACCATCTACTATTGCCATCATCAACTGGAGTCTCGGCCTGGACAGTTGATCGAACAAGCCGGCGGCGCTCGTCAGAATATGAGTGACGACGTATGCGAGCCCGCGATACTCTGGCAAAAGTTGGTTCTTCGGCAAGGCGGATTTGAAGGATATATCATCTCTGCCGCAGAACCGGTGGACATAGGAGTTGAGCTCCTTTTCCTTGTATCTAGCAGGGGAGATCCCGTAGGCAGGAAGGTTGAATGACGCCTTGAATGCTGCCCTAATGTTGATGTCTGAGTGATCAGACTCCCATTTCTTAGGGGTCACCTCCCTCATGTATCCGAACTGGGATACCTCGCCATCAGTATCTTCCACCGTCCGCCAGTTATAGAAAACTTCGGCCACTTGGCGGGGGAGATACGCCCTGGGGTGCTTCGTGATGAGAAGCTCGAGCCGGACGCCTCCAGAGCCGAGAAAATAGGCTCGAGGTATGGAAGGTCCGCCTGGTGAAGGACCATCGTCGGCTCAAATTGAACCTTCGACTTGATGATCTCTTCGATGTTTGGTGGGGTCATAACAGTCGCCATGAATATCTGCAAAAAACTTGTTAGCACTTGAAAGTAGAGTAAGTTAGCAAAGTTTTAAGCAGAAAACAAGGAAAATTACCGTATACAAAGAGCTTGAATGAGATGCAAAAGCAGTTTAGAGAGGATGAAAGCTGAATGCAGAGAGCTCTTAAGGATAAAAATGGCAAAAAAGATAGATTAGAGTGAGAAACGAGAGATTTTATAAGATTTGAATATCAATCGGTTTTGATCGAACGGCTGGGATGAAAACTCGTTTCATAATGACGGCTGTGATTTGATGTTATAAATGGAATGATTACTAAGGCCGCCTCTAATCTAGACCCACGTAAGATATGCGCAGTTAAGGTAAGGTGATAAGACATGCATTAAATGCATTGCAGGCAGCATTAAAGTCTAAGTCTTTTAAATAAAAACGGTTTCCTACTGACTTAAACCTTAAAAATTAATGGCGGGAAATAAATGCTCATTAATCTATTGAGTGCAAACGACTGATATAATAAATGCGAGCATGCTTCTGAGAAAGTTAAGTATAAAAACTACGCAAACCTCTTCAGCTGAACTTTTACGATCAGCTGGTTACCGTTAAGACTCAGGAGGACATTTGATGTGCTGATGACCACGTTCCCCTTTACTGTTTACCGTCTGATTCACCTGACTGAATCAAGGTACTGAGTCTTTTGACCTGTCGTACTGTTCCCTTCTACTGACTCGACTCAGTAGGATCCAGTAGACCTAGCTCAACTGATAATTCTCTGAATTTGTTCTCAGCTAGTGGTTTGGTCAGTATGTCTGCCCTTTGCTTGTCAGTATGGATCTTCTCTATCCTGATATCCTTCTTCTCGACATGGTCTCTGATGAAGTGGTGTCGGATATCCACGTGCTTGCATCTCGTATGCAGAACTGGGTTCTGAGTTATAGCAATCGCACTGGTGGAGTCGCAGTAGATGGGCACTTCATCCTGAGATATACCATAATCTCGCAGTTGTTGTCGAAGCCAAAGGATCTGGGCACAACAACTTCCAGCAGCCATGTACTCAGCTTCAGTAGTGGACGTCGCCACTGAATGCTGTTTCTTTGAAAACCATGATATCGCCTTGCTGCCTAGGAACTGACATGTTCGGAAGTTGACTTTCGATCTATCCCGCATCCCGCATAATCGGCATCGAATAACTTTGTTAGTATAAGATTATCATCAGCAGGATACCATAACCCTGCGTCAGGTGTTCCCTTCAGATATCGCAGAATCTTCTTTGATGAGTCCATGTGACTTCGCTTGGGATTCACTTGAAATCTGGCACATACACCTACATCATAAGTTATATCAGGTCTGCTTGCTGTTAAATATAATAAAGAACCAATAATAGCTCTATAGTCAGTAGAGTTAACAGAAGCTCCCTCTTTGTCTAGATCGATTTTGAAATTTGTATTCATGGGGATCTTGACTGGCTTGCTTGAGTCGCATCCGAATCTCTTTAGGAGGTCTCGAGTGTATTTGGCTTAATTGATAAATATTCATTCAGGTGATTGCTTTACTTGAAATCCAAGGAAGTAATTCATCTCTCCCATCATAGACATCTCGAACTTCTCCTTCATCATTTTCTCGAATTGTTGACATGTAGTCACATTTTTGCAACCAAAAATGATGTCGTCCACGTAGATTTGCACCAGTAGGATGTCATCTCCTGACTTTATGTTGAATAGGGTGCGATCAACTGTCCCCTTCGAAAACCTTTACGAAGTAGAAAGTCCGATAGGGTATCGTACCAAGCCCCCGGGTGCTTGTTTTAACCCATACATCGCTTTCCAAAGTCTGTACACCTGATGTCCCTGCTAAAAGCCGGGTGGTTGTTCTACATAGACTTCTTCCTTCAGTACGCCGTTCAGAAACGATGACTTAACATCCATTTGATATACTTTAAATCTCTGATGCGTTGCATAGGCTAGGAACAGACGAATAGCTTTAATCTGGCGACTGGAGCGAACGTTTCATCAAAGTCTATCCCTTCTGCTTGACAGTATCCCTTGGCAACAAGTCGAGCTTTGTTTCTGACAATGACGTTGTTTTCATCTCGCTTGTTCTTGAAGACCCACTTAGTATCGATCAAGTGCTGATGTCTAGGTCTGTCAACAAGCTCCCAAACTTCGTTTCGAACGAACTGGTTCAGCTCATCTTGTATGGCAATGATCCAGTCAGCATCGTTGAGTGCATCCTCTATTGTCTGAGGTTCTTCTGTGGACAAGAAACAATAATAGAGTGAGCTTTCTCCTTGACTTAATCTAGATCTCGTCCTGATTATTGCTGATGGATCTCCTATAATAAGATCAGATGAATGAGCGTCGAGCCATGAACGTCTGAGTCTGGCTTCTTCTTCTGAGACTACTTCTGCACAGTCAACAGGAGTGTTAGGTTTTTCGAAGTAATGCGTTCCGCGATGCAGCAGAGTTCAAGTAAGAAGGTTAGGATCTACTGAGTTTCCAGGTTCAGGGGCATTTAGCTCAGGAATATTAGTCGTTCCCCCTGAGTTTATATTCTCAATAGAGGTCTCAGTTACCACTGAGGCTTCCTCATCGACCGTTGTTACCTGATGTTCATTTTATTCAAGTAGAATCAACCGGGTCGCCTACATTGCTTGTGGGATGGGTCTCGAATTTCCTCATCGTCTGACTCATCATCCCAACAATGCTTGATCTTTCGGCTTTGTCGTTTAGTGCGAGATCCTGTAGCTTGCTGCTGACATCTTCAGTATTTGTCTTCTTAGATTTCCTGTCCTCAGTAACAAACTCATCAAAGACAACATGAGGGCTTTCCTCCACGCAAAGAGTCGGATAGTTAAAGACTCTGAAAGCTTTACTGACCCGAGAGTATCCTAAGAATACTCCTTGATCAGATTTGCTATCAAAGACCTTCAACTGATCTTTCCCATTATTGTGGATAAAGCAAGGACAACCAAAAATATGAAAATGAGAAATAGAAGGAATTCTCCCTTTCCATAGTTCGTAAGGAGTCTTCATGTGTTGTTGTGTAAGCAGTGAGCGATTCTGAGTGTAGCAGGCGGTGTTAGTAGCATCAGCCCAGAACTTTGAGGGTAGTCCAGAGTCTGCTAGGAGCGTTCTTGCTGCTTCTTTAAGTGTTCTGTTTTTGCATTCAGCAAGTCCGTTCTGCTGAGGGGTGCGAGCTGCTGATGTCTCGTGCTTGATTCCCTCCTTTTCGCAGTACTCTTTTACTACTGAGTTGAGAAATTATGTTCCTCTGTCTGAGCGAATTCTCTAAATCTTGATGTCCTTTTCCACACTGAGCTTCTTCAGCAGTTTCGGTAACTCAGTCATGACATCAGATTTGTTGGCTATGAAGATGACCCACGTATATCTTGAATAGTCGTCAATAACGACGAGGGCATACTTCTTGCCTCTTATAGTCACTGGAGAGACTGGCCCGAATAAGTCCATGTGTAGCAGTTGAAGGATTCCATCAGTGGAAGGTGACGGAATTGGTGGATTGCTGTTCTTTGTCTTCTTTCCCTTCAAGCATGCTTCACAGTTTCTGTCTTTGATAAACGATTCATTGGGCAGTCCTCTGACTTTAGAGTTCTTGGCTAGCTTGTTCATAGTCTTGAAGTTCAGGTGACTGAGTCTCTTATGCCACAGCCATCCTGCCTTGTCACTAGATTTTGTCTGAGCAAGTAAGCAAGCCTCAGGTTCTGCGATTTTCCAGTTTGCAACATAGATATTCTTCCTCCGCGAACCTGATAACACTGTTTTCCCTGTAGATTTGTCAACAACATCACAGAAACCAGCGTCAAAGATAACTCTATTCGATTATCACGAATTGGATCGACGGAAAAGGAGATTATGTTGAAGTCCTTCAACATATGTTACTCTTGGAACTGATGTAGTCCCAATGTTCAGTGTTCCGTATCCCCTTGTATAGCCTTTAGAGTTGTCACCAAACTCAATTCTGGGACCATCTTTTTGTACGTAGTTGGTCACCAGGCTCTTTTGATAAGTCATGTGTCTCGAGAACCGCCTGTCTACAATCCAAGGGTCCTTATGCACCCGCAAAACCGAAACAGCTTTTAGGTACCCTTTGGTTCGCTTTGGGTCCTTAAGTGTTAGTGGGTGATTTCGGAACCCGGATCTGTCTCGGGACCTTAGAAGTCGAGACTTCTTCTTCGAACCTTGTCGGCTTTCTTCTCCACGAGACTTGGAGATACCGACTTTCCGGCCATTTTGGGTTCATGAGCTTTCTTCTTCTTAGGTTGTGTGCTCCTCCCGACCCTGGGCTCATAGTAGTATGAACCGTACTGTGCTGGATGCTCATATAGCGGTTCTTTGTACTGCTCTGCCCATCTGACCTTCTTGGTTCCCCTTGAATTTGATCGTGGTGTCTTGAGGCTAGAACCTCTGGTCAGTTTCTTCTTGTTGCTCGGTTGAGGTGCAATCATCTTCACGTTTATTCTTCGCCCGAGGTGTTGATTCGATGACTCGAACTTTTCCTCTCGACGAACCTATCGCCAAAGATTTCGAGCTTTTCGATGTTGAAGTGGAAGCTTCATGAGTATAGCCATGTCCTTCTTTCGTGATCGTTGGTCTTTGAGCTCTGAGCATACTTTCCAACTTCTCCTTAGCTCCTAGGTACTGTTCAGTCATCAGTCCTCGCCAGACCTCATCACTTCTCCGAAGTGATTCATAATCTTTTTCGACTTCGCGAGCTTCGACTAAGTCGGGCTATCTCGGTATCTTTCTCAGAATTGTCCTTGGTCAGAACTGATATCTGAGTTTCTTGAAGTTGAGACTTAGTCATAAGAGATTTAATCTCTTCCTTGAGTCTCACAACCAGATTCTCCGAATCAGTGGATATCTGACAATCAGAAGAAAGTCTCTGATTTTCAGCCTTTACCTGTTCCAGTTCCTGAATGGTTCTGCTGAACTCTCTGCTCAGCTGAATCTGCTCCTCTAGTAGATCATTTTAGGCTTGTACCACGTCTAGAGGTTCATCTGTGACCGAGCACGTGTCGTGTGTCTTTGTGTGAAGAAGAGGTTATATTCAGTTTAGAGTTTACCCCAGCCTCTTCTCCGGCCATCAGACAGTATTCTACAGTTGATTCAGGATCTGAATCTCCGACCTCAATGGCGACAAATGCAGCTTCGTCTTCAGAAGAATACATGAATGTATCTTCCTCGATTGAGTCATCGAATATCTCTCCGGCGATGTAGGCCTGCCTCCTTCAGGCAAATTTCTCGCGTCTGGCCTGCCGTTCTGCTCTTTGAGCTGCTGAGAGTTCGGGACAATCATACTGATAGTGTCCCTCCTTGCAGTTGTAACATACAGATGATCTGTTGCCTTTTCCAGCTGAGTCATTGGATGGACTAGCAGCAGGTTCTGTGTTCCTGCAATCAGTAGAAGGTTTAGATTCTTCCCTTTTTCGATATTCTTTCTTACCTGATGGAGAATCTCTGTGGTATTTCTTCAGCTTTCTGACTCTCTCCTTTTCTCTTTGATATTTGAGAGCCATAAGTGCAAGCTGGTCAGTAGCAGATGTCTCAGAGGACTTTGCATTTGTCGTGGCTACTGCCTTGCTGGAAGAAATGGGTTTGGCTCCAGGTTTGCTGACTGTTGCTTTGAAAGCATGATCTATCTGTGTGTCAGCTGGAGCGCTGGAACATCGTTGGGGTAGGTTGTGCTCAAATTCCTCCGTCTTTAATTCTGAAAAGATAACATCAGGAGTTAGAGCATTAAGATCTGAGCGACATAAATAAGTAGCAAAAGGAAGCCACTTCAGTCGAGGTAGCGCTCTTAAGATCTTCGTGTTCATCTCTTTGTTGGTGAACGTCCTCCCCAGCCCGTTGATCACATTGATCTGATTGGTAAATCTGACGCTGAGCTCGTCAATGGTCTTATTGGGCTCCATGGCAAATGTATCGAACTTTTGTAGTTCTAGTTCGAGCTTATTCTCTTTGATCTGCGGGGTTCCTTGGCTCAGTACAGCCAGGGCATCCCAAAGTTCCTTTGCCGTCTTACAGTCTTGCACCCTCCTGAGATGTGAGTCACTGAGCGTAGTCAGGATTGCATTCCGCGCAACTCGGTCGAGGCTATGCAGCTTTTTCTCTTCTGGCGTGAAGGTAGATTTGTCTTTTGCAACTTTAGCACCGGTCTATGCTCCTACACCTCCCGCAGCAGCAAATTGTACGCTGTCGATCATGGAAATGATGGGTTCTGTCTAAAGGACATCTGTCATGCAGCGATGTTAGGTGCGCCTCCATTCTCACGCGCCATACCGTATAGTTCTCTACAGAGAACATCGGCACCATCCGAATACCTGACATATCAGACATTATGGGTAAGAGTGTAAGGATGTATGAAGAGATGCTTGTGCAGTGAAAAACATTTTCAGGATCTGTTCGAGAAGACCAGTAGTTTCAGAATCGATGATCAGAAGAACACCGTTGCTCTGATACCAATTGTTGGTCCGGAGACGAGAGTCAGGTGTAGAGGGGGGGTGAATACACCTGAGTACTATTTCTTTTTCTCAAACGCGAAGGACAGCTGAGCTGTTGGTAGCTACTGATGAACAGTGCCAAATAGTAACCTTCGATCATGAGTCAGAGTGTGCCAACTACTGAGTCTCTCCTACTGACTTTAGTCTGTGCTTGATTCTCAGTCGAAGACTTAGTGCGGATAAGTGTGTAGGGCCCGGAGATTCGTCTCAGTTGAAAATGTGATTTTCACAAGTTAAATGATTTTGGCTAGTGCACTTTTTCGAATACGTTTTATGCAAGATATGAGTTTGTAAAACGTTTGTATGCAGAGCAATAAAATAGTAAACGACACAAGCAATTTTTAACGTGGTTCGGATACGCAAGATCCTACGTCCACGGTCCTGCTGAACAGGAGGTCTTGTTGATTAATCTGAGCAAGCCTCAGCAAGGTATCTGGTGCACTGGAAGACCCTTCTAAGTTATAGTCATTAGCGACTTTACAAATCAAACCTAAGTTTGAAGGGGAGGGGATTTTCTCCAACTAGGAAGGAGTTCTTACAATAAGAACAATCACTAAAAGTGAACTTCTATTAGGCAAGTTCTTCATTTGGATTTTCTTTGAATGCGCTAGAGTTGTTTCGAATGCTTGAGCGTTTTTTCCCTTGATATCCCGTGCGTGGAGCTTGGATTTGCTTCTCTATTTATAGTCGTGACCCAGACATTTGCCCGTTGGAGAGGACGATGCCACGTGTCACAAGCTTCCAAAGAAAACGACCATATGTTCGAATTGTTGCAACAGAGTTGTTGATAACTGTTCACGAGAGCAGCTTTAGTTGGTCAGAGCAGGTAGTGCGTTGACGGCTTCTCATTGGTCGAGGTTTGTGGTAGGTGAGATATGTCAGACATTGGTCTTCATCGGAGTTGACTCTCACTCATCCTCGTATGATCTTCTGCCGACTTTAGAATGAAGTTAAAAGCCGGGTCGTTTCCCGTTGGATACAGTAGACTTGATGCAGTCTCTGTCTTCTTCGTTTGAGTCGGCTGATAGAGATGTTCTACTGAGTGTAGTCAGCTGATGACTGCGAAGGTACTGAGCTTTGTATAGAAGGTTCTTCTACTGATATCTGTCAGCCGATGAGATGTCTTCTACTGAGCGAAGATCAGCTGATGACTTAAGAACACAAGCTCTTACACTGATGACGTGGGGTTCTGGAAAGTAAACTTCCTAATGAAGATCAGTCCAACATTTTACCCCGTACATGACTTAAGACACAAGAGATAAAGAAATCAAAAACAGTCTAGCCTATTACATCATCTAGTCCTATTGACACTACTGATACCAGCTGGGTTTTGGGATCTTCAACTCCATAGAATGAGCACTATGATTTCCCCCAATATTATTTTACCCAATAGATGCTAAGTATCTTCTACTGACTCATAACCCAACAATTTCCCCCTAATTGATGATGCCAAAACTTCTATAAGTTCTAAGAATATAAGTCCCAACTACTGACATAAAAGACTTCAAGAAAAACCGAGCAAATAACTTAAGGAAGTCAAGAATGACGATAGGCACATCGAGAACGGTTATGTGTGAGTGTGTGTCGATCACTTCGGTGCCTCAACCGATTCTATTAGTGCCTCAACCGATTCATATCCACTTTTCGACACTCCATTAGTGCCTCGACCGATTCTAGCGGTTAAGATGGATAGTGTCGCTAGTCCACATGGACGTGGTATAGAAAAGAAAATGCCCGGTCCTACTGTTAAATCACCTTATGTTTCGACCCGGGCCAATCTCGACCGTTATCTTGGGAAGCAGTTAGTTGAGAACATGGGTACCGTCCTAATCAGCCATTGAAAAGATAGGATATATGATGCAATGAAGAGATGCAAGATGCAAGAAAAAACGGGTTTTCCTAGGATCTTTGTTCGAGATAGACCAGTTTCGTAAAACGATGATCGGCAAGAACACCGCTTCCGATACCAATTGTTGGTCCCGAGACGTGTTTCAGGTGTAGGGGGGGGGGAGGTGAATACACGTGAATACAAATTCTTTTCTCAAACGCGAAAGTCAGCTCTAGCTAAGTTTGCTACTGAACTGAGTCAGATAGCCAGATATGCTTTCAGATCGCGTGGGCAAAGATTTCTTTTACTGAGTTCAGCTCTACTGACTTGAGTCAGACGAACAGTCGTTCAGTATCAGAGTTGTGTGCGGAAGTGTAGGCCCTATTAAACGTCTCGGTTTGAAAATCGATTTTATGCTCGAGTTTAATGAAATACGTTTTAATGCAATATGATCAGTTAAGGAAAGCAGTAAATCAATGCAACATATTTTTAAAGTGGTTTAGACACACTGGATACTACGTCCACTGTCTTGACCAAAGCAGGATACTTGTTATATTTATACTGAGCAAGTCTCAGTGATCTGTTCTCAAGACAAATACAAACTTGATACTTATACTGAGCAAGTTCTCAGTGATCTGTTCACATGACAAATTTTCTACTTATAGTCGTAGTGACTTTACAAGGGTTTCAAACTTAAAGAGTTTGAGGCTTCTCCAACTATGAGGAAGTTATTAGAATAAGAATGTTTTCCCAAGAATGTGAACTCCCTCGAGGTTTCTAAGCTATGAGTATTACAATGTAGCTTGCTTAGATAAGAAAATGGGAACAAATATTCTCTAGAGAGAAGTGTTGGGTGATGATTCAATCCTCAGCATGATCATACTTGTGGGAAATGACTCTATCTTCTATACTGAATCACGCTCAGTAGCCTCATGCTCTGAACTGTTGAGAAGATTTGAAGATCCCAAAAACCCTATCCGATTGGTGAACCATTCCTTTGTATTCGTATTTGTCTCTCGAGGTTTCGCACTCGGAGACACTCGCTGCTCCGGTCAAGGCGCTCGCAGCTCATCGCCTCAGCACCGGTGTAGAAGACTCGGTGAATACTCGGACTCGGCAGAGCAAGATATGCGAGAGAGTCGCTGAACCGGACTCGCAGGAGTAGTTCATCTGGACTCGTAGCCGATCATCGTAGACTTATCTCGGCAGCCTATCTACCGAATACAAGGTCGACTCAAGAATGCAGAGATAGTCTTCGGGATCGTCGAATCTTTTGAAAGATAATCAGCATTGTCTATGTACGAGGAAGAGAGAAGTCGGCTTCGCCCCTGTCTCGAAGTTTGTGCTTTGTCTCAACCACTCCATCCATCTCGACGAATAACAAGCATACACGTGTCTTCTCACCTGCTAAAGTCGTAGCCAACCTTTTACCTAAAAAGGTGGGAAAGTACATTGTTACCTACACCAAAAGAGCCGTTTGCTACCAAAAAGAGAGAGAGAGAAGAAGATCGTCTCCAACGGATCTATTTCAATCTCTCGCTCTATAAATAGAGGGATCATTCAAGATTTGAAGCACTCGGAGAATGCGCGCACCTAGAACACGAGAGAGCATTCAAACGAGCGAAATTAACGACTAAGTCTTCCGCAAGAATCAACCGATTTATCTCCCGGCGAAAGACTACATCCAGCCTCAAAAGGAACCAAGCCGAACCGACATAAGCTTCTAGTATCCAAGCGCGACCGACACGAACCTATAGCTAAACCCTCACCGACACGAACCTATAGCTAAACCCTCGCCTTGATAGTGTTGTAACCGAGACTTGGATCGAGTATAAAAACCAAGACGCGGCTTTGCCCAAAGCTGTAAGCCGACCGAGACTAACTCGAGATAATAAATAGCCTCCCGATCATTCGGGACAGTGGACGTAGGATTTGAGCGATATCCGAACCACTTTAAAAATCCTGTGTCTCTATCGCTTTCTTAACCGTTGCATTGATTTTACTATTCATACCGAACATCATATTTAAAATCAATCAACCTGTCTCAAAGATACCGAACTTTTAAATCTACCGAATCGAGACTTAAAACGTTTTCTCACAAAAACTGATTTGGGCCTACACTATTCCGCGCACTGAACTCTTACTGTAGATACTGAATTCTGACCTAGTCTGTTAGCAGATCTCAGCTGAGTCAGTACTCTTATCCTTTAACTCGATTCGAGAACAATTGTCCGGTCGCCGAATCAAGTTTCGGCCGACACCATCCTGAATAGGACTGTTCAAGTTCGAAGTTGAGAAATCGAATCAGGTGTATTCACCCCCCCTCTACACCTGACCGTACACTCGGGACCAACAATTGGTATCAGAGCAGGAGTTCTTTGAGACTCTTGTCACTTTGAGACTGGTCTATTCGAACGGATCCGAGGGAAAACGTTTTCACTGCATATCACTCTACATTCATATCATTATTCTTCATGGCTGATATGTCAGGTATAAGGATGGTACCTATGTTCTCGGTGGAGAACTACGGAGTATGGCGAGTCGAATGGAAGCACATCCGACATCCCTCCATGACAAGTATGACCGAAGTGCTTGAAGATGGACCTATCGTTCCCATGATCGATAGTGTCGTAACTCAGGACCAAGCTCAAGGAGGAGGAATGGTGGCCGGGAAGAAGATTCCCAAAGACAGAAGTCTCTTCACTCATGAGGAGAAGAAGCTTCACAACTTAGACCGTGTTGCCAGAAACGCCATACTGACCACCCTTAGTGATTCTTATCTTGGCGGGGGTTCGGGAATGCAAGATCGCTAAAGAACTCTAGGATGCTCTTGCGCTTACCGAGTCGAGGGACTCGGAAGATTAAAGCCAACAAATTAGCGCCGGAACTCCAAAAGCCGGAAAGCTTGTCTCTCATGCCCGGGGATAAAATCAAAGATCTAAACGTCGATTTACCAATCGATGAACTCTATCAATGGGCCGGGAAAGACATTCGAAGAACCGAGAGATGAATCAAGATTTCGAGGGCACCGCCGGATGGATACCGGACACCTTTTGCCACTCTATTGCGACATTCGACTTAGATGTCGTGTCTCCCGACCATATCTTTTCGTAATTACAGGAGGAGGAGTTTGAGTTCGACGGACCTCAAAGAAAGGAGAGAGCCGAAGCCGACACAAAAATCGACCATGCTTTCAAAGCATCGGTCAAGACAAAGATCTCCAAAGAACGAGCAAAACGACGAGTAAGACTGAACCTTCACTCAATGATCTACAAGAAGGAAGTCTCGCTCAGAAGTATGCGCTGCTCGCTGTAAAGTATCAGAAGGAGAAGGAGCGACGCAGAAAAGTGACTAAAGCCTATCGGGAAACGAAAGGTAAGTCAAATTATATGTCGAAACACACTCCTGACTCACAATCTTCTGAATGCAGAAAGAAAGATGACTCAGAACCATCAAAGAATAGCGAAAGCAAAGAAGAAAGAGTCATCGCTTGTTACAACTGCAAGAAGCCGGGACATTATCGCATGATTGTCCCCGAGCTCGCAGAAGCGAACGCGCAAAGACGTAAGGCAAGGAGAGAGAAATTCGCCCAGAAAAGACAATCCTACATAGATGGCGAAATCTCAGATGACTCAGAAGAGGTCGACTCCTTTAAGGATTCATCTGACGATGAAGCAGCTTTCATGGCCTTAGAGCTTGAAGCTAAAGAATCGGTGAAAAGTGCATGATGGCAAAGCGAAGAGGATGAGGTAAATTCTCATGAACCACTTAACTCCTCTTCACACCGCACACACGACACTATTTCAAAAAGTGCGGGATGAGAATTTGGACGTCGCGACCGCATACGAAGAACCGCTCGACGAACAAATTCGGATGAGTCCGCAGCCTCAGAAGACTCTTCGGGAGTTGGATACCCCGAAAGTAGAGAATCGGAGACTTTCTCGGGAGAGTCGGTTGCTACCGAGGCCGAAGGACTTGTGTTGAGACTCGGGGAGGAGATAAACTCTCCGATGGCCAAGTCTCAGCATCAAGAAGATCGGATTTCGGTTTTGACCAATGACTTGACTCGTAAAGATATCGAACCGAGTCTCTTGAAGCAAGAAATGTCGGGACTTCGCACCGAGCACGACACACTCGAAGAAGAGTGATGATGTCCGGAGGAGCCCGATGGACCGAGAGGTACATGGGTGCCGAGAAGAAATTAGAGGCTATGCTAGCAAGCAATAAGCCAAAGCACCGCAAGGAAGGACTTGGATTCGACCAGGGAGCTTCCTCATCCGCCCCAAGACACTCGGAAGTACGACTTGCTGATAGGTTTGTTAAAGGGGAGACTATGAACGCAAATATAATGAACCCCCTAGTAAAGAACAAACAGAAGATGAAAGCACCTCATCCCACACATCAGCATTCTCGACAAGAAGATCGGTGCCAAGAAACCCCCGGGCCTACCAAGGGGGGAACCAAGAAATCAAAATTGGCGGATCAAGATGGACCTCCAAAGCCGACACATCCAGGCTCAGTATGGGTCATACTATTATGAACCTATAGTCAGAAGAGGCTCCAAAGATCAGAAGAAAAGGAAAGCCACACAGAAGGCTAAGGTCAGCAGTCCACCAACTCAGAAGATCAGGACTCCTGAACCTCAGAAGCCTCAGAAGTCAGCTGTGACCAGTCCAGTGGTCAGATATGTTGACTCCAGTGGAAAGAATATGTCTGAAACCACCAGGGTTGTTAGACAGATTTGGGTTACTAAAACTAACATCTAAGGACCCAAAATCAAAAATAAAGGGTACCTGAATATAATTCTGTCTTGCAGGTGCGTAAAGATCCATGGTATGTGGACAGCGGATGCTCAAGACACATGACATACCAAAGAAGTCTACTGAAGAATTATATCACTGAAGAAGGACCCAGAATTGAGTTTGGAGACAATGCAAAAGGCTATACCAAAGGATATGGAACACTCAGCATTGGAACTGCCAACGTTCCAAGAGTATCATATGTTGAAGGACTTCAAAGATAATCTTCTCTCGTTAGTCAATTTTGTGATAACTCAAATAGAGTGATATTTGACGCCGGTTTCGTGATGTTATTGATAAATCCACAGGGAAAATAGTGTTATCGAGTTCGCGCAGAAAGAACATATAAATGGCCGATCGGAACTCAAACCCAACCCGAAGCTTGCTTATTGGCGAAGAATGACAACCGCACGGGGTGGCTATGGCAACGTAAGACTCAGCCATCTCAACTTTAAGACGCTCAACAAGCTTGCAAGAAACACTCTAGCAAGGGGACCGCCGAATGAAGTATTCAAAGAAAGACACTCAGGTGTAAAGCATGTCCGAAGGGAAAGCAAACAAGGAATCAAAATCCTCCGGGTTCCATCGCCTTCCACCGGATGGAATTCTTCGACTGCTACATATGGATTTGTTCGGTCCAGTCTCCCCGATGACGATCGAGGCGTAAAATATGCATTAGTGGTCATAGATGACTACTCGCGCTACACATGGGTCATATTCATTGCCAACAAGTCCGACGTCAAAACAAAGTTACCAACGCTTCGAAAAAGCTCGGTGTCGAGAAGAACACCAAGATCGAAAAATACGTTCGGACGCAGGAACCGAGTTCCTTAATTCCATGGTAAAGGAGTTCGCAAAGCGAAGGAATAGAGCATGAGACTTCACCGCACGCACACCTCGGCAGAATGGAGTTGCCGAACGAAAGAACAGAACTCTAAAAAGAGGCAAGCAAGGACTCTACTCGCGGACTCAGGGACTCCCAACCAAATTCTCGGGCGTAAGCTACCGATACCGCATGTTATACTCGGAATAGATCTCTACCGACAAAGCAAAGATAAGCGGACACCATATGAACTATGGAACGGCAGGAAGCCTTCTCTATCTTATTTCCATATTTTTGGTTGTTCATGCTTTATCCACAATAATGGGAAAGATCAGCCGAAGACTTTTGATAGCAAGTCGGATCGTGGAGTATTCTTAGGATACTCTCGGGTCAAGAAAGCTTTCGTGAGTATTCAACTATCGGACTCTTTGCGTAGAGGAAAGCCCTCATGTTGTTTTTAACGAGTTTGCTATCGAAGACGAGGAGCAATAACTCAAATTCTCGAATCCGAGGACATCGGAAGCGCTACAGGATCTAAGCTTAAAAGACAAATGCGAAAAGATCCGGCTATGTTGGGATGATGATTCGACGAAGAAACCGAAGACAAATCTATCGAATCTCAACCACGGTGAGCAAGTAGCCGAGCAGATTGATTCTCCCGAACGGAATCAATCCCGTGTAACTCAGGTCGATGAGGAAACCGTAGAGGTAATCGAGACCACTACTCGAGAATAACAACTCGGGGGGAACATCTAGTAATGTTCCCGAGCCGAATGCCCCCGAACCTCGGTGACTCAATAGATCATACTCTTATCACCGAAATTCTTCAATCTCGGAATAGTACAACCGAAATGCCTAACTCACCTACTATCTCGTGTTGAACAAATTTCGGATGAAGAGTTAAAACATCGTAGATCGTGACTAGATGCTCACACCGCCGATCTTATAATTGGAGATCCTTCAAAGCACATGTCAAGACAAGATCCGGATTCTCGCCAAGGAGAAAGCGCATTATTTTCCCGCTTCTTGTCTCCTGAAGAGCCTCGGAATATTGAGGATGCACTTAAAGATGCTTGACGGATCATTGCTATGCGAGAAGAGCTGAATCAGTTCACGAGAAACGAAGTATGGGAGCTTGTAGACAGACCCCGGCATCAACATGTCATTGGAACCAAATGGGTCTTCAAAAACAAGCGAGATGAAAACAACGTTATAGTAAGGAACAAAGCAAGACTCGTGGCTAAAGGCTACTGTCAAGCCGAAGGGATAGATTTTGATGAGACGTTCGCTCCCGGTTGCAAGATTGGAGGCAATCAGACTATTCCTAGCCTACGCAACACATCAACGATTCAGAGTTTATCAAATGGATGTGAAGTCTGCGTTCCTGAACGGCGTGCTTGAAAGAAGAAGTCTATGTGGAACAACCGCCCGGCTTTCGAAGGGGACATCAAGTATTTAGACTCGGGAAGGCTCTATACGGGTTAAAACAAGCACCCGGGGCTTGGTACGATACCACTGTCCGAGTTTCTTCTTGAGAAAGGTTTTCGTAAAGGCACGAGAAGACCGCACTCTATTCAAAGATTCGACCGGAAGAAGACTTATTACTTGTGCAGATCTACGTGGATGACATTATATTCGGATCAAAGAATGTCATCATGTGTCAAGCAATTTGAAAAGATGATGAAGGATAAGTTCGAGATGTCGATGATGGGTGAAATGAACTACTTTCTTGGTTTTCAAGTCAAGCAATCCGAAAAGGGAACGTTCATCAACCAAGGCAAATACACTCGAGACCTCATCAAAAGATTCGGCCGCACATCCGGCAAATCAATCAAGATCCCGATGAACACGAATATGAAGATAGATCTTGATAAAGAGGGAGTATCGTGAGACCAAACCGAATACCGTGCTATAATTGGTTCTTTATTATATCTAACAGGCTACTCGTCCCGACATAACTTATGTTGTAGGTGTCGTGCTCGATTTCGGGCGAATCCCAAGCGAGTCATATGGACTCAAGGCAAAGAAGATTCTCCGCTATCTACGAGGAACACCGACATGGGTTTGTGGTATCCACTGATGATAATATTGAACTAACCGGTTATTCTCGATGCCGACTATGCGGGATGTAGAATAGACCGAAAATCAACTTCGGGAACATGTCGGTTCCTTGGCGGCAAAGCCGATCTCATGGTTTTCAAAGAAACAGCACTCGGTGGCCACGTCGACTACCGAAGTGAATACATGGGCTGCCGGAAGTTGTTGCGCCTGCATCCTTTGGGCCGAGATAGCAATGAGAGACTATGACGTCATTCGGAATGAAGTGCCGATTTTCTGCGATAGTACCAAAGCTATTGCAATCACTCGTAACCCCGTACTTCACACGAGATGCAAGCACGAGGACATCGGACATCACTTCATTCGTGACCATGTCGAGAAAAAGGATATCGGGATGGAGAAGATCCATACTGACAAGCAACGGGCTGATATACTGACCAAGCCTCTAGCTGAATCCAGATTCAGAGAACTTTCAGTAGAGCTAGGTATGTTTGACCCTACTGACCCCAGTCAGTGAGAGGTTTCAGGAAAGAGACATTTCAGTAAGGAGGAATGTTCACTCTCGCATCGATACATTCGACGTAGAGACGAAACCATCTACACGAGGTATCGGTGACTACTATGTTCGCTGACAGGGTTTGCGTATCTCTACTCGGTAGTAATTTAATACAACAAGTACCTTGCATTTATGGCAAAGATTCAAGCATGACATTAATATCTTTTGGTTTGTCTTTATTATTAACGACTCACATTTAATGCACGACATTCCATACATAAGCTTGCTGAACTCTGCACACATTTAATGCATGTCTTTTCACAGTTACTACTTAGGCTATTTTACAACTAGCTTTGACTTAGGCGCCTTTTGTGATCATTGCCTATTTTTAACTTCTAATCTTAACCGTCCATATCATAAAGCAAGTTTACATTCAAGCCTTCGATCGAAAATCGTTCACCTTCATAGTTGATATATACATTCGATCATATCTTTGAAACCGCCATTAGCATACTTCATAACTTGCAAATTCGAAAAATCCGAGATCCGCATTCGCAATCCTTACTTACAACTTCACTCTCAATCTTATCTCGAATTTTATCTATTGGTATGCTTATATCTCGTTAATGTATTTGTTATATGTTTCAAGTATCGCATATGACAAAGACTGTTCTATCCAAGAAACGCGATCGATTCATTTCTTGTAACATGTACAATGGCGGAAACCAATATCTCTATGATATCTCCAGCGGATATGCAGAACATTCTGGAGAAGGATCGCGTGTGGTTTGAACCCACCATGGATTTGTTCATGCGATCTGGAGTACATGGACGATATATTCTCGGCTCGCGCGAGTCGTGGCCGGAGAAATTTCGTCTAGGAGGCCTTCGTTCTTCCTCCCGAGACAAGGTTGCGAGCCGTACTTGAATTCGGACGCGAGTGTCCGGAGACATAGTGGCGAGGTTTGTTGCCCATTCTATCCAAAACGCCACTACGGAGCCGAGGCGGATGTCCATCAAGGATGCTTTGAAGCGGAGTTTTGATCTGCCCTCCGAAGGGACCAGTACAGTCGGGTACAGAGACGACCAAGTTGATGAATATCTTACCGTCTTCTGTGGAAAGCCCACTACTTTCAGAGCTGCTTTTCCGAAGAACAGCATGTTGCCTCAGTTCAGGGCACTTGCTTATATAGTGACGCAGCTACTGACAAGCCAAGCAGGGTCGTTTGACCAGGTGTCGAGGCCTAAGATTCAGATGATGATGGCCATATACGACCGAGCCCAGATAAATTGGACGGAATTCTTTCTCCGAGAATTCTTGGCTCAGGCTGCTAAGTTCGACAAGGCATCGAACATGCTGAGCGCAAAGGGCAAATTGTTGTATGGACTCAAACTGTCCATCATGATCGAAGATTTATGTGGATCTGAGCCTATCACCTACCGTGACAAGGAGTACTTCAATGTGAAGAAGGTCAGATTTCACAACAAGACAGCAGCGCTTCAGCAGATAGGGTCAGGACCCTTAGCAGTCTCTCCGCAATCAAAGTCTCAGCAGGCTACACCTACAAAGAAAAGAACCCCTCTCGCTAAAACTCCTAAGGCACCGGCAAAGAAACTGAAGAAAGTCGTTGAGGTGCCGGCCCTGCGAGGAGGGTCCGTGAAGTGCCTCGCCGAACGAGGCTCCCCGAGAAGACTACTCGGCCCATGCACTGGTTGATGAGTCCGAGTCATCTCGAGAAGACTCGGTCGATGGAGAAGATCGTTTCCACCGAAAGGGACCAAGGGGATGCTTCGAAGCTCGGAGCGCGAGATATTCGGCGCCTAGACAGCCCCCCTTTTCGTCCCTCCACTCGGCTCGGTCCCTCCAACCGAAGAGCGGACTTCACACATAGACTTGGAGTCGAGACCGCATCCGAAGGTGAATCAATCGGGATGGAAGCTTCAATGATCGTCTCTAGAGCTTCCCGAGAGATCATCCAATTCATTCCGAGCTTGCCGACCATTCAAATTTGCTCGTTCTAGCCAAGTCAGCAAGGCTCCATATGATCCTACGCTTTCGAGAGTGGCCTCGGCTTCAACGCCTTGTTCTTCACTACTCTCGCGCCAGCCTACACTTGGAAGAACCGAGATCGCGTGAGGAAATAAGGCTATTCGAGCCCGAGAACCTCAACACGCTGGAGAATCTAAGGGCAGCCATGCTTGCAATTATTACCGATCGACGCCAAGCGGTGGCTCGCCGCCCTCGGATGGGTCGACCACGACGGTCGAGGACCCCCCCTGATGATTCGAGCCCCGGAAAGCCCGATGAGGGACATCCACGGGACAAGGATACCCATACCGAAGCGAAGCACCACCTCTCGGTATCCTTGGTCCCGAGAAGTCCAAGGCTGGTGCTTCGTCCTCGGCGAGCCCGCTCGGCTCTTGCTTTGCGATCGACTTTCGAAGCGGCGCCCGGCCCGGACCGCAAAGAGATCTCGATCGGTGGCAAAAGCCTTAAGCGCCCAAGGGATCAAAAATCGAGATCTTGCGAAGGCTATCCATAGGACATGGAAGCGGATCGCTCAAGCCACGACTAAAGAACTTCGGGGCTGAAGTCTTCGTCTCTTCATCGGCCGCCCACGATGTTTCCGCGCTTATTTCGAAGCGTTGGCTCGCAGCAAGAAGTCAAATTCGAAGCTCAGCTCAAGATCTTTCGGGAGAGCCAAGCCAAGCTACTTGATGAATTTTTGGCTTCTAAACCGGCTCATACCGACGCTATCACCGAACAATCCGAGGCCACCGAACAAAGACTTGAGAATATCCAACCGGCCTTGGAAGACAAGATCACCGAGAAGCCGAAAGACTTCAAGGAAGAAACGGTGACCTCTCTCACAAGCAAGTACAAGGAAGACCTTATGGAGAGGAACGAGTTGCATGAGGCTCGACTAAGCTCCACGATCGTCTTGATGAGCCGTCAACCTCCTACAAAAGTCCGAAGAAGTTAGTCCTAGTCCCTACCCCGGTGCTCATTGATGATGCCAAAAAAGGGGGAAAGTAAAGGAAAAAGGGAAGGAAAGAAGAGTACCGAGAAGCCGACTCAAACTCGGTCTCGAAGGGTGAGGCCCAGTGGTGTTTGGTTGCGAGCACAGTACCGAAACCGGCCCAAGTGGCTCGAAGACCCCTCAGACTACTCGGGCAACCCGGACTCCTAAAGACATTATTAAGGAGGTTGCTCGAGTACGGCCGAACGAGCGGTGGAGGACTCGGAAGAAGAAGAGGCTCCTCTTCCACCACCCGGTTCAAGAAGGCAAGGGCAAACGAAGCTTAAAATTCCAACCCCTCCCAAGAAAGCGATTAAGGTACATATCTGGCGAGGAGGAAGCCCAAATAGGCTGCGGATGAGACGGCGCGGAGAAATTGCAGAGGCCGAAGCGGCTAACAAGCCAAAGTCTAAGCCTCGCCAAAGGAAAGACTAAAGCCCCATCCAGAGGAGGAAAGAGAACCGCTAGGATCGCCTCGAGAAAGCTCATCATAACGGATGAAGAGGACAGAGAAAAAGAAAAGGAGCAGACAGCAGAGAAGAGTACGAAAGGCGGGGTACATCCAAATCTAGATCTAGTACCCCTGTCGAATCGGAACAAGCTCCTCGAAGCCTCAAGAGCAAGATGCGAAATTGAAGAAATCTTTGCTCGGATGGATAGATATCTCTACGAGAGGAGAGGAAGCTAGACATATAGAGGTGCGCCGACGGAGGATACATTTGGCGGACCTTGAGGCACTCGGGAAGCGTGCATCGAACAAGAGGCCAGCCGAGAGTTCCTTCGAAAGCCGACATTCCTTATCGATACGAAGGTTCGGGGAAGCCAAACGATCGAAAACACATAGATGGCCGAGATCGGACGAATGGATGCCTATTCGGTTCAATCGGAGATGGGAATCGGCCAAGATAGAGTTTATCAAGAGAAATTATTTACGCGATTACGGCTCGAAATGTCTAAGGCCGATGCCTATGTCGAGTGGATGACCATTGCGAACCCGATCTTTACCCATATATGCACGGAGCAAGAATCGAAGGGGGTAGTAGTCGGCGTTCTGAAGCAAGGATCATTCCTCCACCCGGAAGACAAGACGACTCAAGACATCTCGGAATGATTGAACAAGAAGTGAAGAATCTTTGCGTTGAACAGAGGACTAGAACAAGATGATCCGGCCAGACTTCGCCGATTACACGAAGCCGAGGAAGAACACGTTCGGAATGTATGGAGTCCCATTGCCCGAAGATCAATCCCTAGGTTTCATGAATAGGATTCGGCAGTTTAAGGGATCTCCTTCTTAAGTTCTCCTTTAGCTTAGCAAGATTTGTAATGTCTTGAACCGTTTATTATATATATACAAATCTTCTTTTGGCTCCGACAACTACTTGTTGTCTAAATAGCCGTGTTTGCTTTATGCTTTAACACTCGGGAATCACCGAAGTGATTCTTGACACACACACACACTTTGTTTATTTACTTGTCGGTTTTGCTCGGTTAGATCTCGATAGACTAGACTTTCGGAGAGTTATTATTTCTCTTAGGGGGAAATTGTTGCATGGGGGAAATTATTGTAAAGGGGGAAATTGTTACGCCTGTGTCCCTCGGTAGTCTAGCACTTACCGGACAACTCCACCGATCCTACTTGTAATATTTGTAAGGAGCTCTGTTTTCGAGTAAGTTAGTGTTTAGCATAGTTGATAAGACATAGATGATAGGTTTTGGCATCATCAAATAGGGGGAAATTGTTGGGTGATGATTCAATCCTCGGCATGATCATACTTGTGGGAAATGACTCTATCTTCTATCTTGAATCACGCTCGGTAGCCTCGTGCTCGAACTGTTGAGAAGATTTGAAGATCCCAAAACCCTATCGATTGGTGAACCATTCCTTTGTATTCGTATTTGTCTACGAGGTTTCGGACTCGGTAGACACTCTGCTTTCTGGTCAAGGCGCTCGGTAGCTCATCGGCCTCGGCACCGGTGTAGAAGACTCGGTGAATACTTGGACTTAGCGGGAGCAATATCGAGAGAGTCGGTTGAACCTGGACTCGGCGGGAGTAGTTCCCTGGACTCGGAGCCGATCATCAGTAGACTTATCTCGGCAGTCTATCTACGAATACAAGGTCGGACTCAAAGAACGGCGAGATAGTCTTCGGGATTGTCGGGAATCTTTTGAAAGACAATCGGCATTGTCATGTACGAGGAAGAGAGAAGTCGGCTTCGATCCGTCTCGAAGTTTGTCTTTGTCTCAACCACTCCATCCATCTCGACGAATGACAAGCATACACGTGTCTTCTCACCTGCTAAAGCCGCAATCAACCTTTTACCTAAAAAGGTGGGAAAGTACACTGTTACCTACACCAAAAGAGCCGTTTGCTACCAAAAAGAGAGAGAGAGAAGAAGATCGTCTCCAACGGATCTATTTCAATCTACGCTCTATAAATAGAGGGATCATTCAAGATTTGAAGCACTTTGGAGAATGCGCGCACCTAGAACACGAGAGAGCATTCAAACGAGCGAAATTAACGACCGAGTCTTCCGCAAGAATCAACCGATTTATCTCCGCGAAAGACTACATCCATTTCAAAAGGAACCAAGCTGAACCGACATAAGCTTCTAGTATCCAAGCGACCGACACGAACCTATAGCTAAACCCTCGACTGTTCGTCGCTCTAGATAGCTGCATTCTCGTTCCTTATCCCTCTAACCCTAAGCTCACTTGCTATATCCATAGCTTAGACGAAGGAGTTCACATTTGAACCCAATCCTTATTGTATAAGGACTCCTTCACTGTTGGAGAAGTTTGTCAAACACTTTAAGTTTGATAGTGTTGTAAGCGAGACTTGGATCGATATAAAAACCAAGACGCGGCTTTGCCCGAGTGTGCAAGGCGGACCGAGACTAACTCGGGATAATAAATAGCCTCCGATCATTCGGGACAGTGGACGTAGGATTTGAGCGATATCCGAACCACTTTAAAAATCCTGTGTCTCTTACTGCTTTCTTAACTGTTGCATTGATTTTACTATTCATACTAAACATCATATTTAAAATCAATCAACTGTCTCAGCATACTGAACTTTTAAATCTACTGAACTGAGACTTAAAACGTTTTCTCACAAAAACCGATTTGGGGCCTACACTATTCCCGCGCACCGAACTCTTACGTAGATACCGATTCGACCTAGTCGGTTAGCAGATCTCAGCTGAGTCAGTACTCTTAGCTTTTAACTCGATTCAGAACAGTTGTCTGGTCTGCTGAACTGTTTCAGTCAGACACCATCCTGAATAGGACTGTTCAAGTTCGAAGTTGAGAAATCGAATCAGGTGTATTCACCCCCCCCCTCTACACCTGACCGTACACTCGGGACCAACAAGAAGAACTAAAAGAGATCTAATCTAGAAGTCAGTTGGTGGTCGGCTGACCAACTGACTTCTTCGATCCTGAGTCCATCAGCTGAGTGCAAGGTCTTCTACTGAACTCTGCAGCTACTGAACTCTATTATATTGAGTTCGTAACATGCTGAACTCAAACTAAGCTATTACAAAATCGAAGGTTCATCACTCAACTAGGGATTTTGGGATCTTCAAATCTTCAAATCTATAAATATGGTCTACTGAATCTTCATCCCAACATTTATAGAATTGATATTAACATACGAAAATTACTTTATCCCTCTTTTATTCATAGTTCCCATTTTTAGCATATTAACACTTGAAAATTACTTTATCATCCACAAATATTAATGATTATGATTATCTACCTAATTTGAATAGTGTTACTTAAACAGACAAAAGCTCTAGAATAAATGTATAAAATGAATTATCGAAAAAATAATAAATATACACATTATGTATTGCGTACCTTGTGCTTTTGAGATAAAAAAATTTGGTTGAGATCCAATATTTTCGTGAGCTCCAATACACGGATTTTTTTTTTTTTGGTGAGATCAAATTTTTTTTACAAATTACTTCCACAAAATATTTTCTCTATCTATCTCTCTTTTTATATTTTGTTAGTTGGAAAGATGAAGGTGATGAGTTTATATATTATCGAAAATTATGAAAAGTGATGGTCAAGTAAAAGACAAAAAAAAGTAAAATGCAGATAGAGAGAGAGAAAGAGAGAACGTGACATTAGATGAAAATAAAGAGAAGTGTGACAAGAGAGAGAAGTGTGACGCGACACTGACACATGATTTAGTCAAAAAAGTTGTTCAACACTTACTTTACGTTGAAATCTAAAAAGAATAGATAGAAGACATATGATTAAAGTTAATCTACAATCTAGACCTACTTTCTAGGGGTAAAAATAAATAAATATCTATTATTACATTTATACTAATTTGTATTTATATATGCATTTTCCATCTTTAAAATGTGTATTTCTGCACATTGCCCAAATATTTTAACGATTTTCCCTTGTTCAGCTGAGCCGTCGTCCATCATTCGTTCAGTCTCTTCAACCAAATAAATATATATCTCTCTCCATTCATCTCTCTCCTCGGCTCTCTTCCAAATCTTCCTCCTCTCCTCTGCTATCTCTATCTCCTCTGCTCCCCGAAGATGAAATCAAAGTGGAACTTGATGAGGAAGAAAAAGAAGATGATGTGGCGGCAGAGGAGTACAACACCTTGTCTAACGAAATTGGCGGCAATTGTCGGTGGTGTTGGTGGGCATCCAAGTTATGAGGATTTCAAGTGGTAGAGAATGAAGAGGATTATGAATGAGGTGGGGAGTTATGTGGGAAAATCATTGTTGCCGAGGGGTGATAAGCCCACATTTATAGCTCTCGTCTCTATTTAATTTGAACGTTTTTGTCTTTGTTAGTGTAGAATTCCAGGTCATTTGGAAGGGAGAAAATGATGAAATTGAAAAGAATAATGAAGTAGGTCGGAATCTGGGAGGACCGGAAATATTGCAGAAAAAGGAAGGAACTGTACTGGAAAGAGGCAATTTGGGCCTGAGTCGTACTGAGCAGAAAACAAGAAATGAAAAACACTTAAGCCCAAATTTCTGGCCAACATCTTCCGCTGCTGACTTTGGCAGGAAAAGTGAATTCTTGCAAGTACAGAAAGTACAGCCTAGTCTCTAAGGGCCAGCGGTCACTACCTTTATCCAACAGTTAAAGCCGTCAATTCTCAAGCAGTCTACCAACCTAAGCAAAAAGAGAAAAAAAGTGGGAAAAGGACAAGGATATAAAAGGGGAGGAGGAGATTTTTCATCATAGTAATCACTTTACTTTTGAACTCCATAGATTTCGAGCTCTCCTCTCCTTAGTAGTAGAATCACGAATAAAAATTGAATTTACATTCTGTCTAGTTAGCTGTTTAATACTCTTTCTAGTGTAAATCTGAAGCTCTGCAAGTTGGTTAGTTTTATTTTCGACTTTAATGCAAGTTATTTCTACATCTTTAATGCTTGTTCATTTATCCCTCTTAAATCTGCACGTGAACTATTACCTTTCTGCTTGGAATACCTATTGAGAAGACTTTGTTGTATTTTTATGCTTTTAAAGTTTCGAACTTTGGATCTACATGCTTTTGAGTTCGTACATTGTTATTCTCCTATTTTAAGAAGTTTGTTTATGTTCCTTCCTTACCATTTCGAGAAAGTTAATTGCTCTTTCCTATTAGCTCAGCTTTGTACCATGTTGTACTTTTGCAAATTTGTTTTAGTATATTTCGTAAGCATGAGTAGCAAAGTACCACATCTGGCCGATGAAATGTGACACCACCCTTAAAACCTATGAGATCTGTTTCGGGCTTAAAAATTAGTAGAACTAGGGTTTTACTCATTGATTAACTAAGAATCCATTTGTATGGTGCAAATCGGTGGATGATTAGACTTGGTTCCTCACTCCTAATGCGTCTCGGTAATGACCCGGTCGTTGATACACAAGGCGGGTTATCTACCAAGGTAGGTGATTGTTGCTATGATACACATGTAAACCACACTTAAGTAAACAAATTGGACGCTCCTGTACTTCACACAGCGTCCTGGCCGGGTAGTCTTAGTGGAACCAATTAATCTTGTATCGAGGATCAGAAAGAGGGTGGTGTGGAATTTTCGTGGCCGGATTGCCTTTATTATCTTTGTTTATCTCTATTTAATATTTTTCATGTTATTATCATGCCTAATTTTAAAAACCCAACATTTGATGGTGGCCGCTAGCCAAGCCTTAGGTCGGTAGTGAGTGCTTGTTTACATCGCCCGTTCCATGTGGATCGACCATGCTTCCGCAATTACTATTTGCTTAGTTTAATGTTCTTATAAATTTTATTTGATTGCCGATTTTATGATGAAATTGTGTCGATCAAGGGGGCTGGCTTCCATCAATGACTTCAGAATCGAGAAATTTGAGGTTTTGCTTCAAAATCGATAAAGATTTCCATCAATGAATGATACTAAAATTAGGATTAGAAAATCAAGGAGATTGTAGAGTGAGAAAGCTAAAATTTAATTGCCCCTATTTTAGCTCTTAATTATTTAATTTGTTGGTAATGTAATACTCCCTCTGTCCCATTGATAATGTCATATTTCCTTTTTGGGGTATCTCACTCATCTTGTCTCCTATCTAAAATGGTAAGAAATGAGTGGACTACAATCATCTAAACAAGTGGACCCCACTATCTTATATTTTTACACCACTACATTAAACCTTTACAACCATTATCTTAAGTTCCGCGCCGAAATCCAACAAGATATTATCAATGGGACAGAGGGACTACCTTTTATGTATGTTTCTTTTCTTAATATGAACAAAAATATCGTTTGTTCAAAATTAAAGTACCGCTTGATGTATATAAAGTATTAATTATTATGAATAAAAGTATCACTTGTTATGAATAAAAAAATATCATGTATTATGAAAGTATCGATGAAAAAGTATCAACTATTCATTATTTATTATGAATAAAAATATCAGTTGTTCTTAACAAAAGTATCGATGAAAAAATATATTATTCTACATGTATCACTTGTTGTGAATAAAAAAATCACTTGTTATAAATAAAAAGTATCACTTTTTGATTATCAATTATTCTGAATGTATAGTTATTAAGAATAAATGTATCATTTGTTCTAAATATGAGTGTCAAATAAAATGATTACATGTATCACTTATACTGAATATATGTATCAATTAATATGAATAAGTCTATCATTTGTATTTGAACAATTGTATCACTTTCTTAAAATAATTGTATCAATTAACTTAAGTATCAATTAAAATGAATACATGAATCACTTTTACGCAATAAAAAGTGGGAATACCAACTGAGCTACATATAGTCAGTCACTTATTTGATAAGTATGAAACTACAACTAATAACTCGATAAATTTTCATATTATATGGAATAATTTAAAATTTATACAAAATTAAAAAAATAGCAACCCAAGAAAAGTCTGAGCTAACCCAAAAAAATTAAACTAAACTTAAAACCTGGACTAGTCCAAAGGCACAACAGCGACGTGGGAACAAACGAATCATCACTCAACAATTTCCCTAAATTTGATTATGTCAAAAATCATCTCAGTAACTTACCTAACAAACTAATAGATGTGCTGAAGATAAACACTAGAAATAAAGTAGTAAGCGTAAGTGTGAATCTGTGAGGTAATGATCACTTAAGTGATCAATTGTATGAATTTAAATACTGAGGCAATTAGACAATGAGTTGTTGTCAGGCCAAGAACAAAAAAACCGATTTTATAGATATGAGAAAGTTATAAGTACAAAAATCAATCTTGCTACACTAAGGGATAAGAAAACAACAAGAGCACCTACTGAGTTCTGAACTTCTGAGCCCTCTTCTTGGAATTTCTCGATTTGATCTCAGGGTCCGTAGTCCATAGAGGTTGTGGCAGTTCTGAAAGTTTACGGGTGGAAGGTGGCATGGCAGGGAGTTCTGCGGAGCATACGGGATAGCCACCGTAAGGTTCGTACGGGCTCATCATTTAATGCAACATAACATTCTTCTTCTCCGGTGGTGATAGGAAGGAGCTGAAGCTTAGAGTTACTGGTAGGATTTGGAAGGAGCAGTAGTGCCATTGGTTTGGTTTTAGGAGGTAGTGTTGGTCCTGGTAAGATTTTAGGTGTTTTTTTTTTTGGGGGGGGGGAGGGGATACACTGATTCTAAAACGTTGTTTTTAAAATAAAAAAATCAAAGAGTATAACTGATGTTGAGTCAGTTAGAGAATGCAGAATAGTGTTAGGCCCTTAGAAAACGCTTTCCTGCAACAAATAATAATAGGATAAGCAAAGCAACAGTGAGCTGAAAAGATGCAGTATGAAAATGACACAGAGATTTATAGTGGTTCGGATACATAAGATCTTACATTCACTTTTCTGCTTTCAGCAAATATCCACTAAGGATACTCGAAAACTATAGAGAACATATCAGTTACAATCAAACTATCAAACCAACGAACTATCAAACAATCAATTCTATCAAGTTTATCAGGTTGGGGTGGAGATTTTAACTTAACTAGAGTATTAAACACTCTTGATTCCAAGTTTGTGATGTATATGAGAAATCACTTTGAATATGAACAAAATGTAATTTCTAGCAATGAGACAGTAGAATGAAAAAAGACTATCAGCTTGTTCTTGATTTGAGTGTCGTATGCTTTGAGCTCGTGAAATCCAGTTAATCTCTCAAGATGATAGGCCTTCTGTATTTATAGGCCAGCTAGGAAGAGATCCGTTGAACAAAGATCGACTTCCCATTGACTCTGTATTGACAACGGTCTTCTGCATTGAATGTATGGACAAGTGTCGCGTTCCGCGTGCTTATGCAAATACGGTACTGAGATATTGTTCTGTGTCCTTGGACTAGGACTGACATGGCGACTTAGAATTGGTCCATGTTGATTGTTAGTTGTCCTTTCTCCATGAGACCATCTTCATTGAAGTTTATGTCTCGTACCTCGTACTTAGTCACTTCATCGGGATTCTTCATTTCAGACTCGAATGAAGACCAAATCTCGTTCAGTTCAGCCTAGAGTAGTCAGTTTATGTAATTAAAACCAAACTCAGTAAGTTCCACCAAGGCAGAACGACCATAACCCGAACTAACCTAGCCTAAGTAAACAATCAGCATATCTATACAATTTCAGGTTGAGCAAAAACTAATCAATTACATCATACTAGTTCATCTATCAGTAGGGGTATGAAATTGCGTTAATCTCTCAAGATGATAGGCCTTCTGTATTTATAGGCGTGCTAGGAAGAGATCCGTTGAACAAAGATCGGCTTCCCATTGGCTCCGCATTGACAACGTCTTCTGCATTGAATGTATGGACACGTGTCACGTTCCGCGTGTTTATGCAAATAGGATACTGAGATATTGTTCTGTCTCCTTGGACTAGGGCTGACATGGCGGCTTAGAATTGGTCCATGTTGATTGGTAGTTGTCCTTTCTCTGTAGACCATCTTCATTAAGTTTGTGTCTCGTAGCTCGTACTTAGTCACTTCATCAGGATTCTTCATTTCAGACTCGAATGAAGACCAAATCTCGTTTAGTTCAGTCTGGAGTAGTCAGTTTATCTAATTAAAACCGAACTCAGTAAGTTCCACCAAGGCTGAACGACCATAACCCGAACTAAACTAGTCTGAGAAAACAATCAGCTTGTCTATACAATTTCAGGCTGATCAAAAACTAATCAATTACATCAGACTAGTTCATCTATCAATTGGGGGTATGAGATCATTTAAAACTTATATTATTTCACAATAATTCCATTTTTTATGATGCCAAAACCCTGTACTAATATGAAAACAGACTCGGGTAAAATTCATCCAACACAAGCTGGGAAGGGAAAGATAAGGGTAGTTAGTCCAGTTCATAATAGAATAATATGAGTCAGCCCGGACAAAGAGTTATTGGCGTCAGGTCAAAAACAACATACTAAGATTTCATTGATGATAATCGTTACAAGTAGAATGCTTACTACTTTATTACAAAAGAGAAACAAGTAATCTTCTTCAGGATCTTCATATCAGCTTCAAGTATAGGGAATGAAACATATGAGAATATTCCTTAAAATAAAAAACAAGAAGTAATTTGTACCATTTATCTTATCATTGAATGATTTGGATTGAATATACTTTGGAATTCATTAAGAGCATTCCTTATTAGGCCTGTAATCGAGCCGAGCCGAGCTTTGCAGAGGCTCGGCTCGATTAGCTGTTTCAGGCTTGGGCTCGAATTCGGGCTAGAGCTCGATACGAGCTTTTAATATCGGCTCGAGCTCGAGCTCGATTCGATAAATAGTTATAGTATTCGAGCTTGGCTTGAAAGGTCGATAATTTTGTATTTTTTTAAAATATCATTTATGCATATATTCTTAAATAAATAAATAAATATTATTATTTAATATCATATATAATTTAAACAACATTATAATTTATTCGAGCCGAGATCGTGAGCTTTCGAGCCGAATAGTCTCGGGGTCGAATTCGGCTCGAATAAGTTGGCGAATATTAAGTGAGGCTCGAGCTCGAAACTTTCGAATTCGAGCCCGAGCCTTATCGAGCTCGAGCCCGAGCTATTCGAATAAAGCTCGGCTCGTGTATAACCCTATTCCTTATATGTTTTACGCATAAGGGCAAATGTGTAAAAGTTATAAAGTTTATACATAAAGAAAATATGGAGTATCCATAAAAAATATATGAAACATGGTTATGCATTACTTCCTACTTCCTACATAACTCTGTCTTCCTACCAAATCCACACCTTAAATGAATTTAAATTCTCGAATTTATTAGTATATATCTGTACTTATTGTAGATAAGATTTACTATATATATGATGACCATATATAAACACGAGCAGTCTATCTTGTACTCCCTCCGTCCCACTAGAAACGACACGTTTCCCTTATTAGGTCGTCCTACTAGAAATGACACGTTTCCTAAAATGGTAGAAATTGTGTGGACCACATTTAATTACTAAAAAGTCAAACAATCTAAACAACATAACAACACTTTCTTGATTCCCGTGCCCAAAAGAAACGTGTCGTTTCTAATGGGAGGGAGGAAGTACTCTATAAATAGAGGTCTCCACCCTCATAATAATACATATCTATTTTTCATTCTCTCTATTATTCTCTCATTCCATATAGTTTATAACACGTTATCAGCATGAGAAGCTCTTATTTTAGAAGAAGCACGAAAGCTCGTTGAAGATAAGACTGACATCCACGGTTGAAGGTAAAACTTTTAGTTGACATCTATAAAGATTATTACTTCATGATTACATGATTATTTATGATCTTGCCAAATAAACAAAGCATACACAAGTTTTCTTTACAAAGTATCGTTCATGTTTTTCGTACCCAACCTTTATATTAATATAATAATAGCATATGGAGGAATTGCTTTGGTATGTTTGACGACATGTTGGTATTTGATCTTTACTACTCTTTAATCCGTATACGACATGATATATAGTATGGTTCGTTTTAATTAAGAGATTTTTCTGATCTTTTATGTTGTTATTATTGTTGCCCCAGAAGTGGTACAATTCATTAGCATTTTTGAAGAATATATTTATGATCTTGACAAGCAATTAAAAAACATATTTTCAACTTAGATTGTTGCTCCTAAAGTAGCACAATCAATATTCCTGAAGAATATTGTGAGCTCCTAAAGAGCAATTCCAAAATATTTTTTCAACTTGAATTGTTGCTCCAAAAGTAGCACAATCAATATATTTGATGAATATTACATGCTCTTGAAGAGCATTTACCCTACCACCTTAAATGTATTACACATTCATAAAAACAAGTGAGACAAAACATGTCATGAACCGGAAGTTCAAAAGAGCTTTATGCTTTGACATGATAAGTTTGGACATCTGCAAGCAACTATGATGTGAAACATAATTGAAAATTCATATGGGCGCTGCAGAGAGATCCTGAAGAATATCTTAATTTCTATGAATGCTCGATTTCTAGAAGAAATGTAGCACTTGTTAGAACTACAAGTTCAAATAATAAATAGCTCAATTTTGACAAAGCTAGTGAGTTTATTAAACTTCAAGTTCCTCCTGAAGAGGATTTAATACTACACGGCTTTGGGTTGAGATTACACACTTATTTGCTCATGTCCATACTCAAAATGGTTTTTATCCGTAGTAAAACGAGTATCACATTAAGATTGTTATTATGTTGAAATAACATTTCCAAAATTAGTTGAAACATATGTCACATTCGGATTCCTGAAGTAATTAATGTGAAATCTACATCCAAAGAAAAAGAAGCACAAGGAAAAACTAGTCACATTTGGATTCCAGAAGTAATCAATGTGAACAAGAAGTCGAAAGATTCATTTGCAAAAGATTGCAAATCAACTTCTTGATGATTTTGTATGTATATAGAAGAAGTGACAATGTTATATATTTGATGCAAATACCCCGCAAGAATAGCTGTCCCTGAAGGACAAGCATAAATGACAGCAAATGCATTTAAAATTCGTCAAAAATATGGTCAACCAATTAGTTTTAAAAGAAATTTTGTGTCTAAGAAAAGGGGACACAACATATGAACCAAACAATGACGAATATGATTAATCAATCAAATGAAGTTCCTAAAGAACTACAAGCGTCTGAAATTAATGAGATCTCAAAATATTGGAGAGATCAACTATCGTTGTGGACGCACGACAGTATTTTCGCCTTTTAATATGACTCTTGAAATGATAAAAGAGGATCCTCAACGACGATCTATTAGAGATTGTCAAGATAGAAATAATTGGCCAAAGAGGAAAAAAAGTTATACAAGGTGAATTAATATTCCCTAAAAAGCCGGAAAACTTTTGGACCTGTAGTTCAAATCCGAAAAAATATCCCCGAATGATATACATGTGTCTTTGTTAGAAAGAGAAATAAAAATTACGAGATATAAGACAATACTCGTAACACAAGGTTTCTCTCAAAGACCGGAAATTAATTATGTACTCTCACATACTAAACGCCATTATATTTTCGAGTGTGATTAATCTACTTATGTCACAAAGGCTTGAATGCGCATTATGGATGTAGTAAATGTCTATCTATATGATTCACTAGATAGTGACATATATATGAGAATCCCCGAAGGATTTAACTTGCTCAAAGCATGTAAGTCAAAAGATGCTTTCAAAAGTCATTGTGAGGTTTGGAATAGTACGGTCTTATATGATATAATAAGAATGACGAGTATCCCTTAACAAAAATGATGACTTGAGTTTGATTGAAACTGTTGAATAGCATAATACTTATATGTATAGTCCGTCAAAATGACTTACATCTTGCAAATCATTATGGATTATTTTATTTATTGATAGGTTGATTTTATGATCCAACTCACATCCTTGTCGGCATTAGGGGGAGATATGAAATTTGTCGCAAACATCTCGTTGGATTAATTATTTAGATTCACGCATTATGAACTAGAAGTTCATCAAGTATTTAGTGCAAAAGGAGTGACTAAAATCTCATATACCTGTTGTATATGCACTATGAAAGAACTGAAGTTCCTCATAGACAAAATAAATCAATTAATTCTCATTGACTCTAGAAGTGTGAGAGATTTGTTGGTGCTAAAGATATAAAGTACATGGCGTACAAAATTAGATCACATCACTATAAATTTCTCCTGAAGAGGATATGTGAATCATTAACTATAAAAGTACTTGAGAAAATCAACTTATGCCTAAAGATTGAGCTAGAATCAAAAGACTTGGGTTGAAGTAATAATTGTCTCAACCTGCAGATCGAGCATTTCCCTAATGGAGTTACGCTAGTCGACCTACCTGAAAGGTCTTTAAAGAGATTTTATTGTATTACATCCACATAGCTACCTAATGGTTGCTTCAATCACTTGAAGTGGATCGAGACTCATTTAGACCTATAGAATATAACAAAGATGTTTTAGGACCAGAAGTTCCTTACTTATGTGCAATTGGAGAATTTGAAATGGTATTGATCATCCTTTGTTATCTTCGAGACAAACATGATATTGGTCTATTTATGAGAGTAATGATATATTAACATATTCCATGCTATTATCTGTGATGATAATTAAACTTGTGTTGCACATATTAGTGTAGACCTAGAAGATAACCTTGAATATTGTTATCTTGAGGGGGAGTAACAAATTGTAAATAATCTTGAAGATTAGACTGACTCCTAAAGGTCAAATGGCCCTTAAGGTCAAATGGTGTACTCTTTTTTCCTTTCTAAGTTTTTTCCCAAAGGGTTTTCTTAGTTAAGGTTTTTAACGAGACATCTGATGCAACACACGATCTCCAAAAGAATGGCGGCATCAATATCCAGTAAATTCGCTCAAGTGACAATCTAGCAGATTCTTTTACAAAGGCATTACCAACGTCAACATTCAAGAAATTGGTACACAAGATCGATATGCGCCGACTCAAGGAACAAGAATGACTATATTGAGCTGGAGCAGTTGTACTCTTTTTCCTTCGAACAGTTTTTATCCCATTGGGTTTTTCTGGCAAGGTTTTAATGAGGCAACAATTTCTGTTTAGGGATGACCATCAAGGGGGAGTGTTGTAGATAAGATTTATTATATATATGATGACCATATCTAAACTCGAGCAGCCTATCTTGTACTCTATAAATAGAGGTCTCCACCCTCATAATAATACACATTTATTTTCCGTTCTCTCTATTATTCTCTCATTCCATATAGTTTATAACAGTACTATATATATGATTAAATGAATTTTGAAATTTTAAAATTAAAACGATTTCATAATATTTGTCAAACATAATGCAAAAATCTATTTTTATCAAAATTATCGGAATCATATTACACGATATCAAGTGAGTTGATAACTTTACTTTTCCTCAAAAACTAAACGAGTCCTAAGAGTTTGAAAATTTTCAAAATCTTGATTTTTGTATTCTTAAACAACATATGATCTTATGAAAATAATTACATTTACATATGACTTTGTCAGAAGCAAATCTGAGAATGCAACAAAAAAATCTGAGTCCAAATATTTGATGGGATTGAAGTTGCCACCACTTGCTGATCGGTGTATTCAAAATACTCATTCTTCTGCAAGGAGTTAAAACCTTAACAAATGATTTGAAACGAACATCAAACAAGATTGTAATATGTCAAGATCTTACCCACAATTCGAACTGAAAAGAGAGACTCAACCCTTCCTATAAATTAGAGGTTAACCCACATGTTGAATTGGCTGATGATGGTCTCTCCGACTCAGATTTCCTCTTTGATTTTGGTCCCAGAGAGAGCTGAAATAGTAAGGGCTGAGATACAGTAGAGAGAGATGTTGTAGGCAACTAAATCTTACCTTGTTGAACTCCTCCGTAAGACAACTTTCTATGGCCTTTTTACCACTCGACGATCTATTTTCCTGCAGAAAAAATGAATCAGATTCAAGAGCAACTCGGACCTATTACTTCATATCCATTTTTTCAAAGCACTATTTTTGAATTGTTTGTTGTGATTTTAAGTACAGTATAAAAACTCAGTAAACATTTTTGATTAATAGTCAGAGATGACTTACTGCGAGGAGTTTTCTGTGTTTATGGAGATTACCTTAGCAGATGAATGATGACTAGCCCTCTCTGAAGTTTTAAAGTGAAATTCCTGATAAAATTTGACTGATCAGGAGTAGTGTGATATTTTCCAGTAAAGATGCCAAAATGCAATAGATTAAACAGACTAATTGAATAACTGTGGTAGAAACCAGATTGAAATGTATGTCATGAATAGGTAGGTGCAGCATAAATATTCAAAAGAATTTAGGGAAACATGATTTACTTGAAACTCTGTAAGTTGTGCCTTGCTCTTTCTTGGTCGGGGTAACCAACGAGTCTGCAGAATCTACAAAAAGAAGCATATGGAACACAAGTCAGAGTATGTGAACAGAAGAAACAGAAATCTTGTTTACTGGAATACTATCTTTACTGTTTGATGGTTGACGAACTTTGTGTTTTGGCGATTGGGTTTGGGATTCACTCGATGCAGAACTGCTCTTGGACCTGAATTCGACAGCCACGAAATTTGATCAACAGTTTGGATTTCTAGTACATGAGATGCACAAAAAATTATCTAGAAAAAGTGGAAGATACCTTCGCCTTTGTGATCTGAGAAGTGTTTCCAGTTCCGGTTCTCTCGGAACGGTAACCTTTCAATTGAAAATGCAACAAAGTAAGAATCAGAAATAGTGTACATGAAGCAGCATGTTACTTTAGTCAAATAGTTGAAAGCATTTCTGTGAGAAACAATACCTTCTTTGATGATTTAAGTGAAGGATGCTTTGAATGAGGCCCCTGCATAACAGAAGATTACTAGTTACCTACAAATGCTTTATCTGATTAGACCATAATATAAGTAGGCATATCTATTATCAATTTCATCCGACACAACACAAACTTACTCCTCATTGATCTTATTAGAGGAGATGACTGTTTTGTGTACCTTGTTCAAGAAACCAGTCTCAAGCTTCTGTCGCTTAAATCCAAGATTATCAGATCCAATCGAACTTTTCTTCTGATCCACCTTGACCTGTACTCTCTGGGATCTGGTGAATAAGAAGCAGGAAATACACAAGCAAAACAAGGATAGGAATCTTCAGTAGTACCCACAGTATCATGCCTTTCAATGTGAAGACTGTAAGAGAGTAAGAAAAGGGATCAAACTAAAATTATCTCTGGATGAAGTTTGACCTTGAATGGCTGCAGAGCAGCTTATCATGCACTGTGTTTTGCTTTGCCAATTGACTAGCTGTGTATTCCATAAATTTGGGACTCCGTGGTTGGGATAATCTTTGAGTTTGCTTGGCTTTACAAACACAAGAAAACAATATGAAAGAACAGGGATAATATCAATGCATAGAAACAAAGAAACCCAACAGAAAATCGTGCACTATATGACTAGCTATGAGTGCTCAACATGGAGATAGAAACATTTCCAGAAAAATAGTTGAACGTTAGGTCTTAAATTGCTAATGAGATAAATCTTTGAGGTTAAGCGGATCAAACCTTTGGCATTGTTTTTGGAAGGAGGGGCTCCATGCCTAGAATCAGTATCTGAATTGCTGCTGTCAGACTTGGCCACACCTTCCGCAGGTTGTATTTGATCTAGATTCAACTTCACAACAAAAGCTGGAAATACATCTCCAAAAGTGAGAATTAGCAACCACCAATTATACACGCATACCGGCATAGATTACGCCCAAGCAAATCGGAAATTCGTTTATGTATATCACTATGCTACTAAATTAACACAAAATTTTCACCTCCACTCATTTTAATTAGCCAAACCCAAACCAGTAAATACAATTTGTTTTGTGAAACAGAACACAATGCTTGTCTCAGTCAGCGTTTAACAATTTTCGACATCAAATGCTAGTATACACAACGAGAGAGAGAGAGAGAGAGAGAGAGAGAGAGAGAGAGAGAGAGACTGACGAGAATGGGGATGATCTCCAGAAACTTGAAACCAGCGATCAGCCTCCTCAAGCTCCGAATCAAGCTCGGGCTTGGTGAAATCGAAGAACTGAGAGGCGTCGAATTCGTACTCCTCATCAATCTCGTCGTAATCGTCTTCAACAAAATCCTCCATTTTTCAATAATTCTCTAAACAAGGCCCTATTGTTCCATGCTCGCCTTGTTAGAGGAGATTGTTGAGTCCTGCTTCTCCGAGGAAACAAGATCGAAGAAGTTTTCCACGGAAAGGAGGAATTTAGAGAAGGCAAACGCATTTCCTCTGGTATATTATTATGTGATGAAAATGCGAACTTCTCGTGTTCTTAGGAAAAAGAAGAGGATGAGGAGAAACATTCAAAAACAAATAAATTAAGCAGTGGCCAGCAAATTAAATTACAAATTTAGCGCCATTGGTTTCTTTCTCGCTATTTACGAATTTATATTTGTGGGGCCCACTCATATCAAAATAATTAACTCTACTAATATACTAATCTGTTAGTAATTATTTTAATTTTGCATATCCTAAGTTTTTTGATGGGTTGAGTAACTAAAATTTCACTCAATTAGCACAAGTGAAAACATTATCATGAGGTTTATGTGAAAGGCATGCCCTTAGTTAAGTTTGGTAAATTGCAAACTTTGGTTAAATTGATCCATTCCAAATTATTAGAATCTGAACAAACTGATAATTCCATTAACTTTTTCATTAATCAAGTTGCTGCTTTTGCAATTTGCTAACTTTCCTTTGGCAGCTTCGTCTTCTGCTCATTGCTATCAGCTCTCCCAATGGTCTTCTGCCCTGACTACCATGCAACAGCCACCAGCAGAGGAAACAGCCACTCCAAAAAGGTAGCTCCACCCAAGCTCGTAGTAATTTCAGAACCCGGGCTCTGCAGTGCATGAGATGTTTCCTCTACAGGAACAGCGTTTGAAATCTCTAGTGTTGATATTAGACCATTAGCTAAGAGAGACTTGGCTGAGCTGAAGGAATCCGCGCTGCAGGTTTCGAAAGACACACCTAATCTAATTCTGAGTCTTTTGGAGGTTGGAGGAAGCCCGGGAGTGGTGTCCCGGGCTTATCTTCCCACCCGAAGGGGACCGACACAACGAACTTGGGAGGTGGCTTGGGTGGTTGTGTGAGAGCCAGAGGCTTCTTCCAGCCTTTCTTGGGCAGGCCAGGTCTTTCTTCCCATATGAAAGGAACATAGATAGGCTGCCTTTCTCTCTTAGGCTGTGTTTCTGCCATTTTGGATTTTATTGATTTATGTTATTAAATATATATATATATATATATATATATAGAGAGAGAGAGAGAGAGAGGTAGTGGAATTAGTGTACTAGTAGTTTCTCAACTAATTCAATTATAGTCTGCCAACAGAACCATTTTTGTTCTGGAAATTAGGTGAATACTGATTTTGACTTGATTAAAATGGTCTTGTACCAGTTTCTTTGAGATAGTGCTTTTTATCTTTTGACTACGTTCCGCAGATGGCTTCCCAGGTTGGTGCTGCACGTGTGGGAGATACGTGCATCTCAATCATATAATACCGCATTTCTCAATTTTCTTTAAAATTTATATCCACACTCTAAAGTTACCTTCTGAATAATAAATTCTACATCCAACTAAGTCATATTCAATTGGTTCAGAAAATACCAAATTTCGTCATAAACCTAACATGAATTTGAAAGTCGTCAATTGGAAATAACATAATTCCTTTAAAGAGTATATATACTAATGTTGTATTTCTTCCTATCCTATTCTTTTATGAATGAAATGTCTTCTCTAATTATTCTGCAATTCAATTATGATTTAAGTTATAAATAAGTTATTCCTACTAATAGCCAGTTGCAGATTCTAACAATTGAATTACTTCGGCAGACCAGTAACAAGTCATTGTATGTCTAACGGTGACCGAAAATTATTTTGGTCCACCGCCACGTTATGTAAAAGAAAAAAAAATACTTTGGGATATTAACATGTAAATACGCGAAGTTTGGTTGAAATTTGATTTTATACACGAGCTTTAAAACACTCCTCAAAAGACATGATTTTTCAATTAGTTAAAAATTACACACCGAAATCGAACTTGACGTTAAACATAGTTTAAAGGTTGGACTAAGCTCAAGACAAGTGTAGCCCATTTTTAATATATTGTATAGTCCAGTGTAACCCATTTTTTTATATTATTGTATAGTCCAGTCTAAATTTAGTTTTAATACAATTCGAACGGTTGGTGCAATGGTTATCGTCTCTGTTTTTACCCAGCAAATCTTGGTTCAATAATTTCTTTTAAGTTGGGCATGTGGCCTTTTTGAAAGGTGATGTGGTGATGTTAATGGTATAGGAATGGTTAGTACTCACCTAGCACGGACACTCCGAAAAAACTCGCCGTACTGTGTCGGACACGTGTCGGACACGGACACGCCCGGACACGCGCCCGACACGTGTCTGACACGGCAAAAACGTGTCCATAAAAAAAAAAAAAAAAAAAAAAAACAGACACGTTTTCGGACACGGCGATTTATGTGTCCGACATGGAACGAAAACGGCGATTTGTGTGTCCAACACGGAACGGACACGTTTTTTTTTTTTTTTTATACGTGGAACCCGTAGCCGCTACCTTCGGTGCGCACTGGGTAAACCCCGCTCCTTGTGCAGTAGCCTGCAAACCACACAGGAGAGTTCAACCATCCTACGCTAACTATAGGTGACAGGCTCCACAAAGTTGCTTCCAGTAGGATTTGAACTCAGGACCTATCGGTCCCGGGCCTATCCACCTTCACCAACTTTGCCATCCCAAGGGGACAACGGATACGTTTTTTTGATTTAGTCTTGTAGTAGTGGACACGGTTGAATGGGCCATGTAGTTAGAAATTAGTAAAAAGTAAATAGATATAAAATTAAATAAGTAAAGGGATAGTGGGACACGTATATATAATTAGTAATAAGTAAATAAATATAAAATTAAATAAGTAAAGGGACAGTGGGACACGTATATATAATTAGTAATAAGTAAATAAATATATAATTAAATATTACTTATCTTACATTAGAAATAAGTAAATAAATATATAATTAAATAATTAAATATTACTTACCTTACTAATGTATTTAGATTATCTACTTATTTTAGTATTTTACATTTTTATGCTATGGTTATCTACTTATGAATTATGACTATGTCGTTTGAGTTTATCATTTGAACTATGAGTTTGATATTGAAAAACTTGACTTGATCATTTTTAAATTTATATATTATATATATATATATATATATATATATATATATATATATATTAATAATTTAATATTTTTTATATCAGCACCCGTGTCTTGTCCTAAATTTTTCAAAAAATGCCGTATCCCGTGTCCGTATCGTACCGTGTCCCGTGTCCGTGTCCGTGCAACCTAGGTACTCACACTATCAATATTTCACAATTTATTTTTAATAATCCAGATTGTCATAAAGTATTCAATATTTAGCAAAACCCACTTACAATATACTATTTTTTAATTTTTTAATTATGTAAAGCTCAACATATAATAAAAATAAAAATAAAATGATTATTGGATCCGAATCATCAGGCTTACTTAAACCCTTAACTCGAAAACCTAACTCCATTACTGTATATCACATTAATATGATATGACCTCATATTGAAAAGACTCATGCATATTTTAATCAAATATTTTATCAAACTTATTTATACAATTTTGGATCCGATACGGTGCAGAAACAAAAAAATAATATTTTCAAATTGTCATTATTATATGCCCTAAATATAACAATGATAGATTATATTTGGTTAATCATAATTAGAGCGGGCCCAATTTCCTTTCCGAGCCAGACTGTATTCCTTCCGCTACACGCCACCTCGCCCATAAATATACCAACACAACACAAGCAGTCTCAACTCACAAATTTTCAAAGCATCAAAGCAAGAGAAGATTAGACAGCAGATTGAGAAGACCATATGATGGATTCCACCAACGACGTTGATTTCGCCTCCAGCAGTAACGAGGCCCGCCGATGCGCCGCCGGATGCGGATTTTTCGGCTCGGCTGAGACGCAGGGGTTCTGCTCCAAGTGCTACAAGGACAAACTCGCCGAAAAGCTAAGCGTATTCGCCGAACAAGTGCGACTTTCCTCTCCCAATATCACCGATGCGACCGGCGATCTGAAACCGGAGGCGATTCCTGAAAACGACGACGCGAATCAATCGGCGCCGGCTGCGAAGAAGAGATGCGATTCGTGCAATAAGAAATTGGGGATTTTAGGGTTTATGTGCCGGTGCCAGGGATGCTTCTGTAAATTGCACAGGCTTCCGGAGGCGCATGCCTGTCAATTTGATTACAAGAAGTCTGGGAAGAAAGTGATCCAGGAGGAGAATCCCGTGATCAAAGCTGACAAGATTAGAGATAGGATTTGATGATTCTTTTCATTGTTTTATTTCCTTATTACGATTTTTGGAAACTAATTACGAAACTTTAATGTCTACACTTTATCGACTCATATTCCCTTCTAATCTAAGACCAATTTTAGTTTTTCAGATTTGATAAAAATACTTCGATTTAATGATCAATTAATCGATCAATATCATAGTAGGTTAACCAAGTCCTATTTTGACCCATATTGAAAAGAAAAAAAATCGATTTTGTTCATGTTAGATTTGTATCTTAAAACTTACTATGTTTTATAGTATCTAAATTTCTTTATATTATTAATAATTTTAAAAAATCCTTCTATTAATACTTATATCTAAATCCCTTATTATTTGATATATAATAACAAGGAACTTAGATATATCGAAAAAAAATTATATATATCTAAATAATTTAAAAAATGTACGTATTTAATAGAAAATTACAACAAGCAATTTAGATATACGTAATTAATAGAGTTTTTTTTTAATAATTTATCAACTTTAATATAAAGGGATTTAGATATAAAATGTCATTAGATATAAATAATATTCCTCGTCCCATTAGAAATGACACGTTTTTCTTGTTGGTTGATGATGATTATATATAAACTAAGAGACCCAAAAATTTAGCTTGTAATTCTATAAATAGATGTTTATAACATTCATATTAGTACACATTTATCCCGCATTGTGTAAACTAATGTAAAAGTAGTGGGCCTATTACATTAAATGATTGAATAAATCATATAAGAATACTCTTAAAATAGAAAATATAGAGCAATCTACATTGTTCATTTACTTATTAAATGACTCAAATATTGAATGACTCACATTGAATACAGTCAGGAAATATTGTTGTGCATAATTTGTATATATTTACTGATAAAGATAAAAATTAAAGTTACATCATTTATGCATAAAAATACTCTTTGTCTCGTTTCACTTGGCTCATTTCTTTCGGCACAGAGATTAAAATAAAGTTTTAATTGAGTGTAATTGTTGTGGCCGACAAGCTTTAGTATTATTTTATGGCAAATAATCCTTGTAGTTAGTTTGTAGACAATATTAATACTATTATACAGTTTTTTTTATACGTATACAACCCTTATTATACAACAATATCTACACGTATATTTCTACAAATACATGTATTTTTTTAGCTCATTTTTTTTTCTAATGTACTACTTAGCATAATAAGAAATTTTGGATGTTACATATTTCAACAATATTATACACAACAAACTTAAACATTAAACATATAAAATATGAGAACTATGAAAGATACAATTCAACAAATACCCAATCATCAATTGGTTTTGCAGCTCAAAAATGAAAAGATACAGCAAGATTCCAAATCTAATCCAATTGTCAATTTCCAACCAAAATTTCAAGAATTTTACTATTCTAAAACAAAAGAGGGAAGATTTTAGTTTTTACCACAATAACCAACAAATCTATATATAAGCTACCTAATGTAAGTTTGAAACAAATTCAGGCACCAAACAAAAAACTAAATATGGTCAGGAAAGATCTTTCTACTTCTACAATTGTTTAATGCCAGTTCCTCCTTTCAAACTCCACTAGTGGCAAGCCACATCGCTGCAAAGTATGGAATATGGATGCTCTAGAAGAATAGTTAGTCGGTTTTGGGCGGCTGCAAAAAAGCAAAAGGAACAAGGCGAGGTTATTCATCTAAATAGTGACAAATTTCATCCAAATAGAAATAAGCAGATGTATGTATTAACATGCTAATATATCCCTTATCGAAAAGACTCACAAATATTTATATCTTTATTAATCAAATATATTATCAAACTTATTCATACAACATTGGATCCGATCCGGTTTAGAAACAAAAAAGTACAAAATTAATATTTTCGAATTGTCATTAATATATGCCCTAAATAACAATGATAGGGAAGATCAAAATTGGCCCTTATGTTGGCTGCTTTCCAATTTTAATCATTTATGTTGTTCGGATCCAATTTTAGTCCTCGAGCTTGTCAAAATATTCGATTTTGGCTCGATTTCAAAAATTGCAGTAAATTTTTCAATTTTAGTCCGTTGAGCGCGTGTATACACGCGTTGATCTATAAAAAGAATTCAGCAATGTGTTTTGAGCATAATAACCAATAAGTAATTAAATCCATTTCTCCCGATCTTATAACATGTATCCACATTAACTAGTAACCATCAATTCTCTTCGTAGATTTGATAACATAATGAATGGCTGACGATAACATAGATTAAACCAAATTTTAAAGGCATGTTTACGGACAAACTCACAATATGAGGTAATCCAAGAAATAGTGCCAAACTCACAAATCAAAGTAATTGAAATACAAACCACAAAATTGTCAAGTAAAACCCCTTCCCCCCTCAAGTAAAACCCCTTCCCTCCATAAGTTTTGTGAATTACAACAAACTTAAGCATCTTTTTGTAGAGAGAAAAGCTTGACTGCATACTCGGCTGTCTCTTCAGACTCTGCAAAAGCAAAACCCTCAGATTTATCTGTCTCCTTGTGTAGTTGAAATCGAGTGAAAACTTGCAACAAAATTAGAAAAAGAGAAGGGTTTAGATACCTGTTTCTGAGAAGAGAGGAGCGATTAGAAGAGAGAAGACAAGTTTTCTCAATTTTCAGAAATAATAATAAAGTTTTTTTTTAATTAAGCGTGTGTTTCACCATGTACACGAGCTCAATAGGCTAAAATTGAAAAACTTATTGCAATTTTTAAAATCGGACCAAAATCGGACGATTTGACAAGCTGAAGGGCTAAAATTGGACTCAAACAACATAAATGACCAAAACTGGAAATCAACCAACATAACGGGCAATTTTGATTTTTTTCCTAACAATGATAGATTATATTTGTTTAATATAAATCTATAATGGGGTGTTTTGAAAAGCTTATGTTTCACAGCTATAGCCTAAAATTGTAGTTTTGGTATTTAGAAACTCAGCTTTAAGATGCCGCTTCTTTATTCTCTACTAATTTTAGAGCTTTTTCATAAGCGGCTAATTGTCAGCTTCTGCTTATAGCTTATGGTATATTAATTTTTTTGGACAAATTTATCCTTAATAAATTTATTTAATTCCAAAATAAGTTTTAAGTATAAAGTATATTTAATTAGAAATTTCCTTTTCCCGTAAACTTTTCTTCTTCTTCAACAACCAAAAAAATCATATTAGTACTAATACGATATAATATAAATTTACATATAATATATAATAAATTAACTTAATATTTTATAATATTGAAATCAAAATTATAAAGTAAAAAATGAATATAAATATGATTAATTTCTCAATTTTATTTAGTTATTATAAATTATAATTATTTTATAATATTAATGGCAAGATAGATATTTTATTTAAAAAATAAATAAGATACAATATTTTTAAATATTATTTTTTCCACTTTGAGCATCTATTACCAAATATATACAGATTATCAAATCATCAAACACCTTTAAGTAGTTTTAATTACTTATCAATCAAGTTTATTCCAAACACCCCTTAGAGTCGGGCCCAATTTCCTTTCCGAGCACAGACTATATTCCTTCCGCCACACGCCACGTCGCCCATAAATATACCAAGACAAGCAGTCCTAACTCACAAATTTTCAAAGCATCAAAGCAAAGATAAGATTGGACAGCAGATTGAGAAGAACATATGATGGATTCCACCAATGACGTTGATTTCGCCTGCAGCAGTAACGAAGCCCGCCGATGCGCCGCCGGATGCGGATTTTTCGGCTCGGCTGAGACGCAGGGGTTCTGCTCCAAGTGCTACAAGGACAAACTCGCCGAAAAGCTAAGCGTATTAGCCGAACAAGTGCGACTGTCCTCTCCCAATATCACCGATGCGACCGGTGATCTGAAACCGGAGGCGATTCCTGAAAACGACGACGCGAATCAATCGGCGCCGGCTGCGAGGAAGAGATGCGATTCGTGCAATAAGAAATTGGGAATTTTAGGGTTTATGTGCCGGTGCGAGGGCAGCTTCTGTAAATTTCACAGGCTTCCGGAGGCGCATGCCTGTCAATTTGATTACAAGAAGTCTGGGAAGAAAGTGATTCAGAAGGAGAATCCCGTAATCAAAGCTGACAAGATTAGAGATAGGATTTGATGATTCTTTTCATTGTTTTGTTTCCTTTTATGAAACTTCAATCTTCACACTTCAATATATATAATGTATGGACTTCTATTCACTTTTAATTAGTTTTTCAGATTGATAAATAGTTCGCTGTTGATCCGCGTTATATTGCTAATAGTCAATTACTACTTACATTTAAAAATGTTATCTAAAAAAAATTACATATATCTAGATAATTAAAAAAATATTAAACTTTAATATGAGTATTTAATAGAAAATTACAACAAGATATATGTAGTTAATAGAATTTTTAAAAATAATTTATCAACTTTTAATATGAAGGGATTTAGATATAAAACGTAATTAGATACGTACTACAAAGAATATATTCCCAAAAATGACAATTTTTATGGATAATTTGTCCTAAAAATTCATAAGTCTTAAATTAAAGTTGTAAGCTGGGGTAAAGCAGCTAGAGATGGCCGTGGATTTTGGACCCGGTTAAAATCCTTGGATCCAGATCCATTTTTTCGAATTTGGATCTTAAAAAAATTGGATCAAATGAATTCGGATCGGATCTGAATCAATTTTAGAAATTACGGATATAAATTTGGACTTTGCCTTTTGAATATCGGATCCGGTCAAGATCCACTAATTTTATAACTAAAATATTATTTTATCATTATATTTAATTATATTATATTATATTTTAAATTCTAAATTGAGTGGCCATTCTCACAATTTTGGAAGTTCTTTTTTCGTGAGAAGATCGTCGTAATTTAAGATGATTGTAATATTTTTGTAATATTATATTATTTTTATTTTTTATTGATAGTAATGTTTCTATAGTGTTATTTTGGAGTTAATTAACTTAGTTAAATTTTAATTGATTTAGAATTTTGTTAATTTTAGTTTAAAAAAATATGGATTCGGGTCTAGACCCGAGACCTTGCGGATCTCATGGATTTGGGTCTAGATCTCATTTTATGAGATTTAATGGATTTGGACTGAATTTGGACCCAAGTGAAAAAATTCGAATCTGGGTCTGGACCAAGAAAGATCTGGTTCAAATCCGGTCCATTGTCATCCCTAAAAGCAGATTCAAAATATTCTCTATATTCGACCCCTTAGTATTGAATTTCAACTTTAAGCGGAGTTTTTCAAACACCTATATACCAACTTAAAATTATAAGCTGCTACCAACTACACTAAATACTATATTAAATACTATTTGTTATCGGTTAATTTATCATAGATTAAAGGACTAATGAACATGAAAATACAATTCTAATAAAAAAAATGATATAATGATTCAATCTGTGTAACCCATTTTTATGAATATTTGGATAGTTTAATTTATAGTCTTGGTGTGTGATTCACTAGAGGAGCGCAGTCTTAGAAAAATCAAATCTTAATACATAAAATTATTTTGCCTTAAATCGGCAATTTTATGGATCCAATTCTGTCAAATTTCTAAAATCTCAGTTAAAAATTTCAACCGTTTCTTATTTTGTCAACGAATCGTTGTTTGTAGATCCATAAACTCTTACCATTATCAATTGATATTCTCATACGGTACAAATCATAGCTTACTTGGATTTTCCAAGACTCCAAGTTACGACACCGACCAAAATCACTCAGCAATAAATTCTGCATCTTGAGCTTGTAATAAGGTAAGTTTTTTGTCTGAGATACTTTTAACCAATGTTTTTGTAACGCCCGAAATTTTTAATATAAAATGCATTGCATATTTATTCATGCATGTTATCAAGTGTTTTAGTTCTATAAGTCGCGCTTTAGAAATTAAAATGAAAATTAAAGCATCTATGTTATTTTTCGTTAAATCATTTTTGTTATGTAAATTTATTTTGGATTTTGAATGTGTTTATTTATTTAGAAATCATGTTAGAATTGTTAGGCAAGAATAATATTTATTTATATTGGATTTCCTAAACCTACTAGCATTCATGAAAGGATATAATATTTTATATTTGTTTGAAATTATTAGGAGATAATTTAATATTAAATTTTATGATTAAAATAGATATTTTATGTATGATATTCATGTTTTAGGATAAAATATAGTTGTGTTTATCCATATCCTAATTTATCTAGGATTGAATCTCTTATATGGTAAGTGATATATTAAATTCTATATAAATTATATGAGAACGAAAATAAATATGAATAAAATATATTTGATACCTTATAGGATTAGGAATCTTTAGATAATGATTTCTAGGCCTATAAACATCCCATAAATTTTCGAAAATTTGCCAGCATATCTGCGAACTGTTTCAAGAATTATTTACACATCTTTCCGTCGTCCTCTCGTCGAGAAAATTTAATATAGTCTTACTAGGTATGTCTAGTATACTGTATTATATTTGTAGAATTTTCCAAGTATGATAAATATTTTTTTAAAATTGTTATTCGTAACCTGCCAGTTTTTGACAGCATGTCCATAAGCTCGATAGGAAAATTGTTTTTCATGTTTTCTTTTAGTTGTTTTCGACTATGCTGAATATTAATAGGATATAATACATGTTAGGTCATTCATGTTATAAATATAGAATTTTTAGGATACGTTTACTATTTATTTGTTAATTTATTTCATGAGTTGCCAAATTATTCAATGCATGAATGAATTTTCAATAGAAATAAGATTGTGTTTAATATACTTAAGATTATTACTATGTGAAACCATTAAAGTTGCATGTTAATAAGTAGGTTATGTATAATATACATTTTGGTTTGATTATTTTGATCTATGGATTATTAAAATTGTTGATGCATGCATGACATTCCATGTAAGGTCATTAAGATAAATTTCCATATTTAGGATCGGCGGGCAGGACTTAAACATCTGATATCCATAATTTTTCATCAAGTCAAGGTTAAGGTGGGGAAGTTACCGTTATCCTTATTATATATTTTGTACATTATTCATGTGTTTATGACAGACATGAGAATGAAACTGAAATGGGTCAAGGTCAAGAGGAGGCCTATGACCGGGGTCAAGAGGAGGCCCTTATGAAAAGTTGCGGTCAAGAGGAGACCGTGTTAAATAAAATAGGTCAAGGTCAAGAGGAGGCCCTTATGAAAAGTTACGGTCAAGAGGAGACCGTGTGAAATGAAATGGATTCTTAGGGTCAAGAGGAGGCCCTAGGATCAAAGTTATTTATTATGCATGTTTCATATCCGTGTTTATTGACATTTTATATAGTTTGGATATACGCATTACCCACTGAGTAGTCGTACTCATCCCTATCATTTTAACACTTTTCAGGAAATGGATCGGCCGATGCGTAGAGGTGTTGGTGGTAATGGTCACACGATGTAGAATTTATGAAACTAGTATTCATAGTTATTTTTATTTAAGACTTCCGCTGAGTATGAAAGTAAATTGAGTTTTTTTTTCAATGATTTTTTTCCATGAAAATGTTTTGAAAGAATTAAGATATGCATGTTAAGTATGAAGTAGCGTCTCTTGTTTATATTTTATGAAAATTGGGGCGTGACAATTTTGATGAAATGGTGGTCAATGTTACTGCGGATTCTAAATTTCGTTGAATGGTGTGGTGTTGTAGAGGCGTTTGAAATTTGAACAGGAAGAGATGAAATCTGTTTCATTTAAAGAATGGACAAAAGATTCCAATCCCAAAGCCCTTTTTCTCAAATTTTGCTTCAGTTTCAGGGCTTGCCCTGTTCTTACTGTTTGCTTCAACTCTATTAGTATCACAACCCATTAGTGGGTACTTGTATGGTGTTAATAGCTTGAGAAAGCTCGATTCAGACTCCTACAGTCACATTCCCCAGCCATTTGTAGACAGAGAGAAATCAAACTTTACCATTTCCGCGGATCAGGAGAATGATGGTGGAGTTGGAGGTGAGGGAGCTCTAATTGGAAGGAACGATACTTCACGAGTAGAATCCGAGAATTCAAAGGATAAGCTTCCACGTCTTGAGGTAGCAGAGAGTGGAAATGCATCAATCTCGTCCAGTAATAAGCCTACCGCGAACTCGAGTCAACCTAATGTTGTTGAAGCAGGTGCTGAAATCCTTTTGCCATCTTCTTACTGTTGTTTCTATCTTCTCCGTCTTCTATTGAATGCCTTATGTATATGTGTATTTATTCTTCTATAGTTGTGAGACTGTTAGAGTTAAGAGGAACGAATTTGAAATCTGAAACGATTCACAATGAAATCGAAACGAAACGATAATTGAATATTAATTGGACGAAAAATCAAATTCAAATCCCAAATAGAAGATCAACTTCTATCCCAAGCACAACGCCGACTCCTACTATTTTCGTCTTGAAAACCCTAGACACCCCACCATAATCCCATTCACGAAATATAAAAACAATTGACTCATAAACTAGGCCATAAAACTCATAAATAACCTTATGACTCCTATTACTCAATAAATCACGAGAAAGCCAGCCAGACATGCAGGACGCCATGCACTAGCCGGATCCCGCCACGGATTCCGCCACCGCGTTCCGTTGTCGCCGTCGCCGATAAATCACATCCCTAACAACTCCTCCCCCTTCCAAACAGCCTTATCCTCAAGGCTGAAGTGCGAAAATTGGCCGCGAAACTCGTCCTCAACAACCCACGTGGCGTCCTCCGCCGACTTACCGACCCACTGCACCAACAACTCCCAAACTCGATCATCACCACGCCAAACCCAACGTTCGCCTAAAATTCCCTCGGGATCATAGTCCGGATTCGTTGCCCACAACTCCTCCGGCAAGGAATCCTCTAGCACATGATTCCCCAAGGTCGCCTTCAACAACGAAACATGAAACACATGATGAATCTTGCCCCTCTCCAGCAATGCGAGACGATACGCCACCGCGCCAAAGCGCTCCTCCACTTCAAACGGTCTATAATGACGCGGCGAGCTTAGCATTTTTCCGTTTGAACAATGATAGTTGTCGATAAGGCCTCAACTTCAAAAAGACTCGCTGACCCACCTCAAATTGGACATCGCGTCGCCGCTTGTTAGCTGCCTTGGACATGTAGTCTTGAGCTCGGGCTATGTGAGAACGCAAATGTCGAAGAACTCCATCACGTTCCTGAAGCTCATCCGCAACAACTTTCACCCGAATTTCAGCCGGAAGGAAACCCGCGAGTGTGGGAGGTGGCCATCCATACACGGCGGCGAAAGGCGTAGTTCCCGTCGCCGCATGATAGCTAGTATTATAAGAATATTCCGCCCACGATAACCATTTACTCCACTGTTGGGGCCTCTCCGAAGTAAAACAACGCAAATAAGTTTTGACGCACCTATTAACAACTTCCGTTTGACCATCGGTCTCTGGATGATACGCCGAACTCATGCGCAACTTAGTACCCATAGCCTTAAACATCCCCGTCCAAAACTCACTACAAAAAACGAGATCTCGATCCAAAACTATCGACTTAGGAAAACCATGTAGCCGGACAACCTCTTACACAAATAAATTTACAACATCTTTAGCCGAATAAGGATGTCGTAAACCACAAAAGTGAGCATACTTGGTGAGTCGGTCCACCACTACCATCACACAATCAAACTCTCCAGAGCGTGGCAAACCATTAATGAAATTCATACTCACATCTTCCCAAACTCGAGTAGGAATGGGTAGGGGTTGGAGAAGACCTCCGGGCGCATGAGTCTCATACTTATGGCGTTGACACACCAAACACTACGCCACAAACTTCGTCACATCTTGCATCATGTCGTGCCAATACACACTTGACGCCAACCTCCGGTAAGTTCGATAGGCTCCGGAATGGCCTCCCTAGGTGTCGAATGAAATTCAACTAACAATCGTGGAATAAACGCAGAATCCCGAGACAACACAAGGTGCCCTCGATAATAAAGAATTTTATTAACCAATGAATATTGAGGATAATTTCCAGACCCTCGAGCCACATCATGCCAAATTTTTCTTAATGCAGTATCCTTCTTGACTTCCTCCCCGACCAAAGACCACCCCAACCAAATCGAAATTGTGATAGCCGCACATTCCACCTCCTCAAAACTTCGCGACAACGCATCCGCCACCTTATTGGAATTTCCCGCCTTATATTCAATATCAAAATCATAGCCTAATAGTTTAGCCACCCAATAATGTTGCGCCGGAGTCAACACCGATTGATTTAACAAAAACCGTAAACTACGTTGATCCGATCGCACCACAAACTTCCATCCCACCAAATAAGGCCTCCAATGTTGGACCGCCAAAACTAAAGCCATTAACTCGAGCTCATAGGCCGACTTCGCTAAACTTCGATCCGAAACCGCTTTACTATAAAAAGTAAGAGGCCGACCTCGTTGCATAAGGACCGCCCCCAAACCTTTTCCCGACGCATCGCATTCAACCACAAAAGTAGTAGAAAAATCGGTTGTGGCTAGCCCGGGCGCCGAAGTGATCGCCCTCTGTAATGATTCGAAGGCCACTTGCGCCCTTTCAGTCCATTCGAACACTTCCTCATTCTCCTTCTTTAACAAATCCGTTAAGCCCTTCGCTATTTGCCCATAATTTTGAATAAAACGACGATAATATCCCGTGAATCCTAAGAACCCTCGAACCCCTCGAATATTAGTCGGCCGCGGCTATCTTTAAATTGACGAGACCTTACTAGGGTCCATTTGCACCCCATTCTCTGACACGATGTGCCCGAGATACTCAACCTCAGCTTGTCCCCACGCGCACTTCTTAGGATTCACAACATACGATTCTTGCAGTAATAAATTCATAACCAATCGGAGATGTGAAAGGTGAGAAGACCAATCTTGACTATAAATTAGTATATCATCGAAAAACACCAGTACAAACTTGCGTAAATGCGGTCGCAAAAGATCATTCATCGCCGATTGAAAAGTCGAAGGAGCATTAGTCAATCCGAATGGCATTACCAGAAACTCATAATGACCCGAATAGGTCCGGAAAGCTGTTTTCGGCACATGCTCATGAGCTATTCTTATTTTGTGATATCTGGATCGCACGTCCAATTTCGTAAACCATTTTACCCCATACAACTCGTCCAACATTTCCTAAATGATCGGAATAGGGTATTTATCTGGTATTGTTTGCTTGTTCAACTACCGATAATCCACGCAGAACCGCCAACTTCCGTGTTTCTTGCTCACTAACAAGACCGGACTCGAAAATGGGCTCGAACTTGGTTGAATTATTCCTGCCTCCAACATTTCCTGAACCAAGCGGTCCATCTTGTCTTTTGCCGAATGACTATATCTATATAGCCGGACCGAGACCGGAGAAGTTCCGTGCTGCAAAGGGATATGATGATCCACACTTCGGTGCGGAGGCAAGCCCGAGGGTGGTAACATAACGGTTGGAAATTCCTCCTGCATTTGAACTCTCAACTCCTCACTTGCTTCCCGAAACCGGCTATCTTTCTCCGCCGAAGCCAAAATCGGTGCCACATTGCTCGATGTAATTCGCGGCCATACCAACCAACATTCAACTCCTGCGCCTAACTTAACCAGCTGCCTCATAGACACCTCGCGGCGAACAAGCGAAGAATCGCCCACCAGTTTAACCGTCGATCCCTTGTACTCAAATTGCATGGTCATGTTTTCTCAATTTGCCTTCACCTCCCCTAACAACTTAAGCCAATACACCCTGAGAACCAAGTCGACACTTTCCAACTCAAATATGAATCAATCCACCACAAAATCCACTCCTTGCATCTGCAACTGCACACCTTTACACACTCCCACAATCGCCGACCGACGACCATCCCCTAGCCGCACTGCCGATCGTCCGGTGCCATCCACGTCCAATCCTATGGCTGCAACAATTCGGGTTGAAATAAAACAGTGACTCGCCCCGCTATCAACCATAACCCGAATACAAGTTTTCCCGATAGTGCCAGATAACTTCATGGTCTGCGGTCCATCAATTCCTTGCACCGACAATCGTGTAAGCTTCAACATGGACATCTCTGTTTCATGTTCTCCTACACCGCTCTGCTCCAACATCTCTTCGTCTGCCACAATCTCAGTTTCATCCCCTTCGTCCTTAGGATTTGAGACGATTAGCACCTGGAAATTTTTATCCGCACAACGGTGCGTCGGAGACCACTTATCGTCACAACGAAAACACCTACCTGCGGCCCTTTTAGCCAAATAATCCTTATGAGAAATCTGCCGAACCGGCCGATTCCTGCCCCCTCCGCTGCTAGCCAAAAAAGATCCCCCAGAATTAGACGGATGGCCATTTAGTACTGCTCCCTTACTAACCTCAAGTTGCCCTCCAGACTTAGAATTTCCTCCCGAGCTGCCTCCACCCCCATACGGGCTAGGGATAGTGCTCGAGTATTTTGGAATCTGCCGAAACAAATGATCTACTGGGTTGATACGCAGTAGGGCGGCCTGCTCCTCCCAACACCGCGATTTCCTGCTCCAATTCTTTGGTCAAATGGATAGTGTCCGCTAACGTTCGTGCTTCTCTCGAACGGATCCTGCATCGGATCTCGTCTCGCAAACCGTTCAAGAACAAACCCAAATAATGCTTCTCCTCCAACCCGGGAACATGCACCATTCGAGGAATAAATGAAGTTACATATTCACTAACCGAATTGTTTTGACGAGTTTGCACCAACGTTTCAAAAGGATTGGCTAACGGGTTAGTGCCAAACATCCTTATCATCTCCAGTTTAAACCTACTCCACGTCAATTCCGGACTCGTCGCTCGAACCCATTGAAACCACGGTAAAGCATCCCCCTCCATCGCAACCAGCGCGACCTCCAACCTACTCGCCGCCGAAGTATTTTGCAACATGAAATATTGTTCTACCCGAGTCAGCCAACCCTCCGCGCCCGTACCGTCAAACATGGGTAAACTCACTTGCGGAGGTGTTGCCGCCGTCGCCATCGACTCCGTTAACTTACCACCAATCGAAGATGCCTCGCCATTAACATGCAACGAGCCCAAAGTTTCCGGATTCTCCTGATTCGTAGCAGCCGATGTCCCGTCTTTCCCTCCGTCGGCTGAAGCCGACTTACCCTTCACCGCCGCGGCAACTTCGTTAAGTTTAGCGAGAATCGCATCCACCGACCCTTTCACCGCATCGATTTCACCACCAAAACGCACATCCTATGCTTTCAACCCCTTCTCTAACTCGTCCATCCGAACATCCATGGCTTGTTGTCGCGTGTTTGTCATCCGGCAGGTCGGACCAATTTGTTAGAGTTAAGAGGAACGAATTTGAAATCTGAAACGATTCACAATGAAATCAAAACGAAACGATAATTGAATATTAATTGGACGAAAAATCTAATTCAAATCCCAATTAGAAGATCAACTTCTATTCCAAGCACAACGCCGACTCCTACTAGTTTCGTCTCGAAAACCTAGACACCCCACCATAATCCCATTCACGAAATATAAAAACAATTGACTCATAAACTAGGCCCTAACACTTGGGCCATAAATAAAACCCATAAATAACCTTATGACTCCTACAACTCAATAAATCACGAGAAAGCCAGATAGCCATGCACGACGCCATGCACTAGCCTGATCCCACCTCGGATTCCGCCACCGCGTGCTGTCGCCGTCGCCGATAAATCACATCCCTAACAGAGATCCTTTATCATAAGTTGGATTTAGTTGGAATCAGATCTTCCTTGTAGACGTGTTATGAAGATTTGGCTACAAGTTGATTCGAGAACTTGACTATTCTTGGATCTTTGTCTTCATATTATGTTATTAGAATCTGAATTATATCTTGATATAAGTTTTTCCCATGTGGATTTTAAATTCCTTTTTCTTGCTTTCAAGTTGCATTCAAGCTATCTTTTTGGATAGATGTGAATTGGAATCACACATGGAATCAAATAGTTGTAGAGTTTTATGCCAGATTGGACACCAGTACTGCAAATGATGATATGTTGGCTTTTCTAATTCATAGTGTTGTGTTTTAAAGCTGAATTAGTAGTATTGAAGCAGTTCATGCTACATATTTTTGTACCAATTTGTTCCAATTATGTTGCAGATTGTGATCTCTATCATGGCAAATGGACTTATGATTCAACTGGACCATTATATACAAACAACTCCTGTCCCATAATCACACCGACGCAGAACTGCCAAGGAAATGGAAGACCGGACAAAGACTATGAGAACTGGAGATGGCAACCTTCACACTGTCACCTTCCCAGGTTTGATGCAAAACAGTTTCTTCAGATCATGAGAGGGAATACATTAGCTTACATCGGTGATTCAGTCGCAAGAAATCAGATGGAATCAATGTTGTGTATCCTCTGGCAGGTCAGAGAAACACTTGTATCTGTTTTATTCATGAAAGTATCACATTTAGTTTCATCTACTTCCATAAACAGTGATTTGCTTGTTCCTTTCTATGTCAATTCTCCTTATGTTTTTAGTATCATATACTAAATTAACTCTTCTTTTTAGGTAGAGGTCCCTATAAACAGAGGTAACAAGAAAATGCAACGGCACTATTTCGAATCCACATCTACAACGATTATTCGCATATGGTCTTCATGGCTTGTTCACCAGACACCCGAGCCTTTCGATTATGCTCCTGCCGGTGTGACCAAGCTCCATCTCGACCTACCCGATGAGGGCTTCATGAAATACATTACAGATTTCGATGGAATCGTCCTCTCTTCTGGCCATTGGTTTGCCAAGCAGTCAGTATACATTTTAAACAATGAGATTGTTGGTGGGCAACTGTAGTGGCCAGATAAGTCCAGACAAAAGAAGATTGACAACGTTGAGGCTTTTGGCATTTCAGTTGAAACAATTCTTACCGTCATGGGCACGCATGCAAACTACACAGGACTAACCATTGTCCGGAGCTTCTCGCCCGATCATTACGAGGGTGGTGCGTGGAACACCGGAGGGTCGTGTACCGGGAAGGAGAAACCCGCTGGAGTGGCTGAGTTGGTTGAAAATGGGTTAACCAATATAATGCATGAGAAGCAGGTGACCGGGTTTAACCGTGCAGTGAAAAGGAGGACGAATGGATCGAGAATGAAACTGATGGATATTACGGAAGTCTTTTCATATCGTCATGATGGGCATCCGGGTCCGTATAGGAGTATGGACCCGAATAAGGTTACGAAGCGGGGGCCGGATGGTCGGCCCCCGCCGCAGGACTGCTTGCACTGGTGCATGCCGGGTCCGGTTGATACATGGAATGAACTGGTATTTGAAATTATAAAAAGAGTGTTAGATGGCAGTGGGTGATTCTTTGTTTGTTTTTTTCAGGAGAGGTTACTTGAGTTTGGTTCTATCTTTGTTTTTTCTTACACGGTAGAAGTTTCTGAATCCATAGATTACTACTTTCTATTAGAAAGTATGTTAAATGAGCTATAGCTTGTTCATTCTTGTACTATAAGAGAACTAGGTGGTGGTGTTCCATTGAGACTATCTAGTAGAGGTGCAGTGGAGGTTAAAGTGGCTGTTTTGAATAGCTTAATTTTTTATTTTTTTTTTAATTCTTAAAATAAGGAGAAGTTAATAAAAGTAGTTTAGAGAATTTTGGTTCGTGTTTGCAAAAATTATTTAAAAATATAAAAAGTTAGTATTTGCATGCATTTTTAATTTAGTAGGTTATTTTGAATTGTAGTATAAAAAGTCTATATAAAATCATTATATTTATTACATTTCTTATTTTACTTTAGCTTTACTTATATTAATTTTAATAATCTTACTCAAATTCATCTTTTATTTAATTTAAAGTATACTATTTTTTGAAACTTAATTACTATATTTTTATAGAAAAATGTTGTTTACATATATAAACTAATATTTTTAATATTTTAATGATGGCAAAATCACAATTTAATATTTACACATGTTCATTTAAATAAAATAGTTTAAGAAAATGTTCAACTACCTTCTACTCATCAAAACCACATCACATTTAAAACTAGTGTAAGGTTAATTTGGCGTTATTTAATTTTGAGTGGAGCTAAAATTGTCCAATTACAACTTCTCTAAAATAATCAAATTGTCATAATATCCTTAAATCGGGTTCAACTACAACTTCAGGTTCGAATATCATTTTCCTTGAGATTAAGATGCACTGTTCATTCAACAGATTCTGAGTTTCCTATGTTTTGTTATATTTTTTTGTTTCTTATTATTGACCATCTGTTTAGGCTTTTCGTATTTCAGTATAGTTTGGTTGTTCGTTTGGGGAAAGGTCACATCAGCCTTTCTTGCGTTGTACTTTGATTTACTTTATGATATAGCAAGTAATTTCTCCTTAAGTTGGGTCCAAGCAACTTCTCAAACTTCAACTTATTTAACTTAATTTTAGATAATTTATGCACTTTTAATCTTACCAAACACTCTTTTTCAACTTTTCGTTAAATTAAGTTGTAAGTTACAACTTAAAAGTAGTTGCAAACATCCACTAAAAATTACGGTTTCAAATTTCACCACCCCCTACATGTGGATTGATCACATATGGTTAATTAAGTGTAGTTTGCAGCGAGAGTGTTTATCCAATACAATTTAAATAGCAATTGTAAATTTTCCTCTTTACATAAAAAAGAACTACGTGTTGTTTCTACTCGAAAGTATGTTGTAACTTGTTGGATGAAATAGGATCCAATCTATAAAAAGATTGATTTAACATTTGCCATAGTATTGTTTCACAAAATGTATGCATCCGTGAATTTTTACTGTGCTTATAACTGCTCAAAATCAAGTACTTTCGCATATTGTCAAATTTCCGAACGGCGCGGGTGTATTTATTTTCTAAACGGTTAGATTCGGGTTGTGTGGATTCATCAGATGGGTCTGCAGTCGGTTTCGGGTTACCTATACTATATTTGAATTTCAAAAGGATCACAAACATTTGTATGTGGAGCTCGACAGCAACCAAAGCCCGCCAAATCCACTGCGTACTCAAGATCTCTGATGCTGAGAAAAGGGAGTACCCGTGAGTTGTGAAATTTGTGGGATGATATTAAACTAAGTCGCATTAGCCCCAACTTTGGTTTTCAGATTGTGTTAATGATTCTATGAGTCTAAAACGTGAATGAAATCCAATTTACTAATTTCTATTATTGTTTATTTACAAATAATATAACACCTTAATAGTAACAAATTATAAATATTAAATAGAATGCGGGCGAACAAGCGGGTGATAGTGTATGCCCGTCAGCCGACATGAGTTCAACGGGTTACACTATCTATTTAAAGAAAACTCATGCGAGTTTGGTTAGGTGCAGTCGGGTATGGGCAGGTCGATTTAGTCGGAAGTTTTTTATTCACCCCGACTTTAAAATATGAGTGAATGATCATTTTGGTGTCTAAACTTTCAATCTTTTGGTGTTTTGGTGCCTTTATTTCAAAAATTACAAATTTGGTTCCTAAACTTATGAAATACTTACAATTTTGGTATTTTTTATTATTTTAATAACTAAACAATATTAATGATGATTTAAAGAAAGGTTATAAAAAATAATTATTATAAAAGTTTTATTGTAATAATTGTAATGATTTTAAACTATTAATTTAATAATTTATAAGTTTATGATAATTTTTTTAATAATATATGTTTTATTTTGAATGTTAAAAATAATTTACTAATTTATTTTAATTTATGTTTAATTTTCTTTAATGTTACGATACTAAAATTGGGAGGTCTAAAAACAATGTCCTTATATAGAATTGAACTTTATACATTAATAGTATAATATTACAAATTTTTAGCAGTATTTAATTTTTAATTTTTAAGAATATTCAATTATTAATTGTATTTAATTATAAATTATCAAAATGTATCATAAATAAATAATTTTAAAAATATATATATTACGTGTGACTATAATTTTACCCTTCTTTAAATCATCATTAATATTATTCAATAATTAAATTAATAGAAGACACCAAAATAACAAGCATTTCTTAAGTTTGTGAACCAAATTTGCAATTTTGAAAGTAAAGACACCAAAACACCAAAAAATTGAAAGTTTAGACACCAAAATGACAATTCACTCTTAAAATATAATACGTATGATTAAAATATACTACTATTAAGTTACTTATAATAGAATGAATGTAATACCTCCGTCCCATTATTACTAATTCACTTTCCCGATTGGGACGTCCCATTATTTCTAACTCCGTTTGGCAATAAATTAACACAATCTCTCTTATTTTTTCATCTTCTCTCTAACTTTATTTATCTTATCATTTTATCTCTCATTATCTCACTCATATTCTCTCCTACTTTATCATCTTCTCATTCTCTTTACTACTTTATCATTTATAATAACTATTATATGCTCAAAAGAAGTGTTTGATAAATAGTGGGATGGAGCTGGAGGTAGCATATCTAATAAAGACATAATTAAAAGAATTGATCAAACTTACGTTTCAAAGGTTCGATTTCACATATAGCCCAATTTAATACCACCACACGTGGCGTATGATAGGCTTGCCTATTATTTACCATCCGTCACAGCCGGAAACTTTTATGCTAGGGGTGGGAGCACTGCACCTCCCATCCCCAGATTTTAACATGTATAAGTGTGAAAAAAATTTAAGGTGTGAGATAATTGATTTGGGAGGTGGCTTTACACTTGTGAAAATTCGGCGGTGGGAGGTGCACTGCTCCCACCCCTAGCATAAAAGGAACCGTCACAGCCAGTAGTATGTCAGCTTCACTTTCCTAAATTTCAAAATTTCTACCCTCGCTCTTACCTTGATTTAAAAGATCTCATCAATTCCGTTGCTCACGCATTCAACGGTCGAATTTTCCATAACCCCCATTTTGCTCCATCTTCTCTGTCCATCTTCTAAAAAAAGCCCAGAACTCTTATCGCTTCTGGTGAATTGCAGCGACAGGAAGCGTTCTGATTGTGTTGGGGGTTAATATTCCGGGTATGCTATCAGATCTAAGTTAAAATTACGCCGTGTGTTTTCTGTTGTTGTTTGAATAATTCAAAGTTGGGGTGGAATTTGTTATTTTCTCTTTGGAAGAGCCAATTATTTGAATTTCTCGAGGGTTATGATGAACTGAGCTGTCCAGGTCAATTTAGAACACTGTTGATATGTTAATTAGGGTATTCTCTGCTATTTTGTCATCACTCGCAATGAACGACGATAATTGGAGGCACGAGAACCTAAATTATGATGCTCAATTGGTTTTCACACATTCGAAGCTTCATGTTTCTTTTGGGCATAGAGATTAAGAAAAATGGTTTTTTGTGGTGACTTTTGGTTAGTTAATTTTTGTTCACATATTCTTTCTCTTCTTTAGAAACAAGACATTTCTAATGGGACACCCCAATCAAGAATAGAAGAAAGCTTCTAATGGACGGAGGGAGTAATTGACTCGGAATTCGATAATTGGAGAATTTTGTTTATAGTGTGTAGTCCTGTCTGATTTGTTTTGTTTATTTTTTGCAAAAGTAAAGTTGGCTTTGGAGGTTCATCGACTTTTTAAAATGTTATAGTGAAGTAGAAGGATTCAAATTTGCTAGTGTTTTATTGGTCTTCTACTATTTGCAGGTGTAGTTCAATTGAAATGTCAGCAGGTGAAAACAACATGCTTACGCAAACGGAAACAACATGCGGTTCTCTTCTAGGTGAACTGCAGGTTGAGAAAGTCTTAGTACCAATTGGCAATTGATTACTTTTTCTAGTTTACATAATAGAAATATTATTGTGACTGATATTCATATGCCATCTTTGTTATGTTCTGTTGGTACATCTGTCAGATAATATGGAACGAGGTTGGGGAATCAGATGTTGAAAGGGACGCGATGTTGCTTGAACTCGAACGAGAGTGTTTAGAGGTTTACAGGAGAAAGGTAGACCAGGCAAACAAGTGTAGGGCTCAGCTGAGGCAGGCAATTGCTGATGCTGAGGCCGAGCTTGCTTTCATCTGCTCTGCATTGGGCGAGCGTCCAGTACACATTCGACAAGTAACAGTCTAACAGATAGATATTTCTGTTTCTATTAAGACCGAAGTATTTTTGTTTTAATTCTCATTTTAATATGCCAACTTAATATTTATTTTATCTACAACTCTGGTTGGTGTACATTGCTGATAATTCATACGAAGCTTAAAAGTGCTTGAAAGTCTTAATTGACACAAAAGTTAGTAGTTGCAATAAAGTGTTGTGTTGTGGTATGAAGGAGCATAATGCTGAAAACTCAATATCTATTAGTGGTGAAATATGATGCAAATCAAGTCAGAGTTTTTCATTTTCTTGCCACTGTTGATGATCTTTCTTTGTGTAGTCTGATCAAAGCACCACAAGCTTAAAGGCCGAGCTTAGAGCGATCCTGCCTCAAATAGAGGAGATGAGGAAGAGGAAATATGAAAGGAAAAACCAATTTATCAAGGTGAATGGTGAAATACAAAGTATTAAAAATGAGATCTTCAGTGGAGGTCATGCTGTGAAAGACATGGCTGTGAACGAAACTGATTTATCTTTGAGAAAGCTTGAAGAATTGCATGGCGAACTTCAGGACCTCCAAAATGAAAAGGTAGAATTTGTGAAACTATCCTATAATCTAAGTGATTTCTCATGGTTCTGTGATTCTCCCTGTATGTGCAATCTTGCGGTCTGAACGTCTGAAGCAGATTCTGGAGAATCTAAAGTATATGTGCTCAGGCTGCTGATTTCTTGGTTTAAATTTTCTACTATGTCACTATCTTATGTGTGGAATGATTTTCTCATGCTTCTTTGGCGTTCTCCCTCAATGCCCATTGCTTGCAGTGTGAACGTCTGAAGCAGCTCCGAGAGCACCTAAACTACTTGTACTCAGGCTGCTCAGTGCTTGGGTTGGATTTTAAGCAAACTGTCAGTGTGATTCATCCAAGTCTAGGGGAACCTGAAGGTCCTAAAGACATCAGGGATGGTACGCTTGAGCAATTGACGACTGCTATACAAAGAATGCGGGAGGTTAAAATGCAGAGAATGCAGCAGGTAAGTGTTATTATATAGAATTTTCTCTATTTCTTTAGGACTATTTGCATTTCAGTAACAGCAAGTTCCATGACTTCTCAATTATATTCAGTTACAAGATCTTGCATCTTCATTACTGGAGCTTTGGAACTTGATGGATACACTAATTGAAGAGCAACTAAATTTTCAGAAAGTTACCTGTAATATAGCCGCTTCAGAAGATGAAATAACAGAGCCTGACATGCTTTCTGATACCTTCCTTAATTATGTGAGTCAAGATTTTTGTTTAAGAGATATATCCTTCCAGACACTACATCTTGCTTTAATTTGGAATTTGAAGTTTCAAACATGTCAACTGGTTATGGAAGTTGTGTCAAATATCTCCCTGTCAGGTCAAAGCTGAAGTTTCTCGACTGGAGGAGCTGAAAGTAAGCAAAATGAAGGAACTTGTTTTGAAAAAGAAGGGAGAGCTTGAAGATATGTGTAGGAAAACACATTTAATTCCAGAATCAGATAATCCTATTGATTTAGCTATAGATGCTGTAGAGTCTGGTAACTAATATGTCTTAAAAATATTGATCATATCTTTCCTTCATTCATTCCTTCTAATTTTCTGAACTTTTATTTTTCCGGATTATTTAAAGGAGCTGTTGATGCCTCTTCTGTGCTTGAACACATTGAGCTTGAAATATCTAAAGTCAAAGAAGAGGCTTTCAACAGGAAAGAAATTCTTGAAAAGGTAGAGAAGTGGATGGCTGCATGCGTGGAGGAAAGCTGGCTTGAGGAATATAATAGGGTTCGGCTCTTTTTGGATACCCCGTTGATTACATCTTGAGTTCCACATGTGAAATGCTAAATTTTTCTCCCCTTTCATTGTAGGATGACAATCGCTATAGTGCAGTGAGAGGTGCCCATCTTACTTTGAAGCGTGCTGAAAAAGCTCGTGCTTTGGTCAACAAACTTCCTGGTATAGTTTGAATCTTATTGTCATTATTTAAAATTCAGCATAAACTAGTACTTTGAATATATGCTTATGCATGACTGACGTTGCTTTGTCTGTTGGAATAGCAATGGTGGAGGCATTGGCTTCAAAGACAACAGCATGGGAAAATGAGAATGCAGTCTATTTTACATATGACGGCGTAAGTGCTAGCAGCATAAACTGCCGTTCATCGTTTGTTTTTGTATGTTTTTAAATTAAGCAAATTAATTTGATTCTTGTCTTGTATGCCTAGGTTCGTCTACTTTCTATGCTTGAAGACTACATGGTTCTGCGTCAAGAAAAAGAATTAGAACGAAAAAGGCAGAGGGTATAAAACTTTCTATCTTGCACATGTCAAACTATGAATATGATCTGTTATATCTCTTTCTCTAAAAATAGGTATTTCTCTCTATAACATCAGGACCAGAAGAAACTTCAAGGGCAGTTACTTACGGAGCAGGAGGTTCTTTATGGTTCAAAACCAAGTCCTATGAAGAACCAGAGTGCGAAGAAAGGCCCCAGATTGTCATGCGGTGGTGCAAGCAGAAGACTTTCTCTTGGTGGAAGTATGATACAGACTCCTAAACCTGATATGCCCCCTCCATCGAAGGCTACTCCTAATACTCACAATGCCAAGAATAGTAAATGTATAAATCACGAGTCTCATAGGGACGATGGATTTCTAACTCTCTCTTCTGGTAATTTTCTCTACTTCCTGGCTATATCTGGTAATTTGCTTCTTGCAGTCTCATGATTATCAACTATTAGGCCTCTTTTGCACTTAGCCATAGCTAACCACTGTGAGGATAATCCTAACATCAGCCAGAATTGCAAATGCTAAAGTGTTAAACTGCAATTCTACTGAGTCTGGAAACACAATTTTACTGGTCGTGAACATATATCAGTCATCTTGCTGTTAAATTCTTACGCAGATTATTGTGTCTTGATCTCAGGGAGGAGAGGTTTGGACTTGGCTGGTCTTCCTGCAGAACAGCACTCCCTCAACTCACAAAAAAATCGAGAAATGGAATCGCCCATGATGCGAAACCCATTCTCCCTCATTTCTTCCACGGATTCATCAAAGTCTAATGCGACAAGTATTTCAAGTGATCTGCACCAGAAACACAATCAAATGCTTCCCAAGACTCTCACAAGCAGCAACACCACTCCTTCCAAGATGCTTTCTTTGGTTGAAGTTGAGAACAGAATCCCTGTACCTTCAACACCCTCATCAGTATCTATCCCAATGCAGATGGCCGCAACGCCTCTTCCAATGCACAAGGCCATCGTGCTGGCCAAGCCAGTGGAAGAGGAGATAGAATACTCATTTGAGGAGAGAAGAGCAGGTTTCGTGCTGCTTAGATCATCACATCAAGTATTGTAATTTTGGGTGTTAGCAAGTGCTAGCATTCTGTATTCTTTTATATCTTTGATTGCGATTATATCTCAAATTTATCTGTGTACATAGTCCGCGAACAATATATGGACTAGAGGATCTTGAATTGCTCTGCTCCTCTGAGCAATCTAGCTTTTTAAACTTAGATGGAGAATGGTTTGAAGAATCTAAGTAGATCCATTCTGCCTTTTTTCCATCTAGTTCGAGCTGTAACTTGTAAGGATGAATTTTTGATTACTTGTGATCCAATGCTTGGTTGGCTTGATACTTTCCTAGGTTGAGTGGGGTTGATCTGAATTAGATATGCATACCATTTGATCCATACATGTATCCAAATTCAAAATAGAGAAATACATTGCTTTTCTGAGTCTTTGCCTGGTGTGTGAGAGAAAATTTGACAGTACATAAGTTCAACATTATACATATCATAAAATATTGTGAGTCGTGAATTCATCAATTTTTGAGTGTCAGAAAGCTGGTTGAAGATCTTATTACTCTGCATGAATTTGTGCGCTTTGTCCCTCCATCATACCGTTACGTATCTGTTCACCGATATCCCGGACATGACCCGGGCCATGGGGTATGAAAATCGTAGTATTCTTGGAGTTATTGCCGAGGTCCTTGATTGTGTCGAAATACTGGGTGATCATGATAAGGTCCATAACCTCCTTTGCTGAGGTACCTTCAATTTTGTGGGAGAAGTTCAAGATATTCTCTCTTAGCCCATCTGTAATTGCCTGTCGCTGTCTAGCAACCCCGACTCCACCAAGATACTTGGCTTCAGCTTCTGCCTCTGCTTTTTTAACCTGGAAAATCTTCTCCGCCTCTCCTTTGTATACACTAGCTAGTTGCATCCTTTGAGCTATCATACCATAAATAACAGTTAGCAGCAATAAAAGACCATATCAGATGCCTAACGACAAAAAGGAGAGCGAAGGAGAGGCTCAGGAAGGCGCCAGCAGGAATAAACCAAAAGGCGAAATGCCAAAGGGAAGTAGAGATTTCAGTCTTTATTGGAGGCACTAAATTGAACAAGAATTCAGTATTATGGGGAAAAAGGTTCAAAGAATGAAATCGCCAAGCATACTTGGAGCGGTCAGTGACAAAATCCTACACTTAGTAATGATTGTCGATTATCATCATCTCAAATGAATACTTTAAATTATAAGGGAGAATGAAGTAGGATACTACTGTCCTTGCCCAGTATGAAATGAATGGAGAACCATAGCATCTAATTTTAAAGTAAATGTTTGTTATCCACATGCGATACTCATTCTCATAAACTAGAAATGAAGATTAGAAAGACCCAAAAAAATAGAACAGGGCGACAATTTCAAAAAGAGTACGTGCAACACATCGAGCTCGACATTATTATGTGCCTGAAATTCATAGCCATATGGAGAACAAAATTTTCGAGGTTGCTAACCTGCATTAATCTCATTCATCGCTTTCCGCACAGAGGGGTCAGGAATAACGTCAACCATCAATATGTGCTCTATGCTATACCCATATGCTCCCATCACCTGCCAAGTGCATAAATCAAAATGGGCTGGTTTGACAACATATGCTACTCATAGAATATTACAAATCAACCATGCAAGGGTATAAGATAGCATACTGAATCCACATAAGAGGTTAAATATCCATGCCATCAAACTTGATACAAGTAAATGCTAACAAATTGTGGATTATCAAAAGCACAAATGACCATAATGGCATGGTCCTTGCTTACATTCTATTGTAGACCTACAGCATGACACTGCAAACCTCACAAATATTAAGTTCAGAAGACTACTAGTATCGGATAAACTGCTATTAGTATCCAAAAAACTACACTGACCAACTTTTCCAGTATCATCTACCTTCATAAGGTCTTAGATCTAAACCATATACAAGACATAGTTACAACCCCAAGACAGTCACCAAGATACTTGGCTTCAGTCATTGCATATATTAATTGAGTTGATGCAGACAAGACTGGTACACCCTAGCAACTTACAGAGTTACAGATCAGAACTTATCACATTTCCATATATAAAGATATTTGTTAATGCCAAATTTTCTAAATTAGTTTGAAAAATACAATTTACCTTCTCAAGTTCTTCTGACACAGCTTGAGCTACATCATTCTTTTGTTCAAACACCTCATCCAGAGTCATTCTAGGAACATGAGCTCTAACCACTAGTCAGACAAGTATATGCAGCATAAGAAAAATGGTAGTACTAACCAAGTATAAGAAAAATAGTGAAGGAATGAGATGGAAACATCTCTTGACTACCATCAAATACATAAGCTTGAATCTGCTCTTCAGGATTTTGTAGTTCATAAAAAGCATCATCTGCGTTTTCCTTGACCACCCTGTATTGAATTGAACAATGCAGTTGAACAAACACATTGTCCTGTTGCATTGCAGATGTGTTAGTATTCTCCTTACTGAAACTAGTCACGAAATTATAAATCGCAATTACATGTCCTCCAACAGTCCATTTACAATATCCAACTGTGGCATAAAGGATTGCTATGCTTATTTGTAAAGAAAACCGCTCTCTTGCTATTTAATTTCTTTCGCTATGGACTATATACTCATGAATTTGCTAATTGGGGAAACTTTGACATTGCAGTGACTTTCCATTTTGAATACCAGAAGAATGATTTCCTGAAGAATGTCCATACTTTGAATTTTATTATCTCACCGGAAAAAATTGAAAAAACCAAACTAGTAGACACTTCTCAAACGCTAATGCAACTCAAACGATACAAAACTCTTAAGTTCTTACTAAAGAGCCTATACGCAGAAAACAGAAACAAAACTTATGGCAAACCATGTAAATACTTGATTGTGGAATTACTTGACTTTAGGTTACTGGTTTCTATATTTCAAAAGTAGCCAAAAAAACAAAGAGTTGCTAAGCAAGTAAGCATCACAACAGGCCAGTTGATGTCATAAGTGATACAATCAAGATTTCTGTTCAGTCAACGCATAACACGCAAACAGAAATCAAAGGCGAAAAAGTCATCCAATTACGAGATTCAGTAAGCAGAGAAGGAGAATATGATAAAGAGGACCTTCGTTTTAGTCTCGATTGTGACGTCGAGAGATCTGATCCTGGTGGAGAGAAGTCCGGCGAGGTATTCGCCGCCGAAGATGTTGAGGCAGTGGAAGCCCGGCGAGGCGAGGTGGTAGAAGCGCCCCCACTTCTCAACAACTCCTACGGTGGCTTGGTCCACGCAGGCGCACAAAACACAGTTGGCGTTCCCCATGATCGAAAGCAGGTCGTGTAGCGCAGCAGAATATAGAGAGAGAATTTCTGGATAAGAAGGGTTCGAAATTGGGGAGATGTGAATTGAGTCAAGTAGTCGTCGTGTACGTGGAGTAACCGCCTTCCACCATCGATTTAGAGAAAGGCGGTAGCCGGTACTACGTACATATGGAATATCTTAATTAGATACTACTACTATTTTATACTCACAATTTTGTCTCACGTCCAAAAAAGAATGATAAATAGTTTGAATATATAATAAAATTAGTTTGTATTTTATGTAAATATACAGAAGATGTGAATTTATGCATAATTATAGTGACCGAGTAATTATTACTCCCTCCGTCCCACTCATTTTGTCATGTTGACTTTCGGCACGGAGCTTAAGAAAGTGAGTATTGTGTTGTTAATGCTTGTGGCCCACAACATAATTAATTTTCTTAATTGTAATGACTCCAACTAATTAGCAGAAGAGGAAACTGTTTTACTGTTCTTTTTATTTCATGTCATTCTATTTGAAATTTTTTTTAACTGTATTTGACCGAATTTTTTTTGCTGGGAAAATTCTGTTATTTGATGTCTAAATAATGAGAAGAAGCAGATTTCGTTTTGGAGGGAGGAAAACGCGACAAACAAACAAAAAGATTCAAAAAAGGGTTTTTCATCCAAATTCAGCAGAATTGAAAATAAGTTTCAAATTTCCCACCTATTCTTATCTATATATAGAGGCAGTAGAAACAAACCATTCCAGTACAAATATTCATTACAAAAAGATGAGAGTTATGCGAAGCAAAAACTTGTCAACCGACGAGAGGAATGACATTGTCCAATTTCTTCTACGAAACTGCTCCGCGGGTAAACTGTTGAAAGGGAAGATCACCGAAGCAACTGTCATCTACGCCGTGTCGCCACGTACAGTCAGCCGTCTTTGGGCTGCAGCAAAAAAACAACAAGAAGACGGGCAAGTTGTTGAATGATACTAGTCTAGAACTTGAACAACTACAAAACATACTAGGTTTAGTTGTTGAAGACTGGACTGTTATTTAAAACCCCCTAATTAGACTTAAATAGCAATAGCACAACTAGTCTTTTGTAGATTTATATAGCAGTAGTTTTTTGTAGATTTATATTCCTAGTTTATGTATGAGTACAACTAGTCTTTTGTATGAGTATTGGTCAAGTATTTTGTAAAGATGTTTATGTAAAGAATGCAGGGTACCTAATATTAGCACAATTTCTATATGAATGGCACCAATATGAGCACAATTTCATCATCTCAAACCCCATACCTCAACCACTCATACACATTATTCACAACAAATCAGACGGCAGGGCAACAACTCAGACGGCAGGGCACCAAAATTAGCACAATTTCTATATGAATGGCAAATCAGATCAGATCAAATCAGATCAAACCACTCATACACATTATTTTGAGCAAATCAGATCAAATCGCAACAAATCAGGCGGCAGGACAGCACACCTCAACCACTCATAAACATGTTAAAAATTAAACAAGTTCAGCCGGAGAAGATCTCACCAAATTAAAGTAGGCAGGGCACCAAATCCGCATCAAGTTCTCCATGAACTCCTTCTCACTCATCCGTTCCAAATCGTGACCAAGCTCGATCTGTTGGGACGCCAAAGCGCTCAGGCGTAATCGCTCTGCCATTTCACCGCTATTCTCATCCCGATCGACCACAAGACACCCATCGGTTGGACGAGTTTCTTCCACCCTCTCAGACCCGTCGTCCAGCGTTTCAGAGGAATAGGTGATTTCAGAAAGCCCATCGGCGACACAAGACTGGTCACCAAGAAGAGTTTCTTCCACCCTTTCACACTCTTCGTCCTTCGTCTCAGAGTCACAAACATCATCGGCGACTCCAAAACTTTCGGAGAAGGTAGATTCCAGAGGTGGGCAACAATATTTTTTTTCATCATCACGCAAAGATGGAGCGAAGGCAGAGTTCGATTTGAGAGAGGAGCGGCGGATAAGGTTGGGGGGGGATAGAGAGAGATAAAGATAGGATTGGGAAATAAAAACCGATTAATATATTCTGCACCATTAGTCAACTAATGGTGTAATTAGGTTATACACTTATACTAATTAGTCCCTTATTATTTTCCAAAATGGAAATAGGACAGTATGAGTGGGACGGCCCGATATGGTATACAAGACAGTATGAGTGGGACGGAGGGAGTATTTCTTTAAGAAAACTTTCACTTTCAAATCCACCTCATAAATAGAGGCAGAAACTATGGTGATTGAAAAAGAAAATTGAATAATATCTCGACAGAAGAGGAATAAAAATAAAGAGGAGCCCAGAGCGCGAGATTTATGATCCAGAAAACCTATATAATTATTAGTCAAATTTAATCCTCAATTAAAATATTTCATTCGAATTTATTTTTCCGATTAATTTTAATTATTTTGATGTGACTTTGATGGATTAGCTGCTCTCGAATGGTCTATATAGTATATATATATATATGCCAAGAGTGAGGTAATAAATAAAGGAACAAAAAGGCAACCCATCTTAAAGCGCCATTCTCATCAAGAGGTCAAAAACAGCAGGGCTATTGGGCTAAGGAGTCATCAATGCATCAAAAAGGGAATTTGTTCCTTAAATACTTCAAAATCGATTTACCATACATTTTTTTTTTATAACGAGAGTAACTCGCAGCCGCTACCGAAGTACACATTGGGTAAACGCCGCTCATGTGCAATAGTCTGCAAATCACACAGGAGAGTTCAACTACCCTGGGCTAACCATAGGTGACACACAACACATTGCGGTTCCAGTGGGATTTGAATCGAGGACCTATCGGTCCCGAGCCACCCACCTTCACCGCTACGCCATCCCAAGGGACGACTTACCATACATTCTTGCTCCAACCAGAATGTGGGATCATACAAGTGAGCTATGTGGCTCACCACCTCCTTCACTACACATTTCAGACCCCCCTTTGGCATTCTCATGTTGTCCCAATTTCCACGCCTCTTTTCCTCTTCAATTTTTCTACTAGAGTGAGAGAGGAGAGAGAAACAGGAAATTGCTATTTTGAACAAGATTCTTAGGGTTATTTATATAATTTGTATATTTTGTTTGGACCAATTTCTCCTTCATCTTGAGTTTTCGTCATTCTCTCAAAGTTTGGAGTACTAATTAATTTGGCCTATCTAATATTTTGACGATGAATCCCTTCTTTTATTCAAATTTATGTTTAGAATCGAGATATTCTTATAATCGAACAATTTATTTTAAGAGATAATTTTATAAAAATATACTTGTAGAGTTATAAATTAGTAGAATTATAAATTAATGTTTCATAAAGTAATAATCTTATTTAAATAATAGTAATTTTTTTCAATTCGGACTTGAGTAAATAGTCTAAAATAATATTCGACAAAGTAATAATTTTATAAAGCGAATATTTTTCCGACTTAAGTTACTAGATTAAAATGTTCGACAAAATAATAATTTCCTTAAACGATTTTTTTTTTAATGTCACTATTATTACCTGTACCTGCTCCTATAAAAAGAGATTTCTCTCGATAAAATCCTCGATAGCGGAAAATAGTCAAAGGCAAAAATAGGGTTTCCGTATCAAAGGCACAGTCGCACACATTTAGGTTGAAACGCCGATTTACGTCGGGATAATCTGCAGATTCGATCTCTCAAACTGTACTCTCTCTTTCTCTCTGTATCTCTATATCTCAATCGATTTGTGGTTCTTAATTGATATGAATGTTTTGTCTGTTTTTCCTTGATAGGTTTTACAGTTTCTTCTTTTTTTTCTTTTTCCTTTTTGAACTACACGTCGAGGAAAATCGGTGGCTGCTACTTATTTTACTGTATTACTGAATTGAAACTTTGGAAAATCTTCCCAGTTTTAGACTTTTAGTAGTATTTTAAATTGAAATACAAGTCTGTATTGGTGTCGTATGTACGGGGTATTGTCGGTGGTTTGTAGAGTTTATCTCATGTATTTAGTAACGGATTTTGGCCCCATGGCTGAGCTCGTTGTTTCAGCTCGTTGATTATTCTACTAGGTTGGATAACCACTGCTGAATGTTTTCTTTTCTGAACAATATTGCTTCCTTGTTCCCGCTTCTTTGAATAGAAAGAGAATGAAATACTACAAGCTTCTAATGTTAATTTAGTTCTAGTGATAAAGTCACCTATTGAAATTCTATGTAACATTAGGTACTACTGCAGTCTGTAATCAAGTGTTTTTGGGAAGTAAATTATTTTTTGGAATCGAGAAGCTCCGTGATTGGGATAGTGTAGTATGTCAATCAAAATACTTGCAGAAGGACCAATATATATTCTGACAGGCCTAATCAACCACAAAACGCTAGTTCAGTAGATGAGGTTATGAGAATCAGATGAACTGCATGGCATAGCCTCAAAACTTATTATCTTTTTCTGGGTGTCTGTAGCCCAAATTATTTTCACTTACCTCTTTTGTTATAAAAGATGCAACTTTGGAATAGTATTTGTATCACTTCCTCAAATTTGAAAAACACTTTCTCAATTTCAAGTTAATTACATTGCTAAGCATTCTTTTATTCTACCTACCATAGGACTGACAGAGTCGAAAGATGGCAACTGACGAGGCTGATGGAAATTCCCTTTCTCCCTCTCATGCGGTATCACCCGAAGCAGCAGCCCTGCAGGAGAAATCTCACAAAGGGTCATCCGGTTCTGGATCCAAGGTTAGTTGGAGACTTCAAAAGCCTATTTTGTTTATGCAGTTGGAGACAAGGAAAACTTAGTTTTGGAAACTATGCAGGAGATATCAGTGTTAGCATTGCTATGACTTACCCATTCCAAAAACATTGCTCGAGAATATTTTGGCATGCTGCTGTTCCAAATTTGTAATTCATTGGAATGATCTGTTTAGAAAACTTACATCTCTGTGTCTGTTTCAATACATTGCGTTAAACCTATAATGTTTTGGCTTTACATGTGTCCTATTTCACTCTTTGCAGCATGAGTCTCGTGAACATGGAAAAGACAGGGAGAGGGAGTCCTCGAAAAGCAGAGACCGTGAAAGGGATAGAGTTCGAGATAAAGATAGGGACAGGGACAAAGATAAAGATCGGGAGCGAGGCAGGGAGAGGGATAGAGATAGGGAAAGAGACAGGGATAGGGATAAGGACAAAGACAGAGAAAAGGATCGTGATCGGCATCACCGAGATCGCCACAGAGACCGCAGTGAGAGAAGGGAGAGGACCAGAGATAGGGATGATGATGATGACTACTACAGAAGCCGAGATTTTGACAGGTGAGAAAATTGCAACTCTTCTATGTTCTCTACGAACAATGATCACATATCATTACTGTTCAATATGTTCCAAATTCAGGCGGAGAGATTATGATAAAGATAGGGAGGAAAAGCACAGGCGCAGATCTAGATCTCGCTCTAAGGCTAGATCTGAGCATAGATCAAGGTCTCGGTCTCGTTCACGTTCCAAAAGGTAGTTTTTGGTGGTACTCTTATTTTGTTTCTTGTATTTATTTGATTGTGAAGCCTTCTGGGCGTGGCATTACAAGTTGCAAACAAAACAAATGGAAATTGCAGAATATTATTTCTTGGTTCCAAATTTATATTGAGCCTTGGGGATGTAATCATTAACTTCTGACTGCTTAGCTCCTATTCTGCTTATTTTTATTTCCTGCTGATTGAGTAACATAGTGAAATCTTTTTCTAATACCATAGATATTAGATTTCTTCTAGTGTTTCCTGGTGGTTGATGTGTCATCAGATTTTTAAAGTACATCTTATATATGCTGCCTATTTAACAAATAGTATGGTTGGCTCTTCTAATTTTTCTTTGGTTACTTGATTAAAACAATCATGGATTTGGCTAACACCATTGGAGATTTTTGTTTCAGATAATTTTATCCACACTATTATGCTTCTGATTTATATCATTACTCCCTTGAGATTCTCAGTTAGCTATATTTGATTTGTAGGGTATGTCAAGTTTTTGCCAGACTTATTAACAGTCTAAATCTTAATATTCTTTGAAACCAGTGAAACTTTTTAAGCAATGTTTTAGAATAATTTCTTCAATTAGTTTGGTTAATGTCTGTGTTTGTGAACTCTCTCTGGACAAGTTAGCTCTATATTGAATAAAACCATGTAAATTAATGTTACTCTTTTTCTACTTTCTATAATACCACAAAGGCATAAACTGTCGATTTGATCTTAATTTCGTGCAAGTTATTTACTTGGTCTTAATTCTTGACTATTACTCCCACATGTTTTGTTTGTCTTTGCCCTTATTGGTAATACTCTACAGCAAAAGGATGAGTGGTTTTGACATGGCACCTCCTGCTGCATTGCTTTCAAACTCTGGCGCTGCTGTTACAGGTACTGCTGAACAATTGTTCTACATTTACTTATATGATAACTGTTATGCTCTCTTTCCTGTGATATAGTGTGGAATGGTCGAATCAAAAAAATGGTTTCATTTTGGTAAGCGCACGCGGTCCTTCGATTGCACATCACAATTTGGAGTACTAGTCCCTAAAATTGACAGTTTTCAGTTTTTATAATTAATTATTTGCTTAGTCATGGAAACTGAGAGAGTTTTTGGTTTCTTGTTGTGTTTGTGTTTGTTTGTTTGTTTTGTATGTGCTATGTTATGTTCTAAGAAGGCAATGTTGGGCCACTAGCCCCACTGTGCTGACAATGGGCTTGAGCCGACTTCTGTAGCTTTTATGTACAAGGAAGATTGAAAACAGGTCCTGTCTATCTCTAACCAGGATTGCATGTTTGGTAGTTTTTACACTTTTTGGAACAGATGTTTTCATTAGAGTTTTACTGTAAATTGATACTCGGCCATATTTGGAATATAATCGAGGAGAAAATATTTTAATGGACATCAACTCTGGCTTCTGCAACTTAATAATGAGAAGAAGCTCCAACGTTTTTTACATTAGATTTAACTTGGTGTAGAATTTACAGGTCAGCTACCGGGAACCCTCCCCACCATTCCTGGAATGTTTCCCAACATGTTACCTTTGGCAGGCGGACAGGTTCTCTTACTTTTACTCCTAACATTTAACATAGCTCTTTGGTATGGCTTCTTATGATCTATCTTAAACTTGACTGCAGTTTGGAGGGCTCCCTGTAATGCCCGTGCAGGCAATGACTCAGCAGGTTTTTCACGTTGCTTTATGTTTTGTTTTGAATCTGAATGTATAAACTTTAACGATGCTATGTTTTGTCAGGCTACCAGACATGCTCGCAGGGTCTATGTTGGTGGACTTCCACCAACTGCTAACGAACAGGTAATAATACAAGTTCCATCTCGATGGATTTATGTAATTTATTCTTGTAGTTGGATGTAAGTGGAGCCATTTTACAATTATCTTTGGGAAGTTATGATTCTTCAAGTGCTGTTATATGCATGTGGATGGAGTTTTGCTTCTGACACATTGTATTGTACAAGTTTCTTCAATTGTCGAGGGCAATGTTTTTTTCTTTAACAAAATTATGTTTCTCCCTATAGACTTGGTTTTCTTTAACAAAATTATGTTTCATTCAAGTGCTGAACGAACTTCATGTTTTTTTTCCTGCTCAAATCTTTTCATTTATTATGGTTGATCATCTAAATCTTTTCTTGTTTATGTTTTTCAGTCTGTGGCAACTTTCTTTAGTCATGTTATGTCAGCAATTGGAGGAAATACTGCTGGTCCAGGTAAATCTTTAAACAGTTAAATCCTTTTGACGTCCTGATTTGGTGATTTATGAATGATTCTTACTATTTGTTTTTATTCAGGAGATGCTGTGGTGAATGTTTACATTAACCATGAGAAGAAATTTGCATTTGTGGAGATGAGGTCAGTTGAAGAGGCTAGCAATGCAATGGCTTTAGATGGCATTATTTTTGAGGTATCAACTGTGTTTAATTACAATAGAACTTAAGAATTCACTCTAATCTCTTTTCTCTATTACTGTTTAAGGTGTCAATGCATAAGTTGGTAGTATGATCTTCAAACTTATATCTTCTTTATTTATTCAGGGGGCTCCAGTTAAAGTGAGAAGACCAAGTGACTATAACCCCTCACTTGCTGCCACTCTAGGCCCAAGCCAACCTAATCCCAATTTGAATCTTGGAGCTGTTGGGTTGACACCAGGATCTGCCGGAGGCCTTGAAGGGTCCTGACCGCATATTTGTTGGTGGGTTGCCGTATTATTTCACGGAATCGCAGATCAGGGAGCTGCTGGAATCCTTTGGGCCACTTCGTGGTTTTGATCTGGTTAAAGACCGAGAAACTGGGAACTCCAAAGGCTATGCATTTTGTGTTTACCAGGATTTATCAGTTACAGATATTGCTTGTGCAGCTCTTAATGGTATAAAGATGGGTGATAAAACACTGACCGTCAGGCGTGCTAATCAGGGTACAACGCAACCTAAACCTGAACAAGAGAGTGTGTTGTTGCATGCCCAACAACAAATAGCATTACAGGTAATGATAATACTTGTATTACCTTGACTGAGTCTGAGTGGAGTCCTTGAAAGTTGAAATGAAACTATCATTTCTTTTGCAGAGACTCATGTTAGTACCTAATATGGCACCAGCTACAAAGGTCGTTTGCTTAACAAATGTTGTAACTGTTGATGAGCTCAAGGATGACGATGATTATGAAGATATTGTCGAAGACATGAGAACTGAATGTGGGAAATTCGGTCAGTATTCTAAACTCTTCTGCCTCAGAACTAATCTTTGTTGTGCTAAATAAATAATTCATCGCGTTCCTCTTTTAGATCTGTTTCATGTTCTTGCTCTGCTGAACGGTATATACACAGCATGAAAATAAACTTACAATGTGCATACAATAATTCCAGCTTTCCAACTGAAATTTTGCAGGTACATTGGTGAATCTGATGATCCCTCGCCCACATCCAGGTGGAGAAGATGTGCCAGGACTAGGAAAGGTTAGCGATATTTTATGAAGTATTTTCTTGAATGTGAAATTTCCCCGCCTTAACAATTATTATCTTTGTAACTGTTGATGGTTAGGTATTCTTGGAATACGGTGACACGGATAGCGCTGTAAAAGCTCGGCAAGGACTGAATGGAAGGAAATTTGGGGGTAATGAAGTTGTGGCGGTTTTCTACCCAGAGAATAAGTTTGCGGAGGGAGATTACAGCGGATAGTTCTCTATTGCTGCACCCTTCTTGTAGGAAGGTTTTACTGTTTATGTTTCTGTTATAATACAAGATTATGTTATTTGATTTGGAACTAGTTTTTGTTGTGTTTTATTCCTAGACATAACGACCTTCAGTCCAAAACCACTTGTGTGATATTTTGATATTTTGTAGTCTTTTTTGGAGAGAGAAACCCCATCCTCAAAGCAATATGAGGATTGAGATGGATCTAATCCATTAATATTTACACAAATAACGTAAGCAATCTCGAACGATAACTACGCCTAGACCTGTAGTATATGTAATGTCAGTCTTTGCTAGTTAAGAGTACTTCTCTGCCGCACTGTGCAGTCCTCTGTTAAGCTTCCTGTGCATCTGAGTGAATGCAGTAGTAATAAAAATCTATCATGTGCTTCGAGCCATGGGTATTTTCTCCTGCGGATTACGAAAACATTTTAAGGAATATATACAATGCATTATTGGTTGGTTTAAGCTTGAGAAACAAAATCATGGGACCGTAACATGCTTGCAAGAGTAAAGTTGATTTTCTTTCGTGCAAATCAGACAATCATTTAGCCTCATGATTATATTACAACTGAATAGTGATATCAATGTCGGATGATCTGGTTCAAGTCAAGCTGCCGATACTAGAAATAAAATTTTGAGAGCAATGGCTGAGAGTTTTTCAGCTAAGAGTTTAGAGCAGTTCAAGAAGGGTCTAGATTGGAGTGTAGTGCTTTCATTAATATCTACTACTGCAGAATTTTTACTTATTTTTAAATTCTTATGGTAGCTTCACATATTTAGGCGTTTAAAATCAGATAACATACATGCATGAAGTCTTAATAGATATATTACCTCATTGATAATTCCACTCTCTGAAGGAAACCAATTCATGATAACACCTAGGCGCATTATGGCAGGTATCAATTTGAATAAGATGGGAGTTGTGACCTGTAGGAAAATTGATTTCATTTTAAGTAAAGGTGGTTATAGTAATTATTAAGATACAACATTGAAACTTTGAAAGCACTTACAAGACTGAGTGCTGTTGTTCCCAGAAGGAGAAGGTACATCTTCCCCTAAATGTTTTTATAATTGACAGTCAGAATATCATTTGTTGAAATATAAATAATGAATTGGGCTAACAACTAATGGTTATAATGCAGCTACTTGAAAGGATAAACAAGTCGTGAACAACTAAAACTAGAAATTAAGATGCAATTCCACAGTAGACACAGCACGGTTAACAGGCGGTGAAGGGAACCGAAGCACATATCCACTCAATATAAACCCAACAATCTTCAGGTGATAATGATATTGTATGTGGTTCATCCTTTTATTTTGAAATCGGTGAATATAAAGCCATAACTAATGAGTGGTTACATAATATGCGTTCAGAAATTCCAACGAAATAGAGAAAGATGATACCTCAACGATATGCAGATTTGAGGCACGGCTTAAGAGAACAAATGCAAACTCTCCAATTTGTGCCAGCAGCACTCCAACCTGCGGATACATGAAAAGTCATTGATCATACACAAACAGTTGCAAATAGTGTAAAACAGAGGTTCGTTGAAAGTAGCTTCCCTGAGGAATTCCTCTAAGTCTGGCTTCGGTGTTTCTTCCTCTTGTTGAGGAGAACCAACTTATAAATACAATCCCCTAAAACTCTAACCACAACCATATTCAAATTTTACAAAAATGGGAAATTGATTTTAAAGTTAAGAGCACATAATACCCTAATCTTCTCCCATTCTCGGAGCGTCTCTCTCACCACTATTTGCCACAGCCAACCACCACCACCTATCATCTTCTGTTTCAAACGACAGACTCCAACTTTCCCTTTTAGTGTCACAAACACTAGCACACAGAGGTTGTGGACTTGTCGGTTGTGTAAGGGTAATTTATACTAGGGTCGCGGGAGTTGCATATATACATTTTGGAAATTTAAAAATATTTGGTTGTGGGTATGTATGGTAGTTAGGTTGTCTTGCTATATTTTAGGATCATATTTAACAGCCTTCAAATAGAGATACCCGTACTTACAAGGAGCGATGCCTTCATATTATATCCAAAGGCCTTTGTGATACCAGCACCAACTGTTATCTTAACCGTAACAACCAGAATTACCGAGGCAAGCAATATATCCACATGTGCCCAGAGGAACTGCACGTGTATGAGCATTCCAATGCTAGAAAGGAAGAGAGCAGCAAAGAAGTTACGAATCGGTTCCACCTACAAGAAAATATTGACCTTAAAAAACTACACAATGACTCACTTTAAACACCTCTATGTATTATTATTTTATATTATCCAAATATCATGTCAAACTCTAGTCGAGGTTTCAATACCATAGAGAGAACCAAGAGGATATTATAGCGGTTTAAATAATGCCATCTGACTTAATTGTTGAATATGCAGACTAGCTAATTGAAGCTTCTTTGTCAGAGATAGAGACATTACTTATTTACATAAACTACTTTCGAAACCTGACAAACCAGTGTATGTCATGCCCAGATTGTGTTTCATAGCTAGCATGTGGAATGAAGATTTCAAAGTTCATAATTTCAAAGGGCAGCAAAAGATACGTGAAGAACACAGGCATGACAAAAGTAGCCTAGATATGTCAAGTTGAGGAAAGCGATAGCACTCATACCTGGGTCAAAGTGTGCTGTGCAAATTCCGTGGTCGATATCATGACCCCAGCAACAAATGAACCCAATTCAAGACTGAGTCCCAGTTTGTCACTGCACTGAAATATGGAAAGACATAAGATTACCAGAAAAGGACTATAATAGTTCACCTAAAGGAATATAATATCAAATGTCCGTTGAAATGCACTTAAACATTTTTAATATTTTAATTCATTCTGAATATAAATTTCCTAATTTGATCATACAGACTTCTTCAGATCTTCAATATTCTGCACCCTAACAATAAAAGAAGCCAAATTCCAGCTTTGAAGAGATACTGTTCAGGGCATTATATGAAAAGTGTCTTTAGAACCCGGATATACTAGAACTGCAATTTGTACAAGACCGGCCATAGAAATTGCAAGAGTTCAAATAATGAAGTTAGAGAAGCATCTAGAGGCTGCCAACATCACCAAAAGAACTTTAAACAATAATAAGAACTAAAGATAATGACTATTGCATCATGACAACAGCCTTTCCTACAAATAGAGCCAAGCAACAATTCAAGACCCAAGCAGATGCTTGTGAAATCTTCTGCATTTGATTTATTTTAGTACATGCTTAGTAATGAATTTGCTTTGATATGTGTCTAACATCCGCAAAACAAGAAATAATCAATTGGTCGCAGTACTACTTTAAGAACTTGTCAACAGTTCATAAAAGGCCTTACTCAACCGTCAATATCAAACGTTTAACTTCTCACTAACAAATTCTGAACATAATTTTTGATCTAGACAGTTATTGTATTGATCTATGAATCAGCAAAGTACAAGGTATATAGATAAGTAAAACATGAAAATAGAAATCATATCTAACAAAAGTGGGGCATAATCATTGTGTATACTTACCCAAGCTGATATCAAGCAGAAGGCCACAGTAGCAAGCTGATAGAGTTCATTTGTCTAAATACCAGACAAAGTTGCATCAGTAATTTATTGTCTCTCTCCAAATAGAACCAATAATGTAAGAAAAAACACATAAAAAGAAAATGCTTTTGGGGCATTTTCTTGCTTCTACTTTTTCCTCTCATGCAGTCATCGTCAGGAGAAAATCCAAAACTGGGAACCAAGCGAAGAACATAATTTTCATGGTATGACAACATTTACAAACGAAACTAGAGATAAAATTTATTTTGACTGACTAAAGGCATCATTTTATTAGGAACATAACTCATCAGGTTCTGATTGTTGAGGGATGTTTCTAAAATCAGTTATATACATGCTAACTGCAACACCATAAGCCAAGACATTCTTCACCTATACATATTTTTTTTATCTGAAAAGACAAGTATGATTTATCCTAATTCAACAACTAGGAAAAGCAATGAAGAGAATTAAAAAGAGAAAAAGGTCATAAAAAGAGTAACCTGGGATGATAACTGCATCATCAACTTAAAAAACCGAGGAACAAAAGACCAAGTCAATATGGAAGCCGCAATGAGGAATATGGATAGAGTGAGTAACCTTGAAATCAACAATATGAATTAGTTAATAAAAGCGATACTATGTTTTGTCCAATACTAGATGAAGCTTTATCCAGGCTTACAATTTCCCCATGGAGATCATTCCTCGAAGAAGGCCACTGTTGCCGCCTAGAACAGGGAGCAAAGCAAATAACAACCCCACAGCACAGTCCTAGATGATAATCAGATAGAAAAAAGTAGTTTTCATTTTATTTATATTTGATACTTAAGTAAAAATAACTCAACCGTACTTATTTATTTATATTCAAAGGAGAGGTCCAGAGACTACCTGAAAAATAAGGGTTCCAATAGTCACTTGACCATGAAGGGCACTGTTACTATTCTGCTCAACCAGAAATTTTACTACCTATGCAGAATTCGACATAGAATTCATGATAATGGCATACGTTCCTTATTTCAGCATTTGCATATTTGAAAAGAAAATTTATATTTAAACTAGAAGGTATTAGTTACCACTGCAGTTGATGACATTGAGAGAAAACAACCAACAAATACACCCTGAGACAACTCTGCTCCACATAACTGCAGAGAAAACATCACACTAGTCCAAATTGATAATTCCAGGTATGCCAAAAGAAAATTAGAATAATATTGGAGGTGTACCAATGCGGTTATGCTGCATGCCAAAATGAGAAAGATTATCTGAAGCAGTCCCCCCAGAACAGCAACTGGACCCACAACTTTAAGCTTCATCAATAACACATATTAAGAAACGGAGAGAAGCAATAGAGAAAAATACAAAGCCGTGATAAAGGATCAAACAAAATAATACCTTTGACAAGGAGAACTCCAGTCCCAAACCAAATAGAAGAAAGACAACACCAAACTGAGCAACAGTCTCAACCTGAAATGTGGATGGAATGAAGGTTGAAAACAAAGAAAGACAGACAATATTGAAATAAACAAAATAACAATGCACAAGCTTAGTTATATATAATATTGTTGAAATCTTTGAATAACAGAGAAAATAATAATAATAATAATAGCAATAACAAAAATCATCACTCATTCACCCAATCAAGTTGATGAATATCTTGCCTAAAGTGTTCTAAAGTCTAAACCAGTGACTTGCACTAAGAATATTTACAGGAATATAAATATCCTACACTTTGGTCAAAAGAATATATAGATATATATAGGGAGTGGATCATGTGAGAACCCACATTTAACGTGAGAACTGCGAACCATGCATAATTCTTATATATTTTATGCATAATCCTAATGTTTTTTATGCATAAGACTTATGATTTTACATATATATGTGTTATATATATATATATATATATATATATATATATATATATACACGTATATTATCAGCTGGCAACCATGGGCTAATACTAATATAGTGAAGATTCAAAGTTCAAATGTTGTCGACATTAAATCGGGAAACCAAAAGGTGTATAGAACAAATTTGGCATTCAAATCCTTGATTGAGGGTTCATTCTCACAATGTCCTAGACCTGGTTCATTGAGGATTGCTGAGTGACCGGAACATAAGCTGGGGAAAGATTATTCCCAAGAAAATTGTACTAGGCATCGGTTGCATACACTCCACTAACTAATTATAAAGTTACTCTTGCGATCTCATTCCTCATGAGAATTTTCTGGTTCTAACTGTTCGTAAAGAAAAAAAAAAGAACTACCAAGTAACAGCAAAACTTAAGTAACTGTGGGAACAATAAATATGGAAACCTGGAACTACTAGATCTATGTTCTCTACTATCAGCAACAGAACCAGCATAGCAAACATGTTTTATTTTTGTTTTCATTTTTCAAGCTTAAGAAATGTCCCAGCATTAAAAGGAAATCCAGAACATCTCAGGAGAACGAACCTGCACCATCTCACTAATGAACTTCAGACCACCAGGTCCAATAATTGATCCAGCAAGAAGATAGCCAACAATAACCTAAAATAATTAAACGGATTGTTCAACTCTTTTGGAGACACAAGTCTTGAAATGTGAAACAGCCAAAAGTAAGGATAAAAAGGCAGACAAAGGATGAAGAGTGCACAATCAGCAAGTACAGACCGGTTGCCCTAAACAGGAAAATATTATTCCACCAATGGCAGCAGATACTATCACGACCACCAAATCCGAAATAAGCCTACAAAATTCAACATTTCAAAAAGCCATGAAATCCTTATCGTGCCAAGTTGAACGGAACACTAGAAAGCACAAAAATATCTAAGAAATCATTCTCGTCAAATTATGGCTGGACGAGAAATAAACAAGTAAATATGGAGAATCAATGCATAAAATTCTATAAAATATAAAGGATACCTGAAATCTACTTGAAGCACGGGATATTTTGATTTCTTGTTTGACATCACAAACACATTATCCTGCAATAGTAAAACTTTGTTAGAAAATTAAACCTCTGTACCATGGATCCCCCCTCTCTTGCTTGAAAAAATAGGCATCACCTTTCTGTCTATTAGAGTTGCTACATCATTAGAATCTTCATTTTCGAGGGAGAAGACGTCTTGAAATTGGAAAGGTTTGGTACCACTGTTAAATGAGTGCACAGGGAAAACGTCAAAGGCAGTTCAGTCAAATTTCTTGCAATTTGAAAATAAAACAATTTACTTGACAGAGAGAAATCAGTCCCTTACTTAGCTTCAGTAGTTTCGTTTTTCTTTATCTTCTCATGGGTGATCTTAGCAACAGTCTCCAATTCAGCCTGCATAAATTGTAGAAACTTATTTTATAAAGTACATCTAGAGAAAAAGATTGTGGAAAAATAATGAAACCCAACAAATTTAGCTATGAGGAGACAAAATTTCAACTAAAAAAAGAAATAGGTGAAAACATCATCCTCTTTTGTTAAAATCACATAGAGGCAAGTGGATGTGGATGGTACTACCTGTTTGTCTGCCACACTGCTGTTGAAACTGCTTTTCCCAGAACCTTTAGAAAGATGAGAATAAATGAAAGCACTTTATAATTGATGCACCAGAACCAATGAAAGGACAGAAGAATATAAAATTAGCATTTTAACTTTTATCATTCAATAAATCTCAACTTTCCTGAAGTCCCTAGAATATATTGTTATAAATAGACAAAGAGGGAAAAAAGGATTTGCAGGAAAATTAGTTTTTGTTTTTGGTTATATTGAACTAAACTGAAGTGCTACAAATTCGAAATAGCTATCCAGAGGAGGATAAATCTTTCTGTATACGAGCTAAAGGGCATGGTTAGTAGTGATAGTTACAATCGAATTGTACATGCGGTACATGAGCACATTCAAGAGGTCATCGAAATAAAGGAAGCCCGACTGTCACCATTGTGTAACCTCTATACAAAAGTAGGCAGGGTCCTTAAAGAGTGTCTTTTCTATAAACAGACCCAAGTTGTATTTTACATAAGTAGAACACGAAAACATAGCATAATTATGTGAAATGGAATCTCTATCTGTTTCCCTCAATTAATTTCCAACATATCTTGATACTTCAAACTGAACATTACAAAAAATGCGTTCATTATGGAGCTCTCCACCTAGTTTCTCTGATGAATGAAAGTCGACCAACCAAGCTTTTGACATGAGTCTAGCAAGAGCCTTAGATATCTCTATTTACACTTTACAACTATGATCAAGATCTAGCCAGACTTGAATCTCAAATGCAATCATTTCAATCATACCAAGGGTTCCATATGCTGATTACCAGTCCAGTCTTGATCTCTGCAAGTGTTATGTTCAAATCCTCCATTTCAGACAGAGACACAGATAATCAGGAGAGGTACCCTTTCTAGATTTAAAAAAGAGCTTTACTATATATACATGAAAAACTAGTTCCTCCTTGTCTTTGCTTTAAAAAACTAAACTAGTCTCATGCTTACCTAATCCTTCGTATTAATCTAAACGACCAAAAACTTGCAGAAGAATCAATAACAACAGATTGAAATGCTAGTAGCGAGGAAAGTGAATCAGTTCTTAGTATCTTATTGCTCAGGTAATCATTCCCAATACGAACATACACAATCCAGCTCATTGTCAGAACTCACTTGTAGATGAATTCACACCGTAACTCCCAGTTCAGATTTCTTTTTGAAAGTAAAATGCTAAGAAATGATTTATATCTTGTATACCAGAGAGCAGTTCTGCTATTGAGCAGGTTGAGGCGTTAGCAACTACCAATTTGTGCTACTAGTCAGACGGAGAACTACAGAATCCAGTTCTAGCCCATAGCTACATTTACGGGTCGCAAACTGGAAAATTGCAACTGGACAAACTCTTTCTGATGTCAAACTTGGGTGAGTTCAGACATAAGGAGAACATTTAAATGACTATATTATAAGAATATCAAATCTATAAATAAGACATAAAACAGAAAGTCCCAGAACTAAGAAACCAATACACCAAATTTAATGTATTTTTCTGCAAGGAATCCAAAATCTATTGTTCTAACTACATTAATAACTAACCGAGCACAACATTTACTAAAAGAAAAGGATGTAGACATCTACAGTTGATACTCTACTCGCTTCTTTTTCCTATACCATTGAATCTAAAATTAAGATGTGTATGTTTTCACATCGTGCAGCCATTTTCACTTCTACTAAAATCCTTGGCATTTTCTCGAGACACATTTACAAGAAAAATTTTCATAGGTCGAAATTTTAACATCTTCCAACGCAAGCGGATTCGCTTATTGTAATACAACTTCAACCGAAAAGGAAATGAACTGACCTTCAGGTTGATCATTCTCAGAGAACTCTTTCTCCAACACTCGATCGAACATCTCGGCGATGCTGCCTTCGCTATTGTTCGTCCCAGTCGTATTAATCAGATCCCCGTAGAATTTTTCCCTAGTTTCTTGTTCTAATCTCGCCGAACAACTTGATTTCGGAGAGAAAATAACAAGTAATGAAACAGTAATCAGAATTCCGTAGTCCTTTCTCGACCTCATTCCCTAAAAACTGGATTCTCAGCAGAAATTGAAGATTCCAACAGATCTTTTGTTGAGGGGCCGGGGGTCGAACTGTAAGGAGAAAGGAAAAAATTGACTAAATTGCTATTAGCTATTTTCATAAAAGGCGCGAATAATAAATTGTGGTTTTTTACTTATTCTAGTTATGTCATTTTCAATTTACTATGGTTTTTTTGGTGTTAATGAAATACTTATCCGTCCCATTAATATTATCTTATTTTCCTTTTCGGATCGTGACGGTCTTCCCAATAATATTATTCTGTTACCTTTAATGGCAAAAAATACTATAAATTCAAAAATGAGGTGGCCCCTCATTACTCACTATCCATCTCCACATTCTTATACACTCTATCTCCAAAAAATTATCTCTTACACAATTTCGTATTGCTACAAACTTAGAAAATTATGATTTTTAATTTTTTAAAAATTTTAGATGATTTCTTAATTACAACATGAAAAAAAAATTGAAAAAAAAATCAATTGTCTTATTTATGCCTTAATAAAATTTTAATGATTTTTCATTCCTTCACACCAACCATTCATCGGAAACTGTGTTGGTTTCTTAATACAATTAAAATTAATAAAATATACAAAAAATTAATTTTCTTAATCTCCGTGCTGAAAAAGAAACAAGATGATATTAGACAGAGGGAGTATATTAAAACCATTAATAATCTTTATCTTATTTTAATTGGCATTAACTATAGTGTATTTTATCATGATTCTTATGATTTTCTCAATATCCAATAATTTACAATTTGTTGTAAAGTAATAATAATAAAAGAATAATGAGAGAGCAATAATGCATGTGTATTATTATGAGAACAAAATATCTCTATTTATAGAGTTACATAGCTGAGATTTTGGGCTTTTACAAATATATTTACAACAAGTCCTCTTGATTGACTATCCCTAAAAAGAAACTGTTGCATCGTTAAAACATTGCCAGAAAAATCCGTTGGGATAAAATTCTGGTCGAATGAAAAAGAGTATAGCTGCCCCCTCAAAATACTCATTGTGGATCATTGAGTCAACACATATTGATCTTGTATACCAACTTATTGAAAGTTGATGCTAATAATGCATTTGTAAAAGAATCCGCTAGATCATTACTTGAGTGAATCTGTTGGATGTTGATGGCGCCACTCTTCTGGATATCATGTGTCCAAAACAACTTTGGGAGATGTATCAGCGGGCGGTCAAACTCTTTTGACTCGTAGAAGTGAGCAGCCAACTTTTTGTATCGGCGAGCTACCAAGCTCTTTTGACAATACGGTCGAATCTTCAAGAAAACCCAATCATTCACCGCAAATTCAATGTTACGGCGGTATCTGTCTGCCTGGTCCTTCATACGCTGATGAGCTCGTAATCCTTCGATGAAATCGAGCATGACTTCATCCCAGACTTTCTTCGGAAGAGGAAGGGGCTGGATCAGCCGGCCAGCGCTATAGTCAGACTTCTGTGTCGTTGACAAACCCCGCAATGAGCTACAAAATCTCGCATTGTAGCCAGCATTCCCGACCAGTACAGTTCCGATGCTACCCTTTGATAAGTCTTGAGAGTGCCCGAGTGCCCACCAACCAGAGTATCATGGTATAAAGAGAGAATGTCGTGCAAGTGAGTCGACCCCTTTCGGAACGACCAATTTCCCCTTATAAAATAGCAGATCTTGTTGAATATCGAATCCCCAATAACCCTCGGGGTTAGATGGTAGCTCGGATCTAATTTGTTGTATGAACTTATTCATTTTGATTTCCTCTTGCAATTTAATCCAAAAAGGCCATTGCTCAACCTCAATAGTTCTACATTCTGGACTGTCGTGTTGCCTTGAGAGAGCATCAGCCACACGGTTGCTAGCCCCTGTCCGGTATTGCACTTCGAAATCAAAGCCCATAAGCTTCGCCATCCATCGCTAATACTCAGACCCCACCTCACGCTGCTTTAATATGAACTTCAAACTCAATGATCGGTCCGGACCACGAAGTGACGACCGACTAGGTAGTGCGCCTCCACTTCAGAACCGCCTTCACAATAGCCATGAGCTCTTTCTCGTAGATAGATTTCAGACGAGCTTGTGAGCTCAATAATTCATTGAAGTAAGCTATCAACCGCTGTTCTTGCATTAGGACCGCTCCCAAGCCATAGCCCGACGCATCTGTCTCCACAAAAAAAGTTTTGGTGAAGTCCGACATAGCTAATACCGAAACCGAAACCATGGCTCACTTTAATTTAAGGAAGGCTTCCTCAACCGTAGCCTTCCATGAAAAACGACATTTCTTTAGTTGCTCTGTAAGAGGTCCGACAATTACCGCGTACCCTCATACAAATTTCCGATAATATTTCGTTAGCCCCAGAAAACCCCGCTACTCTTTAATGTAGCGTGGGGAAGACCAATCCACCATAGCCTTCAATTTAGGTGACTCTACAACTCCACTGGGAGAAATATTATGACCAAAGTACGAGTCGCATGCCTATACTCAAAAATCATTTTGAGTATAGACATGAGCGACTATGCAAACTAAGAGTTTAATCTCTATCCCAAAATTATATAAATGTTAAATCCTCTTTTGGAGGAACTTGAAGTTTTAATAAATTCACTAGCATTTTCAAGACAAAATTTTCTTGAGAGAATTTAAATCTTAATAGTTACTCGCAGATGTCCAAACCTATTATGTCAAAGTATAAAACTCTTTGATTTTTTGGCTCATGACATAGTTTGTTTCAATTGCTTTTATGAATGTTTAATAAATGCAAGATAATAGTGTGATAAATTTTCTTTTGTTTGCTTCTGGTCAAATAAAAAAGATTTTATATAAGAATATTCTCACTACCTTCGAATATAGTCTCAATGCGGTATCCATTGCAGCAGATATCCTTAAAACCTTCGTAAGATTCATCTGAACTTACTAGAGTAAAGGGCATGATTAATAGTTAATTTAGTATCGAATGAAACACGTTCTTCCGGAGCCCTCAATGATGTTTGATGCACTAGATATAATATACATTATATACTCACGAATTCTAAAATATTGCTATTTAATATGTATCTATTCGTATCAAGCTTTAAGGAGAACAAGCATTTGAATCAAACCTACTCGTATCTATCTACTTTTAGGGCTAAATACATCTTAAATTTGTTAGTTTTTGTAGCTAAGTGTTAGAATAATGAATAAAAATTGTATACTCAGAAATAAGTACTGTAGGTGGAAATATCAACACTAAGGATTTTCTATCCATTCTCTCGTGTCCCATTCTATGTTGCGTCAAAGTTACACGTGTTTATTTTAATAATTACATACTAAATAAAATTATTTCCCTTAGGGTTAACAAATTTCAAATAGGGTATATAATTATTAAAAATAACATGTGTCACCATTCCATTGGTGGACATGGAATGAAATACAAGAAATGGGATAGAGGATCCTCATAGTCCAATGGGTGCGATCTACCAATGAGATCCTCTATCACACTTTTCGTATCCCAATAGACATCCTATCAATGGGGTGGTGAGATGTGATTTTTTATTCAAGGAAATCACTAATCAAGATAATTAATCTACATGCAACTACGGTAAAAATACACATGTTACCACCTCATTGGTGGTACATGCTTTGGGATACCAAAAAGGGAATAGCGGATCTTTAGTAGGGATCAGTAACAATCTTCTATCCCACTTTTGGAGCAACGCTACCTATACCCCACCAATTAAGTGGTGTCATATTGATTTTGAATTTTTTTTCTTAAGATATACTCCCTCCGTCCCGCTATTACTGTCATACTTTCCTAATTGAGTTGTCCCGCTATTACTGTCTTCTTTCCTAAAATAGCAAAAACTACTCTTAAACAAAAAAAATGAAGTGAACCCCTCCTACTTAATATTCATCCCCACATTATCATACCCTCTCTCTCAAAAAATCTATCTCTCACACGATTTTCGTTCCACTCCGTACTCGAAAATTTACGATTTTTAACTTTTTGGAAACTTATGATTATTTCTTAAAATACAATATGAAAAAAAAAACATAAAAAATCGATTGCCTCAACTATTCTATGCAAAAATTTGGATGAATTCTCATTTCTACCACCAACCACTCCTCGAAAATTGTGCTCATTTCTTAATACAATTAAAACTCATAAAATACACACTTAAATAAAGTTTCTAAATCTCCGTGCCGAAACCAAATGGGACAGTAATACCGGGACGAAGGGAGTATTTTAATAACAATTAGTTTTAAATTTATTTAAATTACAATAAAATACACATAGTACTATCTAATTGATCACTGAGGCGCTCTTCCATGAGCCGGATGTAGGTACATCTGGGTCAAGAGGATCCAATTTGTGATCAAATTTCTCTCTTTTGACCTCACTTTGACTTCTTTACAAAAAAAAAACCTAGCTTCATACCATTTTTTTCTTCTCCATGTGCAGCGGCGCCTCTCTTCCTTTACATCTCAATCCCAAACTAGATCTCTCTCTTCACTCTTCGTTCATTCATCGTCGTTGCGTGACTGCTCTGCCTCCGTTCATCCATCGCCGCAGCCAAGTCGCCAACGAGTCGAAAGCCTTACAGTTTCGGCATTTTCGCAGATCAGAGAGTCATACGTCGTCGGATCAGTATGAGATTTTAACTGATGCTAGAAAACACGTCGTTCTAAATTATAACCGAATGTATTGTAATTCTAACAGTTATATTTCTCAAAACGCTGTTGGTGGTTATGTGGACGTTTTACTTCTTTATTTTTTTTTGTTTGTGATTCTAGTGCATTGTAGTTGTTGTTAAGGGTGAGATATCATATTATGCTTGCGATTGTACTCTCTACTTGGTTATATTGGATTTGACTAGAATCTCGTGATTTTTACCTCTTCACATTGAAGGGAGTTTTCCACGTAAATCTTGGTGTTCTCTTTGTTCCTATTGATTATTGTTTTATTTATTGAGTTAGATCCATTTTAGTATTGATTCATACTCCTAACTGAACTGTGGTTTCTTATGATTATTGAATTAAAGTGACACGTTCCTTAATTATAATTGACACTTGACTTCACTGTGATTGACACTCGGAGATAAAATAACACTTTTGTTCGCTGCAATTGACACATTTATTAATTACAAATGACACTCTATGAGAATGTGACATTTTCCTCCGAGATAATTGACACTTTCGTTTATTTCGATTGACACTTTGAGGAACATTTCTGGTTATTATGTAGGTCATATTTTTTAGACTAAATCATTGAACATTGGTTTCGTATGATTATTGGATTAAAGTGTCACATTCCTTAATTATGATTGACACTTTACTTCAGTGTGATTGACACTTTTGAGATAAATGACACATTTGTTTACAATAATTGACACTTCTTTCCTAAACAAATATATTTTTTTCAAAACAAAACTCCTTTTTTTCAAAAATAATTGATAGTCAATAAATGATACTCTACACATGACAGTTTGTTTAAAAAAAATGATACTTTTGTTCGAAACAAATGCTACTTTACAAATGACACTTTTGTTCAAAACAAATGACGCGCCCATTGATGAGTCATTTCTGTACTTTGTAATTTCTGGCCGAAAAGTATCTTAATTGGCCAATCAGGGCACTTGCAGTGGTGAAAATGCAGGTTTTTAGGTTCTGACGTGGCAAGGTGATTATGATGCAATTTGGCACATATTTGATGATGAAGAGGGCGCGGGATTTGCTGATGTGGTCGATATGTTCAAGAATGGAAGTTACTTGATCAAGAAGAAGTTAGATATGAAAAGATTTCCTTATCCAAATCTTTTCCTTATCTCAAAGATTTACCCTAGCTTGAAGATAGGATGGAGTAGCCCTATATAAGGGAGATAGGAGCACGAAAATCAAACCTTTTAGACGTCGTCACACCCGTTCTACATCCGAACCATTTCCGCTCAAGAAACCCTAACTCCCGATCGCCTATTCCACGCTCCAACCATAATCCACCGGAGATCTACACCGACGATCTACTTCCGTTCAAGATTTGATGCAGTTCATAGTTAGCTGAGAGAAGAAACACTTTTACTTTCATGTTTTATGATTTCGTTGTTGAAGACTAGTTCTTAATTCCGTTCCTTCGTTTCCGTTGGAGTAGGAGAGATCGAATTCATGTTCGGTACTCTTATTTCGCTTTAATTCAAGTATTCTAGTTCAGTTTCGTAGGTTTAAAAATTCTGTTATTTCGTATTTTAAGTGTTTTAAGTTTCGTGCATGTTAGATCTAGGGTTACACATGTTTTCGTTTCTGTTCTGCGAACTGTCCTGCTTGCACAACCAACACGTCTGCATGAGTAGCTAAGTTTTTAAGGGTCCGGCGGGATGTGAAACACACACGAATTAGTACATGAGGCTTAGGTCCTTATAATTAATCAAAAGGGTTTCGAGTTAATTCTGGTTTATTTAATCTGACTAGTAATTTAGGATTTGTCACCCTAGGTTGCGCAGTTTGTAGCTAACTTAGTACTTCCATCGTTTCTCGTGGAATAAGGCTAGGTAAGTAGCAAGGTTATTCGAAAGATTGTTGGATTAAACCGATAGGAGACTATTAGATGCACAACATACGAGTATGCTCTTATACTAGACTCCCTTAGCTCATAATATAAAAAATTAATCTATTGGACTACTTTTATTTATTAATTAATTGCCCAGCCAATTAATTCTAGATAAATAACATTATTAAATAATGCAAAATGCATTAATCCATAAATGATGATTTCTGAGAGACAATAAATAACTAGGCAACTAATTGGACCAGATCAGAGATCTAATACAAGAAATAAAGTTGGGTCTCAAATTAATTAATTATCTATACTTAGCCCAAAGTAAAATTAATTAATAAATACATATTCATTCCACTAGAGAATTCGTGCTGACTTACTCCTTTATCCCAACTTGAGCATGAACTTGTATTTTAGACTTAATCGTTCCTCTTCTAAATGAGAATTTAGAAGAGGAAATTTATATGGAACAACCTAAAGACTTTGTTGTCGAATGGTTTTAAGATAAATGAATATGTAAGTAAGTGAAATCCCTATATGGGTTTAAACAAGCACCATTACAATGGCATTTGAAATTCGACGAGGCTATGTTGTCGAATGGTTTTAAGATAAATGAATGTGACAAGTGTGTTTAGATAAAGAATACGGAGAATGTGTTTGTAATTGTTTGTCTTTATGTAGATGGCATGTTGATTATGGGACAAAACATTCAAGTCATAAATGACACTAAGCGTATGCTTAAGAGAACTTTTGATATGAAAGATATGGGAGTTGCTGATGTTATTCTTGGATTGAAGATCCAAAGAACTCCCGAGGGAATTATTCTATCACAGTCTCATTATATTGAGAAAGTGCTTAAGAAGTTCAATACTTATGATGGTTTGCCGGTAAAGACTCATCTAGAAGTTAATGTTCACTTGAGCAAGAATAGGGGTGATCCTGTTGCTCAAGAGGATTATGTTAGTCATTGGTTGTCTTATGTACATCTCGAATTGTACGGGCCCGATCTAGCATGTCTGGTGAACAAACTGAGTCGCTATACTAGTAATCCGAGTAGAGAGCATTGGAAATCTCTTGTGAGAGTTCTAAGATACTTGAAATACACTCTTAACTTTGGGTTGCACTACTCTAGACATCCCCCATTACTTGAAGGGTATTGTGATGCGAATTGAATATCCGACACTAAAGACTCGTTGTCTACTAGTGGTTATGTTTTCACTATAGGGGGGAGCTGTGTCATAGAGATCCACGAAACACACATGTATAGCCCGATTCACCATGGAATCTGAATTTATTGCTTTGGATAAGGTCGGTGAGGAGGCCGAATGACTCCGTAATTTTCTTGAAGATATTCCATGTTGGACGAAACCCGTGCCACCTGTGACGATTCACTGTGATAGCCAAGCGGCTATTGGTAGGGCCAAGAGTGAGTTGTATAATGGTAAGTCGAGACATATTCGTTGTCGGCATAATACCGTAAGACATTTGATTACGAGTGGGGTTATGTTTGTAGACTATGTCAAGTCTATAGATAACCTAGCGGACCCGCTTACTAAGAGTTTGCATCGAGATCAAATGTATAAGCTCGTAGATGGAATGTGAGTTAAATCCACAATTTAAAGACGATTATAGTGGATACTTAACCTTGTAGATTAGAGATCCCATGAACTTGGTTCAATGGAAAAACTAAGCTATATGAGTCTGTTGATACCACACTCAATCATTATATTCCCTAAAAGAGCTCGAGAGTGTTGGTGACCTGTCAAGTGGTGAGGTTAAGTCTTTGAATTTTAACCTTGTCTTGAGAAGGTGGAGTATGACAGGATACTCGAGTAAGAATCATCTATGTAAGTGAGAAGTGAGGGCCACTTCTATGTAACACTTATGGATCCAAAGAGATTGTCCATGGCCTGTAAAGGACAAAAACGTGAGAACGGACGAGGTTGAGACTTTATAGCGTTAGTGCTATTGTCTAAGTATACAACATGGAGGAATAGTTCAAGGCCACGTGTCCACTAGTCCGCCGGTATGCTCGATAGCACTGACTAAGGAAGGTTCAAGGTCACAAGCCACCTACACTGATGCTTTATTGTCTCTTGATGACAGAGTTGTGTGTCTGCATACATGCATTTGGCTATTTCCACTCATGTGTGGGATTATTGGAAAATCAATATAAAATACATTTATATATTTTTTGTATTATGAAAATTAAGTGAGCATTTAATGTTACTTTGACATGGGTAAAATTCAGCCTTTTGATCGCCGTTTCGAGACTCGATACATATCCAATTTGTGAATTAAGATATATAACGTCGATCTGCGTTTCGAGTAGATAATTATAGTGTGCTTAATTTCTCGATTCTAATTTTCGGTGAGTGAGAAATAGTGGCTCGAAGTTTTGGGGATAAAACTAATACGTTACCTAAAGTGGAGAAATTTACCTTATTCGAGTTTTGGATACTTATTACATTAATCAATGTCCCATATTGATTAGTATGTAAAGTTTGTTATGGTATTTAAGTCTCTACCACCTTGAATGAGATAACAAAATGACATGTGGTGGGCTTGGGCCACACATGCTCATGCGCGCGAGCCTTTTCGCCGACCGCCTCACATGCTGCGCGGCGTACCGCGCCGCACCGCGCCGTGCTTGGTCCCGGCTCCGGCTCTGGCTCCGTGTCCTTGGACTTAGACTTAAACTTGGACTTGCACTTGGATCTTGGATCTTGGTCCTTTGGGTGGTCCGTGGGCTTGTTCGTTGGGTCTTGGTAGTTGGGCTTTGACATTGGGCTTGGTGGGCTACTTGTGGACTACCTAACTCGTATTTGTGGTCTGGCCCAGCTCGTGGTGTAGTGCTCCTGCTAAACATGATTATATATTTTTGGAAGGTGCTGGAAGAAGTCTCTTCAGCAACCAACCTTCCATCTTTCCACTTTTTCCACTTTCCTTCCCCACTACCCGCCATAATTGGCAGTGTTTACTTCCAATATTATTCACTTGGGTGGAACAACCTATAAATAGGCTAGTTTGCATGGCATTTCAACACATCAAAACATCAAGCATTTTCTACTCTCTACATCTTAGCTCTAGTTGTCCAGCAGCTCATGTCCTCTCTTTTGTCCAGTTCGCTGGAGCTCGACGATCTTGCGGTGCTGCAATCTTCGAGACGTTCGTCGTTTCATCTTTGGGGACAATACGTCATAACCGAGAGCACTACCTGGGCGTATTTCGTCTTGCGGAGAGAGGACTCATCGACTCGACGAAGTTTTAATCTTTGTAATCTGTTTGTTTTTTATTTTCCGACTTACCGGTTTCATTGTAATAGCAGCTTGTATTCAACAATGATCACATTAAGTATCTTTCTAATAGGGTATACTCATAATGCTTCAGCTCTTTTGAAATCCATTGCCTCTCTTTTCTGTAAGGTTTGTCACCCTTCTTTATGGCGGGGTACCAGAGACCTTAGAATTCGCAGATCAAATGTCCAGAGCAAAATAATTAGTGATTAGTTTTTAATTGGATTTTTCTTATTTGAGTAATTTTAATATTTATGTTTTAATTGGAATATTTGGTTTAAATTGGATTTACATAAGGTGAAATGAAGTCTAGTTTTCTCATGACATAACTGGTTAGAAGGTTTCTTGGACATACGGGAAGGGAAAAATGGATGATTAAATAGAACAAAATATAGAATTTAACTAAAATAAAAATGAATTAATTAATTAGGCTGTTCTGAGTCGGACCCAATAAGAAACTCCCACATGGCCCAAATACTGTACTAGGTTAACTTTTGTGCTCCATCCAACCAATATTGGTTTTGTAATAAGGGTTGAGTGTCTTGATTAAACTAAACTGTCAACACCCCATATGTATGCCTGCTTATGGGGGGTACACGTGGCATGTTACGGTCGTTCGTTATGCTTCAAGTTTCATGGTGCGGGGACCAACAATTTCCATCTCTTACATTATTTTAAATAAAACTATATTATTGTGTATTTTTAGATAGAATTAAGGGACCCTTTGGTTCAAGCATAAAATAAAAAACAGTTAAGAAAGGGAACAAAAGGAAATGGTTCAAACCACAAGGGAGTTGATTACCTCTAATTCTCTTTGTACTGGTTTCGTACTTTCGTTCGCAAAAGAGAATCGAGTTTTCAAATATTTATATAATATATTTATGGGGTGTTTGGTGTAATATCCAAATGAGTAGAGTAAACTTAAATTTATCCAATATTTACCGAGATGATTCAAGTACCCTTATTTTTTATAAATATCACTATTTTTTTATTTTTAAGGTGATTTTTTATATTTCTGTGCAAAAAATAATTGATTTTTGAACAAAAACAACTACTTTCAAAATAATATTGTTCGGCCACGTGCTTGATCGATGCCTAACTAGTCGACACAAATCGGACAGAGCACGTACCCTATCATATTGTAAAATATTATATCGATTTATATATTTAAATATAAAATAATTATACTTGTTATACTATATTTATATTCGGTTAAATATTAAATAATATATACGCTTATAAGTGTTAGATTAATTTAAATACTATAGTATAATAATATTTGATAGACTAGTGTGCATCATGTTGCATATGATGCATATGCAACATGATTCAATTCTCAATTTTGATCCGATTTAACCCAGTTTCACTTAGGTTAAAAAAAAATTAAAATTCTCCTCTCCCTTCCCCCCCTCTCTCTCCCCTCTTTCTCTGAGTAGCTCACGACTCTCTCTCTCTCTCTCTCTCTCTCTCTCTCTCTCTCTCTCTCTTCTCTACTCCCATTTCTCTCCCACCGTCCTCTCTTTCTCTCTCTTACTCCACTCCCCTCTCTCTCCTACCGTCCTCTCTTTCTCTTTCTCCATTGTCCCCCTCTCTCCCTCCTACTGTCCTCTATGTTCTCTCCGCCTTCGTCCTCTCTTGCCTCTCTCTCTCCCCTTTTCGTCTCCGCCTCTGTCGCCGTTACTCCTCGCAGCTCCATCTCTCCGGTGGTCGGATCCACCTCAATGTGATCCTCCAAATCTGTATTTGCTCTTTCGCCTCCGCCTCCACCTCTATGCCTTCACTCTCCAGATTTATGATTTGGAGAATCTAAAATGGCAGCGAATTTATGGCTTATTTTATGAGATTTCTGGTTAGTTTTAATTTTGTTGCTATGGTTTCTGAGAATTCTGATATTTACAGCCTGAATTGTACGTAATTTCTATTGAATGGTTGGATATATGAGTTTTTTACGTTAATCGAGATTTCTTCGAATTCCGAATGTTGAATTGTACGTAATTTATGTTGAATGGTTGGAAATATGAGTATTGAGATCATTGCATTTGTTATGTGCTTATTGGTTAGATAATTTATTGAAGTGTCATTTCTTGTTATATAAAGTCTCATTTGTTGTGAACTATTGTGTCACTTGTTTAAAACAACTCATAATTTAAAAAAATGACACTGTTATTTAAAAAAATGGCACTTTTTGATGAATAAATGATACATTTATTTATTGCAAGACACTTTGGGTAACATTTCTAGTTATCATGGTAACCATATTTTGTTGAATAAATCATTGAACAGTAGTTTCATATGATTACTGGATTAAAGTGACACGTTCCTTAATTATAATTGACACTTTAGTTCACTGTGATTGACACTTTTGTTCGTTGCAATTAACACACTATGAGAATGTGACACTCTCGTTCGAGGCAATTAACACTTTTGTTTATTATGATTGACACTTTGGGTAACATTTCTGGTTATTATGCTTCATATTTTATTGTGTGGCTATTGGATTAAAGTGACACGTTCCTTAATTATAATTGACACTTTACTTCACTGCGATTGACATTCTGAGATAAATGATACTTTTGTTCGTTGCAATTGACACACTGAGAATGTGACACTCTCCTTCGAGGCAATTAACACATTTATTTATTATGATTAACACTTTGGGTAACATTTTTGGTTAATATGCTTGATATTTTATTGTGTGATTATTGGATTAAATTGACACGTTCCTTAATTATAATTGACATTTTACTTCACTGTGATTGACACTCTGAGATAAATGACACTTTTGTTCGATGCAATTGACATATTATGAGAATGTGACACTCTCATTCAGAACAATTGACACTTTTATTTATTACGAATAACACGTTGGGTAACATTTTTGGTTAATATGTTTGATATTTTATTGTGTGATTATTGGATTAAAGTGATATGTTCTTTAATTATAATTGACACTTTACTTCAGTTTGATTGACATTTTGTGATAAATGACAATCTTGTTCATTGCAATGGACACTTTTTTTAATAAACAAATGACACTTTTTTTCGTAACAAAATATATTTTTTCAAACATAATTGATAGTCAATAAATGATACAAATGACATGTCTTCCCTTATCAAAAAAATCGAAAAAGAAATAAAAAAATAAAAAAAATTATTTAGAACAAATGACACTTTTGTTCACAAAGAATGACACGTTCGTCCTTACAATAAGGGGAAAAAATGACGAAAAAAATAAAAAAAAATGAAAAAAAAATTGATGTCATGTTGACATTAGCAGGTCAAAGGGAATCAAACACGGGTCAAAGCGAATTAAAATTAGGTAATTGGATTATACACAAGTTTTTGGCTAATGTTTAATACTATAGCATTATAATAATATGTGTTGCTTATATTATTAATAAATATCATATAAATACTTATTATGTTGTATTATTATAAATTATAAATATTTATAATTTAAATTTAAATATACTTACAAATATTTATTATATTTCATTATTATAGATATTGCATAATGAAGAACTTTGTCAAATACCATTACATATAAGATATAATTGGTTTCGACCGAAAGGGAAGATCAAGTTTTGGCACAAGTTCATTTGGAAGCCGTACCTTCCGCCTAAAATGTCTTTTGACATGGATGGCCTTAAGAGGGAGACTCGCTACTCTTGATAGACTTTTTTATCTTGATACCATTCCTACTTGTCCTCTTTGTTCCAATTGTGATGAATCTAACACCCATTTATTTTTTGATTGTCATGTCACAAGGAAAGTTTGGAGCAAAATAAAGGGTTGGATGAGACTTACAAGAGCACTCACTACCATTCAAAGCGTCATCAAGTGGTTCGATAAAGAACAAGGCGGCTCGGCGGTGGCCAAGTGAGCAAAAATGATCGCTTTGGTGGCTACCGTTAATCACATTTGGAAGGCGAGGAATGAACAAGTCTTTGACAAGGAGCTCTTTGAAGAAAGCAAGATTCCATGGAAGATAAAACGGGACGTATACACAGTGTTGTACTCATTATTCCCATCCGATTTAGTGATACGGATGCTTCCATGTATTTAGATCACACCCTATACCTACCTCGGGGTACTCTTTTCCCTTGTGCGACATTTTTGCCCATTGAATTTTTCGTCGCACAAGGTTTTAACGAGAACCAACCCCCTTTTGTCACTTTGTGGGGGATTTCACTTTGGTATCTATAGAAGTCACCGTCTATCTTTAGGAATTAAATTTTGGAGTCTTTGCTTTTCTTTTGTTCTAGAGATAGTAGTCTAGTTTAGACTTGTGATCGATCTTCCCAATACATTTTGAAAATGTATTGTCCGCGAGAATGTCCGTGTGTAGCTTGTACATATTTTATAGTATAATACACAATATTTACCCATAAAAAAAGAAAGGTGATATTGAAAGATAATCAAGTCCCAACTCCCAAGTAGAGAGAATAGAATGAGAAATTAGGAAATTAAGGAATCAAAATAGGCGAAGGGAATACCCAAAAAGACCTCAACCAAACTGTCCATGATGTGGTAAAAAGCACATGCAGATTCAATGAGCATGCCACTGCTGCACTGCACCCCTAAATTAATAAAATTATAATTTTTACTTATATTTTGTAAAAAAATACTGATTTATTCCCCACAAGTCAAAATCCTATAATTTGTCTTGCAAATTATAAATCGTGGATCGTAAGACAAATTATAAATCGTGGATCGTCCTTAAATAGGAGTTTACTCAGAATTGGAACTTAAGTGGAAGAAATTCCGACACCGTCACTGTGGAGTGATAATATAATAGAGGGCCCATGGCCATGTGAGCCAACATTTGTGCATAAAAATACGCATTGGGTTTATTAAATTAATATAAATATGAATGAACATATTAATTAGCGATCACAAATTTCAATGCTAAGAAAATAAAGAAAATTCAACTTGTAAAACTAGTACACAATGTAAATCCAACTTGGACTTGACCGAGTCTCAAACCGGACAGCTTATAAAGGTCAACCTCTCACCAAGAGTTAAATTACTGCAAGCCCATTGAAATAGTTCAATATATTTTTTGAGCTATTAAATTAAAAATATTTTTTTAATAAATTATTATAAACTTATTTTTTAAGAAATTATAATTTTACGAACATCAATTACTCTTCTTAAAAATCATATCGTAAATAAACTGTATCATTTTAATGGGACGAATGAAATAATTACTAATTAATCTAATGGTTTGAAAATAAACCGTTTTATTAATAGTATATTAGTTATGGTCTGTCCTTATGGAGTAATTAGATTAACTCGAGATCACATGCATATTAATTGTCTGTCGCTATTGTCTTCGCTTTTGATGCTATACTATTTTGTTAATTACATTAAACTCTTGCTGGCTAATTATTACTCATAATTTAAAGGACTGAAGTATGAAAGCAGTAGAAAGCACATAATATTCGAAAATTTATATTATTGCTCTGTTTTATATGACGGAAAAAATTCACAATATTTATCAAATATCAAATTATACAAGCGAACTCTATGCAACGAGTTTACCCTCGTGATTCATACATGTAATTTTGTTATATGATGAGAGAAATTTGTAAATATTTTAGGAGTCAACTCCTTCTGCATAATAAGATTGAGGAAACGGTAATTTTGGTCCTATATATTTTAAATATTAGCTATTTTGGGTCTATAACTTTTTATGTGATTTTGTCCCATATTTTTTAAATATTGGCAATTTTGGTTCCGTATCTTTTTAATATTAGCGATTTTGGTCTCGTAACTTTATAAGCGACAATTCCGGTCCCATATCTTTTTAGTATTAATAATTTTGGTCCCATAACTTTAAGTATTTATGATTTTGGTCCCACAATTTTTTAAGCGGCGATTATAGTCCCACAACTTTTCAATACGAATAATTTTCATCCCATATATTTATGTGGCGATTTTGACAATTTTAGTTCCCACAAGATTTTGGTGATTTTAGTCCTATATATATATATGTCTATGCTTTACAATAATGATACATACCCTTTTTTTTTTTTTTTTAAAAAAGGTTGCTTAAGGTGGATTTTCCAAAAAATTTAATGACATGATGAAAAAAAAAGAACTGGAAACTAAAAACACAAACCCGAAAAATTTACGGACGAGATTTTCCAATTTACCAGTTAAAGTTGATTAAACTATTTTTCTAACGAAAAATTAGGATTTGAATTGAGTAATTGTAGTTTTCAATAATAATAATTTTTTTATTCAAGAAAATGGATTATAAGATTAAAATCGCCATTAAAAAATGCAGGACCATAATCGCCGCATAGAAAACTATGAGACCAAATTCATAAGTACTATAAAGATACGAGACTAAAATAGCTGCCTAAAAGTTACAGAATCAAAATCGTCAGTACTAAAACGATTTATGACTAAAATAGCCGCATAAAAGTTATGAGATCAAAATCGTAGATACTAAAAAGATATTGGACCGAAATCACCGCTTATAAAATTATGAGACCAAAATCGTTAGTATTAAAAAAATATAGACCAAAACTGCTATGTAAAAAATTATGGGATCAAAATCATTAATGTTTAAAAGATACATTACCAAAATTACGCCGAAATGGACGGTTTGAATCACTTGTTTGACATCTGCAGAAGGAATCAGGCCAAATGTTTAAATAATCCCTAATATAAGATAACTAAATGAAACTTGGGAGTCCGTACCTTAGGTTGGTAAATACTTCCTCTATTTGAGCTTTCTTATTTTGGACGTTTATTCTAAATATTTAAAAAAAAATAAAAATATGCGGATATAATTTAAACATAAAAAATCAACCAACATACCCCACAAAAATACAACTTTCTTAATTCACATACTAAAAAATATAAACCAACATACCCCACAAAAATATTGTAAATGCAATAGAACGATGAAGTATTTGTTAACTCACATCCACGATCATACTTTATAAATATAAATTGAATAACCCTTCCTTATGAAGGATGATTTTTTTGATCTACATGTAGAAATTCAATGATCAGGCCAACTTATATACGACTTAGATGTAAAGACCATATTAAGTGTCCACTTTTAGGAGGGTGTGGGACCAATTTTTAATATTCACCAACATATAATTGCAAAATCTATAGCAATTAATAAATAAATTATTACTATTAAAATGGTTTGAAATTATGAAAATTTGTTAGAGGAGGTTTATTTAAGCTTCATGATTTTTCTAAATTTGAAAATTGCAACTCCGGAAAACTTGATTTAAGTAGATAGTAATTGCATTTACAATGAATTTGCACACAATCCAGTCAAGAATTTAAGTTGGATACTATATTTAAACATATGCAATAATTAAGGTTTAATACTTCCTCTCTTCTAATTTTTAAGAAGAATTGTTATTTGTGTATAGATTTATTTAAAATTATGAAATTTCAAATAAAATATATAATTATTTATTATAAAAGAAAAATAAACAATTATAGTGGGATAGTTCGAAAAAGAATATCCGACTATATCAATGAACATAAGGACTAATTTAAAGTTTAAAATGAGAAAGCGCAGCATAAATAGCTGTCAATTAGCGATAACCCAAAATCGCACGCGTCCATACAACATTTGATCACCACTAATCAAAACCCAGAACCTTCAATTCCTCGATCTAATTAAAAGCACCACCCGCTTCACACTCATCCGCGACCGACACTCCTCCGCCGCAGATTACCCCCATCTAAATGCTTCCAGCCTCCGATACTCCTCCTCTCTACTCAAAGCCCAAAACCCCCGACATTTTAGACCGGAAAAACTCCTATCTAACCTCAATCAATGCCTACATCTCGCTCCACCACCGCCGGGCGTGGTTCTTCCTCGCCGTCCTCCTCCTCCAGCTCCTCCTCCTCCTCTCCGCACCTTCCCTCCCCTTCTCCCTCTTCGCCGCCACTCCCCGCCCCTCCCCCGCCCTAGACGATCTCATCTCCGTGAACGCCACTTCAACCAGCCTCGCCGGAGACGAAATCGTTGCTTCACCGGCGAGTTGCCCCAACGGAAAGTTCTTCGTCTATGATCTGCCGCCGCAATTCAACACCGAGATCGTGAAAAATTGCAACGACATAAACCCTTGGTCCTCCCGCTGCGACGCCCTCTCCAATTTGGGGTTCGGCAAATCCGCCGCCGCCGCAATTGCGCGAGTCGCTCCGGAGAACGTGAGCGGCGCGTGGTATTGGACCGATCAATTCTCGCTGGAGCTCATCTACCACAACCGGATACTGCACCACCGCTGCAGGACGGCAGAGCCGGACTCCGCCAAGGCGTTCTACATGCCGTTCTACACCGGCCTCGCTATCGAGAAGGCGATTTTCACGAAGAATTCGTCGGAGGCGGAGCGGGACCACTACTGCATTTTGATGCTCGATTGGGTGAGCAATCAGCCGTTCTACAAGAGATCCAAGGGCTGGGATCACTTCATCACCCTCGGCCGCATATCGTGGGACTTCCGCCGCTCTCCCCAGAGCGATTGGGGTTCCAGCTGCATCTATATGCCGAAGATGCGTAACATCACGCGCCTCCTCATCGAGAAGAACCCCTGGGACTATTTCGACGTGGCAGTCCCTTACCCGACCGGTTTCCACCCCCGCTCCGTCGCCGACGTCACAACGTGGCAGGATTTCGTCCGCCGCCGTAACCGCCGCACGCTCTACTCCTTCGCCGGAGCCACGCGCGGGTTCATCAAAAACGATTTTCGTGGCATTCTACTGAACCAATGCTACGCCGAACCCGGTTCGTGCCGGGTCGTGGACTGCGGCGGTTCAAAGTGCGCTAACGGCAGCTCGGCTATTTTAGAGGCTTTTCTTCACTCGGATTTCTGCTTACAACCGAGAGGGGATAGTTTCACCCGGCGGTCGATCTTCGATTGTATGCTGGCCGGTTCGATTCCGGTTTTCTTCTGGCATCGAACCGCGTACATGCAGTACAAGTGGTTCTTGCCGGAAAAGCCAGGGAGTTACTCGGTGTTCATACACCGGAATGAGGTACACAATGGGACATCGATTATATCGGTTCTTAAAAGTATTAGTAAAGAAAAGGTGAAAGGAAATGAGGGAAAAAGTTATTGAATATATCCCAAGAATTGTATATGCGAATAATAATAACGGTTTGGAGGGTATGAAGGATGCATTTGATTTGGCTATTGAAGGGTTTTTGAGGAGAGTGGAGGAGCAACAAGGAGGATCTACATGGAAATGAAGGAAAGGTATTTTATTTATTGGTAGAGATAACAGTGATATTTGGTATTTATTATTATTAATGGTGTAATTTATTACTTGATTAGAGGTTGAAATTGGAATGTTGTTATATTGAAGCTTGTTTATAGGTGCGTAATATTCTTTATTATATTTATTAAAACTATATGATTGTATCTGGAAATAAGATTTGGTGGAGTTCTTTCTAAATTCAGATAGATATGAAATCCAATTTGTGTAGATAATCTTTAATGAGAATTTGATATAAGCTAACAATTTTGGGCTAAGGTATGAATTTTATTATCAGTTTTGTTTTACACAAGCATGAGTTTTTCTGGATTCTAGTCTTTTATTATACTCCATCTGTCCCACCCATTATTTATGTTTCACTGTGATTTGAATGCTTTTTTTAATTATAAGTGTGTGTGAAAATAAGACAAATGGAATATTAGCATTGGACAGATCATAAAATAGGGTTACAAGTATATAACCCATTCTTCTCTCATGATGGATTTGGGTTAACTACTGGTTTTGTTATAGACTGGAAATTGATTTTTGATTATTGAATGATTGTTATAATGTGCAAAATTTATGATTTGGTCTTCTGTGCATCCGGTTGCACCTGCAACCGAACGTGTATAATAAATACGAGGTGGTGTAATTGTTGAGATAGCGCAAGTGGCTAAATGTATTTTTCTTTTATTTATTTATTTATTTTTATTTTTTTTAAAATGTATTCAGTTTAATTGATACATTTATTTTAAGAAAATGATACGATTGATCAAAATAAGTAATGCATTTATTTATAACAAATGATGTTTTTATTCCATCAATCGATATTTTTTAAGATCAAGTGGTACTTTTTCTTTATTCCACCAATTGATATTTTTTTTTTAAATCAAATGGTATTTTTTTAATAATGTATTCAATTTAATTGTTACAATTGGTCACAACAAGTGATACTTTTATTCCCATCGATTGATATCTTTTCAGATCAAGTGGTACTTGTTTTCATGTCAAATGATGTTCTTATTAAAACTAGTGATATTTTTTATTTATAATAAGTGATATATATATATATATATATATATATATATATATATATTTTTTTTGATTTTTTTTTGATGACGTGGGAATTGACCCGTGATCTATCGGTCCCGGGCCACCCACCTTCACCGCTATGCCATCCCATGAGGACATAATAAGTGATATTTTGATTCATAATAAGTTATACTCTTATTCAGAACAAGTGATATATTTAGAATAATTAATATTTTTTTTTTCATGTAAAGTGATATTTTTGTTAAGAACAAGTGGTACCTTTATTAAAACCAACAATATATTTGATAATAATAAATGATACTTTTATTTATAGCAAATAATACTTTGATTTATCATAAGTGATACATTAGTTTTTTAAGAAGTGATACATTTGTTAATAAGAAGTACTTACATTGATTAATAAGAAGCGATGTTTTTATTCAGAACAAGTGATATATTTAAAATAATCGATACTTTTTTCATGTAAAGTAATACTTTTGTTAGAAAAAGTGATACTTTTATTATCTACATATATTCTTCAATTATGTTCTATCTCTTCTATGTGTATATTATCTATATAATAATAATTTTTTTAAATGTACATTTTTTAACAAGAATAATTTTAATATGTATATTAATACTCTTTGTGTCATATATTAATTTTTGAGAATAAAAAAATAATTTTTGATGTCATAATAAAAAAAACACAAAGAAAGGTTGTTGGGATTTGATTTTAAATTAATAACCGTACGTATTTATAGTATCCGATTGCACCTGTAACTTAGCACATAAGTTTTAGCGAAGATTTATTATGGTTCCAACAATTGTTTTATGACGATTTAATTTTAAATAAATAAAATTGTGACTCCTTTTGCAAATCTTAAAATCATACTTTTGATCAAATTATAAAAATGTGACCTTTTTGGACTTGAATGAATACCAGATTTATTATTTAATGTTGTAAATACACGATAACCTTTCCCAGTTAAAAGAACTTGGACTTGGCAGATCCGACGGAAGGTAATACACTCAACTCCATCCTACGGCTGAAATCTCTCTGCCTCTTAAACAGTATAAACCCGCAAGTCAAACGATTTCCCGCCTTATCCTCATCTTCTGCTCGCTGCTGGAGCGCCATGGTGTGTGTGTGTGGGGAGACAGAGGTAGAGAGAGAGAGAGAGAGTGAAGTATAATATGAATTTCACAGCTCTGAAAAGAAGAAGAAAATGGAGAAGGCTGAAGCTCCGGATATTATGGTTGACTCCAACTCTGCTGAGAGAGATGGATCAAGACAGAAAAAGTCCAACAAAGGGCAAAAAAAACTACCTCACCATTTTAGTTGTACAGGTGGCCTCCCAAAAAATTAGGACAGGAGAGAGAGACAGAGAGAGAGATTGAATTTTGAGATCGCGATGACGATGAAGACGAGGAGAGTGAACCATACAAGTCCGGAGATGGTCGAGCCCGTGAATTCAATTACGGAAAATAATAAGATGAACCAGAATAACGAGGACGACGGAGACCCGAATGCGTTGACGAAGTTTCGGATTTCGAAGGCGTTAAGGGAGGCGCTGACGGAGAAGGGGATCGAATCGCTGTTTCCTATTCAGGCTATGACGTTCAATACCATTCTCGATGGTTCTGATTTGGTCGGAAGAGCGCGCACCGGTCAGGTTAGATGAATTTTATACTTCAATGCTTAGATTATCCGATTTGCTCTTGGAATAAAGGCTTTCTTATCTCTAGGGATTTAATTTTCTTATGAGGTGTTTATTTGCGAACTTGAGAATTTGCAGTTTGTCCTTCCTCAGCTTGGTGTTACGATTGTAGTCCTGTTTTGGAATTCATTATTATAGTTGGGATTAGGTTTTCATTGTTGAAATGTAGAGCTCCATTCATCGTTAATTGCTGATACCAGTCGGCAGCTGCTATTGTAGATCCACTTAGAGATTTTATTCAATATGTATGAATGTGGATGTAGTATTTCTCTGGTAATGCAAAGTTCAGATGTTATTGATGAATGCTAAAGCCTATAGCCGACGAGTCTCAGGATTTTGTTTTGACTGTTGGATTAGAGTCATAAGAACATTAGGCAGCTTGGATCATCTGCATATTTCAGTCATAATGTAGTTTTGTTTATTCCTTTTGCATGAATTTTGATATTCTAAGTACATAACCTCTTTTGGAATCTGATCAGGGTAAAACATTGGCTTTTGTGCTACCCATATTGGAATCATTGACAAATGGGCCTGCAAAAACATCAAGGAAAACTGGATATGGCAGGGCACCGAGTGTTCTTGTGCTTTTACCAACTAGAGAACTGGCCACTCAGGTATACGCATCCACTACAGTAGATTATTGCAATTCTCCTCTTGTTTTCCTGAACGCTTTATCAATGTTTTCTTCACAGTTTTCAGTTCACTTATTTTTCTTGACCCACCTCACTTTTTCCTGAATGCTCGTAGGTGTTTTCAGACTATGAGGTATATGGTGGAGCATTAGGGTTGATATCTTGTTGTCTGTATGGTGGTTCACCATTCCAGCCACAACAAATTCAATTAAAAAGAGGCATAGACATTGTTGTTGGTACACCTGGTCGCGTTAAGGTTGGCTTTATCTGAGTTTCTATTCAGGTTGAAATGATGCAGACGAACTATTTTATGCTATTTGTTTTCTTGACTTCACTTCATGAGACTTGATGTGCAGGATCATATAGAAAGAGGAAATATTGACTTGAGTGCACTAAAGTTCCGAGTACTTGATGAGGCTGATGAAATGCTTAGGATGGGTTTTGTTGAAGATGTTGAACTTATCCTGGGTATGTCACAAGTGAATATAGGATGTAGTCGTATGTGATATAATTTTTATCACTCAAGCCTTCAGATGTTGCTATATCGGTGATGAAGTTCTTGTATGGTTTTGGGAGCGTGCCTTCGTTAATCCTCATTTTGTGATTTGTTAGTATCATGATGTTTCGTGCTCATTCACTTTTTGTGATAATTTTGTTTCTATTATTGATTTGAAGGCAAGGTAGAGGATGCAAACAGAGTCCAAACACTTCTCTTTAGCGCTACTTTACCAGAATGGGTGAAGCATGTATGTCTTCTACTCCCACTGAAATATTAGTACATCTTTACTATACTTTCTTGATTGCATTTCCTTTCGGCTGCAATGTCTTTCTTTCTTACTGTTTGTTGAGTATGAAAAGTACTTTATGATGCCAGATTGCAGCAAAATTTCTAAAACGAGATAAGAAAACTACTGATCTTGTTGGAAATGAGAAGATGAAGGCTAGCACCAATGTGAGGCATATTGTTCTTCCTTGCTCTAGTTCTGCCAGATCCCAAATTATTCCGGATATTATTCGTTGCTATAGTAGGTTGGTTCGCCTCTTTAACTTTCTACTAAATTGGTTAATATTTTCAAACTCTTCTATTTCCTCAACTGCGTTCTTTCTATTTTTCTCCCTTGTGCTGTTTAAGTGGTGGCCGCACTATTATTTTTACGGAGACGAAGGATTCAGCTTCTACACTAGCTGGATTACTTCCTGGAGCTCGTGCTTTGCATGGGGACATACAACAGGCTACACGTGAGGTATAAACTTATCCTGGGTGATTATCTCATCTATCATTGAATATCCCAAAAAGGAAGTTGTTATTGATCTATTGTCAGCAGATATAAGTATATTTAGGTATCTGCTTCGGGGTTGAATAGATGTTTTGGCTTCAACACATGAGTTTGGGCTGCTGCTGTTTATTCTGCATGAGAGTCGAACTACAATATCTGCTAGTTTAGTCTTTAAGAACTTTGCCAAAACAAAATTTATCTAATTACGCTAAAAACTCGATGGAGACACCATGGAAACAATGTATAAATATTTCTGACATGGTGCTTTCAGGTCACACTTTCTGGATTCAGATCAGGGAAGTTTTCAACACTTGTGGCTACAAATGTGGCAGCACGTGGGTTGGATATTGATGATGTCCAGCTAATTATTCAGGTGTTTATTCCTCCATATCTCTTGAAGCATATACTTGCATACTAGCTTTTATTATTACTCATGATTCTGTTGATTTCTATTCTGACATGTGAATCAATGCATTGTTATGCTCCAGTGTGAGCCACCTCGTGACGTAGAGGCATACATTCACCGCTCCGGAAGAACGGGGAGAGCAGGTGATGTCCTAAAGTACTTATTCTCTTGATGGAACTTCACATAGTTATTTGAGTTTGTTCTATATAGAAAGTCTAATGATGCTTTATTTAGGGAAAACTGGCATCGCTGTAATGCTTTATGATCCAAGGAAGTCAAACTTTTCTAAGATAGAAAGAGAATCTGGGGTGAAATTTGAACATATCTCAGCTCCACAGCCAGCAGATATTGCTAAAGTTGCTGGTGCGGAAGCTGCTGGGAAAATATCCGAGATATCTGATAGGTATATTTCTATCTGCATTCTTTTCTGGAGTGTTTATAACAGAATAACCCGTGTATACCTAAAAATCTGTAGAGTCATACCGGTATTTAAGGGTGCTGCTGAAGAGCTAGTGAACTCATGTGCTCTATCTCCAGTAGAACTGCTTGCTAAGGCGCTGGCCAAAGTTGCTGTAGGTTTTTTACTTTAACTCTGTTGTGGTTTAAGATCAAGTAAATTTCATTTTCACAGAATTATTCCTCTTTTGCAGGGGTATACAGAAATCAAGAGCCGATCACTTCTCACTTCAATGGAGAACTATGTTACCATTCTCCTCGAGTGTGGACGGCCCATTTATACACCATCGTGGGTGCTTTTAGTTTTCTTGAGTTTATTTTTATTTCTTCTCCTTGCTAAAATCTTCAATCCAACGTTTGAATTTTCTCCTTTGAACATACACCTGATGTAGGAAACTTCATTGCTGAGTATTTAGATATGTATATGTATTTTTTATCTTTCTGCATCAGCTTTTCGCTTTGTCCGTTTTGAATTGTTTTTCAATGTTGTCAGCTTTGTTTATGGCGTTCTACGGAGATTTTTACCTGAAGACAAAGTGGAATCAATCAGGGGTCTTTCTTTGACCGCTGATGGGAAGGGTGCAGTGTTTGATGTAGCTGCTGGAGATGTGGACCAGTTTATTACCGGTTAGTTGCTTTGCAAAATTTACTGCGATCAACTACTGCTGTAAATTCAAGTTTGGCATCAACTTAAAGGCTTTAGCTTATATCGAGATTTTACTGCATGGGGTTGCAGGGCAGAAAAATCTTTCTGGGGTCAGCCTAGAGGTGGTGAACGCGTTGCCCCGTTTGCAAGAAAGAGAGCTGGCAAGAGGAGGGGGAAGATTTGGAGGCGGAGGCGGCAATGGAGGTTTCTCAGAGAGAAGAGATGGTAGGTTCTCCGGTGGAAGAGGCGGCAGAGGGGGTTTCCCCGACCGGCGAAATGATAGATATCCCAGAGGTAATGGTGGTGGAAGAGGCCGTGGGAATAACAACCGCAGATGGTGAAGCATTCTGCATTTCTTTTTGACCATTTAATATTTTTTACAAGTATACAGATATAAATATAAAGTTGAGAGTATAAGATACAAGAGGACAGAGAGAGCAAATGCCTACATCTATGACCTTTCTTGCGGCTTTTCTTGATTTATGTGGATATTTATTTTTTCTTTCCTTTTTATTAATTGAGGAATTCGGGTATTTTTTATGTAATTTAAGTGTTTTTTGTTTAGCTTTTAAAATTTTATCATATGTATGGACATTATTGGTTTAATTAATGTGCTCTCTTGCAGAATAGGTGTAGTTTAAATGCTAAGTTCGATTATACTCCCTCCGTTCCATTCCATTCCATTAGTCCACTTTACTTTTTGGGTCGTTCCACTCCATTAGTCCACTTTATTTTTTAACTTAAAATAATACTCTAATATATTCAAATGGATTCCACTACTTTATTTATTTTACACATAACAAACAACTTTTTTAATTTTCGTTCGAAAAGAAAGTGGATTAATGGAGTGGAATGGAATCATTCGGGTCTAAATGTCAATATTTCAAATATTTGCATTAATTTATTGAAGAGCGTGGGGTGGTGGGTGGGTGGGTAGCCCCACGTGACTTGAATGCTAATCTTTGATTGCCGACTTTGGTGTTAGGGAAAGCCATGTGGATCATTGACTATATTTTGAGCAAATCAAAGATTATAGCAATTAGTCCGAGCAACTTCCCAACATGCCATCTCACTTCTAAATAGACCACTCCACATTTTTATTTTATTCATAAATCCCTTTACATTTTTTTATGCACACTTCTTACTTTTATAACAAAAATAATGCATATTGCTTATGCGATATTTTAAGAGGACGAGTGACTTAATTCTATATGGTATCAGCATAAATATGATTAATGATGATTTGTTTACTATTTATAATTGAACCGGTTTATATAAATTACTAATTTTTATGTATAGTAATCTCATGATCATACTGACCTAGGTAATAAACGACAAGTTAAAAACTATTTATCCTATATTTACTCAGTAAAAAAAATCATATTATCTAAATATAAACTTGAACAACTCTCTCCATACAAAGCATTTTAAAGGTATAAATGATTCAATATTACAATTATTAGAAGAAAATTTAAAGGCATAAGGTTTTATTGGATAAACTATAGTTTGCAACTACTATAGTTTATTTCTTATTTTTTTATAAGTGGTATTATTTACTTTTCTTGGATTACACAATTAGTAATATACAACATTAAGCATCACGTAATTTACTCTTCGATGTCTAAGAAAGTGTAGACATTGGAGAACCCATTGCTTTATCTTTTTTATTAGTATTGAAAATACAAACTTGCATATTTAATTCCATTGATGATTATGGTATTGTATTTCTCTATCAACTTTACGAAATATTTCCTTTTGAATTTTGGTTACAATTGTTGTTGAATAACAATTCTGTTTGAATTCAACTATTACCGTAACGTCGATTCTTATTTTGAATATTCAGATATTTTGTTGACTAATTAGGTTATTATTTATTGAAATCAGTCAAGTTTGTTGACACATTTTTATATTTCATCTATAATATACAAAAAAACATATATTTTGCATCAAATATAAACGATACCGTATAATTGTACAAACAAGGAAATAAAAAGCCAACGGTAAAACAAAACAAAAAAGACAATAAAAAGTCAAAACAAAATCCAACGGCAATAAGTGAATCTGCGCCAACTGCAGACTGCAAAAACCGATAGATTTCACCCAAAATCTTCAGACTGAAGCTGAATTATACATACAATTCAACAGTCTCTATCTCTCTCGATCAACTCCTCCGTTTTTCCTGCACCCATCACGATGTTATGAGTTGTACTCTCCTACTCATTAACTCCCCCGCTTCGCGAAATTACCACCATGCCATCCCGCCGCCTCCTCTCCCCGCCGCCGCCGTCCCACCACCATTCCAACCACATCTTACCACCCCTCGCCGGCGGCCTAACCGCCGCCTTCTCTTGCCTCCTCATGCTAATCCTCTGCTTCCGCCGACTCACCAAGAAACGGACCGCCCCTTCCGCCTCCGACACCGACTCCAAGAAACCTCCGCACAGCCTCTCCTACTCCCTCCTCCGCCGCGCCACTTCCAGTTTCTCCCCGTCCCTCCGCCTGGGCCAAGGAGGATTCGGCTCCGTCTACCGCGCCGAGTTCAAACCCGGCCCTAACGACGCTAAAGACTCTGCCTTTACTCTCTCCCACGGCGCCGTCAAGCTTATGGACGCCGGCTCTTTGCAAGGTGAGCGTGAGTTTCAGAACGAACTGATTTTTTCCTCCAAGATTGACTGCAAATATGTTGTTTCCGTGATGGGGTTTTCGTCGAATCCCAAGAAACGTCGCATGCTTTTAGTTTATGAGCTTATGGAAAATGGTAGCTTGCAAGATTGCCTTTTTCATAAAAAGAGCCAAGAATTGAGGAATTGGGATAAAAGGTTTACAGTTGCTCTTCATATAGCAAAAGGGTTGGAATATTTACACCATTTTTGCGATCCACCGATCATTCATGGCGATATTAAGCCGAGCAATATTCTATTAGATGCCAATTTTAATGCCAAGATTGGGGATTTTGGATTAGCTAGGTTTAAGGCTGAGGATAATGTTATTGTGGAGGATGAGGTTAAGAAGGAAGGCACTCTAGTTAATGGGGTGGAGGATAATGGATCTATGATTGAGGAGACAGAGAGTTTTATTTCAACAAGTGTGTTTGAAGAAGGTAATAATAATGCCCATCATTTGGCTGGTGTGGATAGCATGCCGGAAAGTGTGGTGGTTAGGATTGAGTGTGAGTTGTCACCGGAGGCAGAAGGACCTCCGGTGGTGTCACCAAGAACGGTGGCTGCCATGGCTTCACCTTCCGATGGATTGGATAAGACAAGTGTCTCTGAAGGGAACTTTGATAGGTATAGTGGTGACAGTGGGGGTGAGAGGAGTGGGTGGAAGAAGAAGAAGAAACCGAAGAGTATTTCCGGGAAAGATTGGTGGTGGAAGCAAGATAGTGCTGTCGATGTTGAGTCCGGAAAAGTTAAAGATTATGTGATGGAGTGGATTGGGAATGAGATCAAGAAAGAGAGGCCTAAAAATGAATGGATTGGGACTTCATCAAGTTCTAAGGTGGTAGGGAAAGTAGAAAAGAAGAAGAAGAAAAGAAGGCAATTGGATTGGTGGGTCTCATTAGATGATGAGAAGAATGTGAAGAAAGAAAGGAGGAGACCTGCTAGAGAGTGGTGGAAGGAGGAGTATTGTGAGGAGCTTGAGAAGAAGAAAAACAAGAAGAAGAAGAAACAAGGTCAAGCCTCCATGAGTGATGGTGGTTACAACGAAAACTACTGGCCGAGAGATGATGAATTATATGCCGATAAGAGGAAGAAGAGGAGCCGGAGTAGAAGTAGAAGCAGGGGAAGTAGAGGCAGCATGGAGTGGTGGATGGATGGCTTAAGTGGGGAGCTTTGGAAAGCAAGGAAAAACAGCTTAGATTCGTTTAGTGGTGAGATTCCAAAGAGTGGAGCCATGAGCAGCACGCCGAGCATGAGGGGGACGGTTTGCTACATCGCACCGGAGTGTGGAGGTGGTGATGTATCGGAAAAGTGTGATGTGTACAGCTTTGGTGTTTTGTTGTTGGTTCTCGTTGCAGGGAGGAGGCCGCTTCAGGTGACAAGCTCACCCATGTCGGAGTTCCAGAGGGCGAATCTTTTGTCGTGGGCCCGACACCTTGCGCGTGCCGGGAAGCTTCTTGATTTGGTTGATCAGAGTGTGGAGGGTTTGAATAGGGATCAGGCCTTATTGTGTATCACGGTGGCGCTGCTGTGTTTGCAGAAGTCGCCGACGAGGCGGCCTTCCATGAAGGAAGTGGTGGGAATGCTGAGTGGGGAGATGGTTTCTCCTCAGCTGCCGGTTGAGTTTTCGCCGTCGCCGCCTTCTAGGTACCCTTATATGGCTCATAAGAAGGTCAGGTAGAAGAATTTGGTGATTTAACTGTTTAAAGTTGTAGATTGTTGTTTGTTTTGTGTAACTGATTTGTTTAAAGAGAACAAAGTGTTAATTTAAGAGAATGAATGAAGTCCAGTTCTGATTACATAATGAGCTTTTCAACATGTTTAGACATAGGGATTTTTTTGTGATGTGGTTCCAATCTCTGCTCTGTACTTGCTGTTCTGATGCCACTAGATATTAATTACTGTTATAGTTTTTTTTTTAATTTTTATTTAGGCAAATTAACACAAATGACCCCCAATGTGTGTTAGTTTGAATGAATTGGTCGCATTTTTTTTAGTTTATTGATTCCAAATATTTGCTAGTGTGGATGAATTAGTCATTTTATTAAATTTTAAGTTAGTCAACCGTTAGTTATAGAGGTATTTACGGAATAAAAATTTTAGGGACCAATTCATTCAATTTTTAAATTAAAATTTAACTATTTTCTTTTTTCAAATTAAAATTATTTCAAATAAAAATATTTTATTACTTTTTTTCCATTAAAATTTTTTGTAATTAAAAAAACTTAAATAAAAATTATAAAAAGTAAAAAAAAAATTACTCCCTCCGTCTTATAAAAAGTGTCTTGTTTTCCTTTTCGGGCTGTCCCATAGAAAATGTCCTGTTTCTAAAAAAAGTAAAGAATGTGTGGACCAAAATTAACAAACTAAAAGTCAAACAATATACACCACACAACACAAATGTCTTAATCTCCGTGCCCCATAGAAATGAAACACTTTCTATGGGACGGAGGGAGTACTAAATCTAGATTAGCTTAGTAATAGTTTTAGGGACCAATTCATTTAATTTTTAAAATAATTTTAACTATTTTTTTCCAAATAACTTTTTTTTAAATTAAATTTTGTTTCAAATATATATTTTTTACTTGAAAAAAACCAACTAAATCTAGATTGACTAATAATTTTGCGTCTCACGACGGAGGAGGGAGCGGGGCGACACAACAGTTGGGAAAGGTGTAGTGTTCTTCGAGGTCGGAGATATCGTCGGAGAGGAGCAACTGAACGACTTGGAGATGAGAGAGGTAGCTGGAGAATATAGAAGATGACGTAGGCAGAGGACTGTGAGAGGGTGGTGTAGGAGAGCGTGGCGAAGTTGTGGAGTTTGTTGTTGCGCTATCGGACATGACCTTGATACGACGGCGAGGAGGGGATTTAGTTATTTTTTAATGTTTAATTAATCTTTTTTTTGTACCAAAAAAATTATTTAAAAATTGGATGTATAGGTCCTTAAAATTATTATTAGTTAATATAGATTTATTTATTTATTTATTTTTAATTTAAAATTTTTTAATTAATTGGAAAAGATCATAATTTAAAAAAAAATTTGAAAAAATAGTTAAAATGTAATTAAAAAATTGGATGAATTGATCTCTGAAACTTTTACTCCATCCAAATTTAACTTAAAATTAAATTATTTAGTAAATGCCCTTATGACTAAGTTAAAATTTAACAAAAGTATCAGTCCATCCAAACTAACAAATATTGAGGACCAATAAACTTTAAAAAAAAAATTAGAGAGCAATTTATTCAAACTAGCAAATATTGAGAACCATTTGTACTAATTTGCCTTTTATTTATATGATGAAGAAATCAACCACCATTTTTGAGGTGCGCATTAAAAACATTCACTCCTATGCAATAATCTATGATTAAAAAAAATGCAAATTATCCTATGCTCACCATATATGATATGGTCTTATAATAACGGCGTTTTGGATTTCGTAACCTTGAACTTATATTAGATGGAGACACTGTTAGATTTATTTTTACTAAATTTCAAGTTTAAAGTATATTCTTTGAATTAGTTGTTGGGCTTGTATGTTTAGTAAGTCAAATGGGCCTAATTTTGGGTTTTGAAGAATTTAGACGAGTGAGTTTGAATTTATTATGATGGGGGTATTTGGTCAGATGTATGTATGGAAGACAATGGATTGGAACTGGAAAGGATCTATCTAGGTCCAAATCCAAATTCGACATTTTCTACATTGGCCTAGATCTGCTCTAGATTCATTGGATGCAAATCATGAGATCCATATTCAGATCCATAAGATCCACATGGTTTCAGGTTTAGACTCAAATTTGTATATTTTAAAGCTAAAATTATTTTCATCGTAAATTCACTAAAGTTTAATCAATTTAATTAGTTTCATGATTACATTATAACTCATAAAAAAGTTATAACACAATGAAAATACTACAATTGTCAAGCAAATATATATGTATTTGAAACTTTTATGAAAAATCACTACAAAATTTATGCATTTTACCGACGGAATTGCCGACGGAATAAAAACACGGGTCGACTTACCGACGGAATGTGAAACGCTCAGTTTACCGACGGAATGCCGACGGAATAAATCCGTCGGCAAAGTTGAATTTTAATTTATAATTTATTTAAATTTTAAACATTTTATTACCGATCGAAAAATATGTCGGTAATAAGTAAAAATTTTACCGACGGAAAAATCCGTCGGTAACTCCGTCGGTGAAACCTAATTTGATATACGGGCAGTAGCCCGCTGAACCAGCACAATTCGCTGTTTGAACCGCGCCGCTGCCCTCGCCCGTCGCCGAGGCCCCCTCCCCCCCCCCCTACGCCGTCGCCGTCGCCGCCCCCCACAATTTGCTGTTTTTGGTCATTGGATTTAATTTAAATATCATTATGATTTCTTAGAATTATATCTTGTTTTTCTCCGTCTTTTCTTTGCTAGTCTAGTCTCTTGAATTTGGAAATAGAAGAAGTAATTTGGAAATAGATTAACTTCTTCTCTGAGTTGATTTGGAAATTGGCATTCAATTTGACTGGTTCAGTAGTAGTAACAAGAGAGTTAAAATCTGTTCAAAATTGATGCTACTTAGTAGGTTTCTACACATCCGAGTTGATTTGGAAATTGGCATTCAATTTGGGAATCTTTTGTCTTAAATTTGAGAAAGAAATAAATGTATCATAGATTTGAGATGTAGCTTGAAATTTAATGCAGCTTCTCTACTGCCAAGTGAATCAGAATGTCATTCTCCACGAAGAGTAGTTTTTCTTGCTATTGTTATTTTAGTAATATGAAATTGGAATTTTATAGTTTACTTGGTATTAAGTTTAGTTGTTCCTAAGTCAATTTGAGATAAAAAATAATTTAGGCATACATCTTTTGAATAAAAAGCATATTTTACAATTTCCACTAATTACAATATAATTGTAAGGTATAGTAGCGCGATAACCATGCGCCACAGCTACCTTTACAAATGACTTTTCCTATATTTTCCAAAAATGAAAAACATATTTAATGCCCGTGTGTTTACACAGGATTGGAGTGAGCGTAGAACTTTTAGTGAACAATATTAATTAGGATTTGAAATAATGAGTCGTTCGTGGATGTATACACGGTGGGCAGTAGACGGTTCATTGAATCCTCAATTTGTGAATGACATTGAGGATTTCATTGATTGGGCAAGTAGTCAGACAACTTATACAGATGGAGAAAAAATTAGATGTCCATGTAAAAATTGTAAGAATAAGCTGTTTTTGACTACACAAGTTGTAAGAGAGCACGTTTATATGAAGGGATTCGTTAAAAATTATAAAGTTTGGTCATCTCATGGGGAAAAACACGTAACCCTAGATGAGCAAGCTACGAGAAATGTGCAAAATGACACGTCGACCTCCTATCAGAGGATGGTAATGGATCATGCTGGGCCAAATTATATACTGAATATTTGAATTTTATGATTTATATATTTATATTTCAGTTTGGGTTTGGACTTGATTTAAATAGTTATATGTATGTGCTTTGTTGGTTGGTAAAAAAAAATACAGGTTGTCGAGAACTGTGTACGAAAAAATAAAAAAAATTATTAAAAAAAACAATTACCGACGGAATCCCGTCGGTACAGCAAGAAAATTGCCAACGAAAAATTCCGTCGGTAAATTTATCGATGGAATATATCCGTCGGTAAATCGTCGGTGATTGCGTCTCCTACAGAATGACCGGCGATATTTTCCCGGCGGTATATTCCGTCGATAAAATTTACCGACGGATATATTCCGTCGGTAAGTTTTACCGACAAAGCCTGACCCGACGCCATAATTCCGTCGGTAAATTTATTACCTACGGATAATTACGGTTTACCAACGGAATTTTCCGTCGGTAAACAACGAATTTCTTGTTGTGAATCTTTATGATTCCTCTCCAAGAAGATGTTAAAAAGACTCAAATTCCGTAACTAATTTACAATTCTCTCATTTCAGTTTATTAAATGGTGGTAAACTCTTATATTTTATGAGTCCAATAATATTGGTGGTTTGGACCGGATTCGGATCTCAAAATGCAAAATTTAAATTTAAATCCAAAATTTGAGAAACAAGTCTAGGTTCGATCTTGATCAATTGGATCCACAATTTTAAGGATTTAAATCCACAAAATGGATTTGGATTTACAGATCTTGACCGGGTCCAAGATCTACTGTCATCTCCATATATATGAATTTAACCTAAACATCTTCATAGGGACAATTTTTTGCTAATTGCTTCAGAAAAAAAAAAGAAATTTACAAGGTTTATTTATTTATTTATTTTTTAAATAAATTAAATTATTGCTTTGTTTTCTTACACGGGCATCTACTTAATTCTCCATGCATAACACACATATTTGTCTATACATTATTATCAATTATAGAAGTTTGATATTCCCTCCGTCCCATAGAATATATCCTGCTTTTCTTTTCGGGTTGTCCCATAGAATGTGTCATGTTTTATAAATAGAATTCCCTTCGTCCCATTTAAAGCGAAGCGTTTTCCTTTTTTTTGGGGGGGGGTCATTTGAAGCGACACGATTTCGAAAAAGGAAATAATTTTTCAAAACAAAATTAAAAGTTTTCTCATACTTTATCATTTCTCTCTCCTAATTTATCATCTATTCTTTTACTATCTCACTCATCTATCATCTACTTATCTCTCATACTTTATCATCTACTCATCTCTCATAGTTTATCATTCACTTTCTTAATAATCGTGCCAAAAAGAAATGTGTCGTTTCAAGCGGGACGGAAGGAGTAATTTATTACAAATGTTTTATTTGTACGACCATCACTTTACACAAGTTAATTCACACACAACTTTCAACTCTCATTAATAGTTGTTCCAAAAAGAAACAAGACACATTTTTGAGACCGAGAGAGTATATTCCTCTGTCTCACAAATAATGTCCCTTATATTTTCAGGACTGGATTTAAAAAGAGTAGTTGATTGTGAGTAAATGTGGTGGGACCATTAAAAAGAGTGGTTGGTTGTGTGCAATAATTTACTATTTTCAGAAAATGACATTATTTGTGCGATGTCTCGAAAAGAAAAGATGAACATTATTTGTGGGACGGAGGGTGTATACTAAACCTACTGGTGTATACCAACTGACTATATATTCAGGTTAGTAGTCAATCATGCATGCTAGTTGTTAGGCCAACTTGCAATCCGGTTTTAATTTTATATTCACTCAGTCCATTATAATTGTTCTCTTTTCTTAATTGAGTTGTCTTATTAAAATTGATATCTTTCTAAAAAGAAAAAGCAAGCATGTATGGGCAGAAATGAATTAGCCAAAAGTCAAAATAATATAAACAACAAAACATCATTTTTTTGGTCTTCGTACCGAAAAAAAGGACATTTATAACGCCGAAAAGAAAGAGAACACGTATATATTAATCAAAAGCATCATAAAAAACTCGTTTTGTACAATCTGGTTTTTGCCAAAATTAGGCAAGTTTAGTGTTACTAATTATTGGCATGGATAGCATACATACATGCACACCAATCAATATGTCTTAAAAGTGTAGATACACACAACATTCAGTCTGCACATATTGTAGTGATCATACCAACTTTACACATCATGATATGCAGATCCAACAACAAAATGAAAGAAAATTTAAACACCATGAACAAACAAGCAAATTACTCACCAACTTCAAATCTTGAGACTCCATTATAAGGTGTAACTAAACCTTAAGACTTGATCATAGCTTCGGTCAATCTATCATGCAAGACAGATAAATCAAGGCTCATCATATCCTTGGCCTGCATATGATCAAGATGAATATAAACAATCAAAGGGAATATTGTACTGCTATGAAATTCGCTTCATACTTCAATCTTTTTTCTTACCCGAACCTCGAATTTAAGGAGAAATCCGTCCTTTGTTCGTGTCGAAACACAGCTAACCACATCCAGCTCTCTTTCCGTCAGCTCAGCAAGTACTAAGGAGAGCTTTAAATCAGTGCTTCTCTTGCTGATCATGATCTATAATCTATCTACCATCCTGTGTATAACCACACAGTTCATCGAAACATCACCATCATATGAACTTTCACCATTTTTTCTAGAAGATGAAGAATTCTCTAATTTCTTGAATCTTCTTATGCATCTGCCTTATGTAATTTGCAGCCTCCTCCATTCGATCGCAGACTGAGCTCTGCCCCTTCTCTTACAAAAAAGATAAAACACACCTGATGCTTCATATCATCAATGAGTTACACTATCTGAAAAAAACCTTCTTTTTTTTTTTTTTTTCCAATTAGGGTTTCATTTCTAACATCCATAAATTGAAGAACATACACAAACCCTAAAATTAAATTTATCACCTTGTTGTGGTCAAGTGGAAGAAGGGATCCGAGAGAAGCATAAAGGCTCGACATCTCTTGTCTCCTCCTCCTCTCAATCTCCCTCCTAACATGGTTCTGATTATTCGGCCTTTGCCTCGGAGATGCAGAGTCTGTTCTTCGGCCGAGCTGCTCAGTGGTGTTAGAGAAACTAATGAGATTGCTTTTGAATGAAGAATGATCGACGATAGGATTCGGATCGCGTGGGGTTTGAGAAGTGGTTGGGGTAGCAAAGACCAGCTCATGGCATGGTTGTAAAGCAAACATGTTTGGTTGCACGAAGATCTTCAAATCTTATATTGAATTGGATTCGGATGGAGCTCGCGATCGATGGGAGGATACGGTAGGTGATGAGTATGTTGGAGATAAGCAATGGTGGGGAGGCATTGTTTACGATTCCGTTGGAGAGATTGTTAAACTAAGAGAGAGAAGAGAGGGCCGGGCCCACACTGCATATATATATATTTGAAATATTTTCTTGAGAATGATGAGTATGATCACTTGCTTTTGAAAGCACTATTTATTATTCAAGCAAAAAGAAGAAGTTCGTATGATGTTTGGCTCTCATACATGGAATCAAGACATGATATGATGTACTAGGCATTATTGGGGGAATTTTTTCTTAGTATATAAGTTTCCTTTTTTTTTTTGTTCAATCTTGATGAATATTTCTTTTAATAAATTAATCAAAGGCATTTATATTAGTTAATTTCATCTGGAATAATGCAGGAGACTTATTAGAGACAGGTAGGTTGGAGTTATTCCTTAACCTAGTGTTTGAAAGAGAATGTTCAAAGTTTAGATGGCAATGATATACCTTTGTCATATTCTATTCTACTGAAATAACGTTTGTCGGAATATGTGATGAGTTAAATCTAATAAATGAAATAATGTTTTTCGGATCATGTAATGAGTTAAATCTACTAGAAGCGCAAAGGGATATATTTTTACTCTATAAGGATAAATGAAGAGAATGAGTAGAGTAATCCTAAGTTTCTAATCTTGAAGAGCTAAAATTTAGAAATTTAAACCGGCCAAGCCTGTAGATATATGTAAACATATTGTAATAGAAAATGAAATTGTGTTTTCTCTCTCCTTAATTATTATGCCCACACGTCCACTATTTGTCTCTCACACACATTTTTATAAATTATTAAAATTATCCACTGACTAATCCGCAACTTAATAATTTCGTAAATTTCTACACGAACACCTCTTTCAGTGATAATTAAAGCATGAATTAGGACTCATTTATGTAATTAATTTCCGGCCACATTATGCGTTCATATTAATTTGATGTGGGAACACAATATCACGTGTGGTAAGCCACTTAATTTTATATACGTATTTAGAGTAGTGTCTAAACTTCGTCGCTACACATCACACAGACAATATAAAAAAAAAACAATGTAGGGTCATGTCTTCTCTCTCATTGTTTAAAGCCTTGAGGACAACCACCCATCCTTGGAATCCCCTAATTATTTGCAGATCTCAGCCGTATCCCCTCCCATATCGCAAAACCAATACAAAATTAGATCTTGAAGATCCTGAAATAAGTAAAGATGTTCTCTTTCCAACCAAATGGAGAGTTGGTTTTTGTCGCCCCAACTACTTCCGAAGCATATCAGATCCACCATGATCCGATTACCAACAATCATGCTTCCATGGAAAACAATTTAATAAACTTTGGCAGTGAAGTGACGAATTTCGAGCCGGCTCGACAAAGGCAAAGGGAGAGCAAGAAAGAGTTGGATGAAAGGAAGGTTGTGCATAGAGAGGTGGAGAAGAGGAGGAGGCAAGAGATGTCGACTCTTCACGCTTCTCTCGGCTCCCTTCTTCCTCTTAGCCACATCAAGGTATTTTTGATGCATGAGTTTCATTTTATGATGTTCTTGATTAAACCTAGCTAGCTAGCTAGCAAACCCTTGTTTGAGTTTTGATTAGGTTATTGCTTAATTACCTCATGCCTTAATCTTGATTTGTTTACATGAAGGGGAAGCGCTCGGTTGGTGATCAGATTGGAGAAGCAGTGAAGCACATAAAGGAGAAGGAGAAGAAGATAGAGAAACTGAAGATCCGCAGAGATGAATTGAACAAGTCGTTCGCTCCTTCAGACCCTAATCTCTCGAGTTCGAGTTCGAGTGCTATTGATGGGTTTGTCACCGTGAATATGGCGGAGGATGGTATGGAGATTCTGGTCTCGACTAAGAAAGAAAGATCCGATTTAGGGTTGTCAAGGTTGCTTGCCGTGTTAGTGGAAAGACAGCTGGATGTGGTTAGCTGCGTTTCGACAAGAACCAATAAGGACAGATTTCTTCATAGAGTCAAGATTGAGGTAAGTTTGAGGAAGAAGAATCACTGCAAAATGTAGGGGTTTTTATTTCTGAACTTATTATGTTCAATTTGGACTTACATTCATGTTTGTATATATATAACCTTGATTCTTGCAGAACACAGATATGAGGAATGTTGATGTATTAGAGCTGCAAGATAGACTGCGCGACGCCATCAACTAATTAATAATCTGATCTTTGCCTCATCAATTACATGTTCATGAATAAGAATTTGAGATAATATCTGTTTCCAAAGATTTAGATGAACCTACATATATATGATGCATATATGTATCGATTTATGTATGTTTGGTGCATGTACGTAGATTAAATGGTACTATGTGAGTGAGATGTGTAAGAGAGTTGAGAACTATAACTAGTACTTGCTTCATGAGTAGTATTATTTGAAGTGTTGTTTCTCTTTCATATCCTCAAATTATTTAAGTAATTTGTGTGTGTTTCCACCACCTTTCATCTTTATAAGAGAATTGAGTGAATATCTGATTCCAAAGCATGGATGTTACATATGTATCTAGTAATAGCATTAGCGAGAGAGAGAGAGAGAGAGAGATTTTTCTGTGTGGGAATCTTTTTCCATTGCATTGATTTCTTTCCTTACTTAGTAGTGCATACTTTGTGTTGGTTTAAAAAAAAAAAAATCTTATCCCGTGTAGTAGTTGCCTAACCAGTTTGAGCTTCATCAGTTTCAAATGTAATTGCGAAATTTAAGATAATTTGATAGTATCTCCTTTTGCATATCAGTTTGTACTATATTCAAAATTTGGGTATAAGTATGAGGTGATTGTATATTTGAAGTCTTTGGATCTAACTTATTGTTGTAACCTAGCAACCTGCAGCTTGCATGAAGTTTTGTGCATGTGCATGGGAATCTGAATAAGAGTGATGTGTCTTGATACACAGGATGATCGATCATAAGTTGGTATCTAGAACCATGCATTTTGTTAAATTAAATTGATAGGAGATCTAATCATTGAGGTAGGTGGCTGGGGTGTCAATATTCTCAACTTGTATTTGTAAGATAAAAAAAAACTCCTTAAATGCAGTCTGATTATTTGAAAGTGCAGTATTTAAAGTGTAGTATTATCATCTATAAAGTGTAATACATTTGTTTTTAAAGTGCATGTTCACACTTTCATATGATAAGAGCATTTTCATAGTTGAACATCTTTATATATATATATATATATATATATTAATAGCATTAATTAGAGTGAGATTTATATGTTTCCATTACATTGATTTCTTCTTTACTTATAGTAGCTAGTGTTCAAAAAGGAAAACATAGTTTATGGGATGAAATCATAGAATATTTGCTCATAGAGTAATCATCGTGGCCTTCATCTATATACATACATTAGCAAAATTCACGGTAATTTTAATTTCTCCTTTTGCATATCAGTTTGAACTATAAGTCCACTTGTTGATGGTAGCATGAAAAAAACATTTCTTGATTGGTGTTTGTCCTGTCACAATAATCATCTATTCAATTTTTTTGCTATAAGTATCAGATCATTGTAGATTTGAAGTCTTTGTGCATGTGTATGGCATGGGAAATTTGAATGATGTCTGATAACTGATGCTTTACAACTTATAGTTTAAAACTGTATTTTTCGTATTTGGAAATCTAAATTTAAGCTAATGCTTCTCTATTTATATACAAATTGTAGAACTTTTCTATAAACTGCTAGTTGGCACCTTCAACTTATAGCTTATGCTAATTTTTTTGGAAACCCATACTTAAGCTAATGCTTCTCTATAGAACTTTTCCATAAACTGCTAGCTGTAGAAATTACTATTATTATTATTATTATTATTATTTTATTATTATTATTATTATTATTATTATTATTACTATTATTATTATTATTATTATTATTATTATTATTATTATTATTATTATTATTATTATTATTATTATTATTATTATTATACGTACGTATATTCTTATATAAAAAAATTAATAATATTAATAATTATGAATAAGTTGAAATTTAGATTTTTAGAAAACAAATTCTCAATTTTATTCTTGTAGAAATTATAAAGTGTTCTAATAACTTTAGGGGTAAAACAGTCGTGGGGTGTTTGGTCTACTACCCATTTAAAGTAAAAAATATTTATTCCCACTTCTTATATATTACTACACAATCTACCCGAGAAAAGTGAATTACCCTTGATTTTTGAGAAATATAATTATCTCTCAATTATTTTTCAGGTGAGTTTTGTGCATCAAATGATTGATTTTCCAACAAAACAATTATTTTTGAAATGACAATGTTCGACTATGTGTTCGATCGATCAACACAAGTCTGACAGGGCACGTGCCTTATTATGTGTTTGATCGATATGTCATGTCCCCTATCACGTGCCTGACCAATAGAGCACCATTTCTCGTGAATAAATGCATCAGTATGCCCTATCACCTTTTCGTAGTGTGCTGATAACTATCGCGACCGACACGACACACTTTATCGAGAATTATGACTCCCATGAATTCTTGCGCGTCAAGCGGAATGCCAGAGGAACTACCGAGGACCTTCCGATCTAGAGGCTGATACCTCCAATAGTAGACTTCGTACACCGAAGAAGTGCAACATTTGTGAGGCACAAGGTCATACAAGACGGAAATGTTCGGCTCTGTCGAATAATAAATAATCTCGTATTAATTAGTTATTTGATACAATACAGTGTAGTAATTAGTCATAATTTGTAATATTCTTATTTTTGCAATTTATAGAAACTAATTTTATTAAGAGTTAGTTTATATAAATATAATTATAAGTTTCAGTAACTAAAATAATAATAACAAGTTAGTGTCCAATCGGTCGGACAACTACATAAGTGCAGTGGTCCGACCGATCGGAAAATATATAAATAATATTTTATATAGACATGATATTATTTCATATAAGTATAAATATTATTTCATATAAATATAACTAATATTTCATAGAAAATTGGCATTTATATTTATTTTGAAATTTAATAAAACAAAAAAGTCAATGTCAGATTGGTCGGAGTACTACCTCGGTGCTGGTCCCATCAATCAGAACAGATATAAATAATATTTCCTATAAACATAACATTATTTCATTTAAGTGTTATTATACTACACCCAACATATATAATCGTTAAAAACACAATTTTAACATATAATCATCCATCATTTTGAAGATTTATTCATGTTATCTGCCAAAATGTAATCGAAAGATTTAAGAAGAAATCAATAACCTCTTTCATGTTTTCCGACGGGTTGGACGAAGATATGTTGTCGGACATCCGTTCCGACCTATAAGACCGAGAAAGTGCATGGATGTATGGTCCGATGGATAATGATGTGTGGGAATAGAGATAGAAGGATTAATATGATAGGAAAAAAATAAAAAAAATTGTACCCTATCGATGGACATGCCTAATGTGCCAAGTGATAAGACACATGTTTTTAAGTTTTTTTTATATTGTTGATAGAAGAGAGCGTCTGATATGTCGGTGATACATGATGTGTGGGAATAGGGATAGAAGGATTAATATGATAGGAAAAAAATAAAAAAACTTGTACCCTATCGATGGACATGCCTAATGTGCCAAGTGATAAGACACATGTTTTTAAGTTTTTTTTATATTGTTGATAGATGAGAGTGTCTGATATGTCGGTCATACGTGCCGACCGATTGATACACTTTATAAATTTCTGTATTTTCTAATCTTTACACATGAGCCCAATTTTTTAAAGTGAGGAAAATAAAAAAAAGTGAGTGTATTTTGGACTTTCTGGATATATACTGGATAATTTTTATATAGTTGGGTAGTTTTGTAGTTGTTATATTGAATTTGAGTAGAATTGTATAATACCACAAACGGTTATTTCATTTAAAAAGTCAAAATAAGTTACTACATAAATATTTCCAAACACTATTTTATCATGTTCAACAACTTTCAATACTTATTTCCAAACACCTATAAATATTTAAATCAACTGCTTTCAATATTTATCAAATAAATTTCAACTACTCAAAAAATCCAATTAAGATAGGTTTGTTTCTTTTGCACAACTTCTATCATATCTTCTGAAGGGTCTAGTTCCATAGACAATATACATGGGATTGGATCAAAGTTCATCTCATCACATATTTATAATTAGTTTGTATGGTGTCTTAGTTGTACACTTGTATAAAGATTTATTTGATATAATAATCTGGCTTTTGACTTGCACTAGATTTGGTATGGATTGTTCCTTCATTTTTTTTATATTATTTATATTAATTATAAATTATAATATAGATAATGTTTAGTGATTTAATTATATATAAATTGCTCGATATTTTAATTTCAATAATTTTGTAAAAAATGTCTCAATAAATTCTCTCTTGCACTTCAAAGTTTTTTGGATGTTGCTTTCTCGACATTCTCTGGTTGGTGGCTTGGTGGGATGAATATCCGTTCGAGGCTATATATTTTTATGCCTGAAATTGTTTTGTATAGTTAAAAATAGGGTTAATTCTATGAGTAAATTTCTAAATTAATACTTTTGAAATTTTAATTCCTAAAATAATACAATCTCAACTTGAAAAATTTTAATTGTATTTTTTAATTTTTGGCCACATAAACAAATTATTTAGTATAAATAGAATTGGTACCAAAAGGTTGCATTGGTTCCTAAATTTATAAGTTCTACTTATTATTATTAGACTTATAATATTAATTTTTAACACTTTCTCTAAAAAATAATGTTTAAGGAAAATAATTTAGGTAACTCAAATTTTCCATCTTCCTTCTTCCATCACGCTCTTCCCCCAATTCTAACCTAACCCAAATCCCCCTTCTCAATGCGGCAAGCGATTGTTCTTTTACAAGGTGTTGGGAGATGATTAAGTAACTCCACAACTGTTGGGAGATAACTCAGTAGCTTAGTGCTCAGTAGATTTGAAGATCTCAAAACCCTACTTTGATTGATGAACTATTTCGTTGTAATTTGTTGTTCTGTCTCTGAGGGTTTCAGACTCAGTAGACACTCTTCATTATGGTTCGGGCCGCTCCGTCCGTCGGGTTTTTGAGCGAGACTATCGGCCTCACTACCGGTAAGAAGACTCAGTAATCTTGGACTCGGCGGGAGCAAGATATGCGAGAGGAGTCGATGGAACCGAACTCGGCGAGAGTAGTTCATCGAACTCAGAGTTGATCTTCAATAGAGCTGACTCAGCAGGAGTATGCTACTGAATATAGATCAGAGTCAGCAACGGCTAGACAGTCTTCTGATTGTCAGGATATCTCAAGTCAAATCAGCAGAGTCATACGAGGTATAGAGAAGTCAGCTTCAAATCCACCTTGAAGTCTATTTTGTCTCACCTACTTACTTCAGCCTCGACCAATGACGAGCGGCCAGCTGTCTACTTTCTGATTAAAGCTGCAAGTCAACAACTTTCCAGAAATGGAGGGAAAAGACTCTGCCACCATACTTTGAAAGAGCCGTTAGCTACCTAAAAGAGAGAGACACATGAATCGTCGTCTCCAATGGATCTATCCATGTCTCTGCTCTATAAATAGAGGGAAGATTTCAAATTGAAGCTACCGAACGACACAGAAGAACACACGAGCATTCACGAGCAACCCAGAAACGACTTAAGCTTTCCGCAAGAACTTCATAGAGTAATCTCCAGCGAAAGGCGACATACTTGCTCATAGGGAACCAAGCTGAATCAGATCATAAAGCCTCTAGTATCCAAGCGACTGAATACGAACCCAAGTCTATACTTAACCGTTCGTCGCTCTAGAAGCCACCTTCTCGTTCCCTATCCCTCTAACCTAAGCTCAGCAGAATATATCCATAGCTTAGAACGAAGGAGTTCACCTTTGAACTGATCCTTATTGTAAAGGACTCCTTCACTGTTGGAGAGTTTGTCAAACACTTTAGTTTGATACCTTGTAAACTGAGACTTGCTAAGTATAAATCTCAAGACCAGTGTTTGTCCAGTGCACAAATCGACTGAGACTAACTCAGTATAATAAAATAGCCTCCTGATCTTTTCGGGACAGTGGACGTAGGATTGTTGGATCCGAACCACTTTAAAATTGCTTGTGTTCTGTGTTTTTACTGTTGCATTGATTACTGTTCATACTGAAGATATATTTCTAAAATCATTCAACTGAGTTTCAGCAAGCCTAACTGATTGCACTAATATACTGAAAATATTTTATTAAAAATGTTTTCTAACTCAACTGAATTTGGGCCTACATGTTGGTCCCGAGTGTACGGTCAGGTGTAGAGGGGGGGTGAATACACCTGATTCGATTTCTCAACTTCGAACTTGAACAATCCTATTCGGGATGGTGTACGGCCCAACTTGTTCGGCGAACCCGCATAACCGTTCGAATCGAGTTAAAAGGCTAAAGAGTACTCGACTCGGTTGAGATTCGCTAACCGACTAGGTCGAATTCGTATCTAACGGTAAGAGTTCAGTGCGCGGAATAGTGTAGGCCCAAATCATTTTTTGTGAGAAAACGTTTTAAGTCTCAGTTCAGTAGATTTAAAAGTTCAGTATGCTGAGACAGTTGATTGATTTTAAATATGATGTTCGGTATGAATAGTAAAATCAATGCAACGTTAAGAAAGCAAAGAAGAGACACGGGATTTTTAAAGTGGTTCGGATATCGCTCAAATCCTACGTCCACGTCCCGAATGATCCGGAGGCTATTTATTATCCTGAGTTAGTCTCGGTCGGCTTGCACTTTGGGCAAAGCCGCGTCTTGGTTTTTATATCGATCCAAGTCTCGGTTTACAACACTATCAAACTTAAAGTGTTTGACAAACTTCTCCAACGGTGAAGGAGTCCTTATACAATAAGGATTGGGTTCAAATGTGAACTCCTTCGTCTAAGCTATGGATATAGCAAGTGAGCTTAGGGTTAGAGGGATAGGAACGAGAATGCGGCTATCTAGAGCGACGAACATTGAGGGTTTAGCTATAGGTTCGTGTCGGTCGCTTGGATACTAGAAGCTTATGTCGGTTCGACTTGGTTCCTTTTGAGTTGGATGTAGTCTTTCGCCGGAGATAAATCGGTTGATTCTTGCAGAAGACTTAGTCGTTAATTTCGCTCGTTTGAATGCTCTCTCGTGTTCTAGGTGCGCGCATTCTCCCGTTCTTCAAATCTTGAAATGATCCCTCTATTTATAGAGCAGAGATTGAAATAGATCCGTTGGAGACGATCTTCTTCTCTCTCTCTCTTTTTTGGTAGCAAACGGCTCTTTTGGTGTAGGTAACAGTGTACTTTCCCACCTTTTTTAGGTAAAAGGTTGGACTGCGGCTTTAGCGGGTGAGAAGACACGTGTATGCTTGTCATTCGTCGAGATGGATGGAGTGGTTGAGACAGCACAAACTTCGAGACAAACTGAAGCTGACTTCTCTCTTCCTCGTACATGACAATGCCGATTGTCTTTCAAAAGATTCTCGATCCCGAAGACTATTGCCGTTCTTGAGTCGACCTTGTATTCGGTAGATAGCTCGCCGAGATAAGTCTACCGATGATCGGCTACGAGTCCAGTGAACTACTCTGCCGAGTCCGGTTAACCGACTCTCTCGATATCTTGCTCTGCTTGAGTCCAAGTATTCACCGAGTCTTCTACACCGGTGCCGAGGCCGATGAGCTACCGAGCGCCTTGACCGGAAGCAGAGTGTCTACCGAGTCCGAAACCTCGGAGACAAATACGAATACAAAGGAATGGTTCACCCAATCGGATAGGGTTTTGGGATCTTCAAATCTTCTCAACGGTTCGAGCACGAGGCTCCGAGCGTGATTCGATATAGAAGATAGAGTCATTTCCCACAAGTATGATCATGAGGATTGAATCATCACCCAACAATTTCCCCTATTTGATGATGCCAAAACCTATCATCTATGTCTTATCAACTATGCTAAACACTAACTTACTCGAAACAGAGCTCCTTACAAATATTACAAGTAGGATCGGTGGAGTTGTCCGGTAAGTGCTAGACTACCGAGGGAGACGGGGGCGGAACAATTTCCCCCTTTACAATAATTTCCCTCATGCAACAATTTCCCCCTAAGAGAAATAATAACTCTCCGAAAGTCTAGTCTATCGGAGATCTAACCGAGCAAAACCGACAAGTAAATAAACAAAGTGTGTGTGTGTGTGTCGGTAATCACTTGATGATTACGAGTGTTAAAGCATAAAGCAAACACGGCTATTTAGACAACAAGTAGTTGTCGAGCCAAAAGAAGATTTGTATATATATAATAAACGGTTCAAGACATTACAAATCTTGCTAAGCTAAAGGAGAACTTAAGAAGGAGATCCCTTAAAGCTGAATCCTATTCATGAAACCTTGGGATTGATCTTCGGGCGGTGGGACTCCATACATTACGAACGTGTTCTTCCTCGGCTTAGTATCGGCGAAGTCTCTTGGATCATCTTGTTCTAGTCCTCTCGTTCAACGCAAGCATTCTTCACTTCTTGTTCAATCATTCCGAGATGTATCGAGTCATCTTGTCTTACGGGTGGAGGAATGATCCTTGCTTCGAGAACGCCGACTACTACCCCTTCGATTCTTGCTCGTGCATATATGGGTAAAGATCGAGGTTCGGTAATGGTCATCCACTCGACATAGGCATCGGCCTTAGACATTTCGAGCCGAATCGCCGAGAAATAAGTTCTCTTGATAAACTCTATCTTGGCCGATTCCCATCTCTCGATTGAACCGAATAGGCATCCATTCGTCCGATCTCGGCCATCTATGTGTTTTCGGATCGTTTGGCTTCCCGAACCTTACGTATCGATAAGGAATGTCGGCTTTCGAAGGAACTCTCGGCTGGCCTCTTGTTGAAGCACGCTTCCGAGTGCCTCAAGGTGCGCCAAATGTATCCTCGTCGGCGGCCTCTATCCGTCTAGCTTCCTCTCCTCGTAGAGATATCTATCCATCGAGCAAAGATTTCTTCAATTTACGCATCTTGCTCTTGAGGCTTCGAGGAGCTTGTTACGATTCGACGGGGTACTAGATCTAGATTTGGATGTACCCGCCTTTCGGTACTCTTACGCTCTTGCTCCTTTTCTTTTTCTCTGTCCTCTTCATCGTTATGATGAGCTTTCTCGGAGGCGTCTAGCGGTTCTCTTTCCTCCTCTCGGATGGGGCTTTTAGTCTTTCCTTTGGCGAGCTTAGACTTTGGCTTGTTAGGCGCTTCGGCCTCTGCAATTTCTCCGGCGCTCTCATCCGCAGCTATTTGGGCTTCCTCCTCGGCAGATATGTACCTTAATCTCTTTCTTTGGAGGGGTTGGAGTTTTAAGCTTCTGTTTGCCCTTGCCTTCTTGAACCGGTGGTGGAAGAGGAGCCTCTTCTTCTTCGAGTCCTCCACCGCGTTCGGCGTACTCGGCAACCTCCTTAATAATGTCTTTGGGAGTCGGGTTGCCCGAGTAGTCTGGCGGGTCCTGAGCCACTTGGGCCGGTTTCATTGTGCTCGCGGCCGAAACACCCCTCGGGCCTCACCCTTCGAGACCGAGTTTGAGTCGGCTTCTCGGTACTCTTCTTTCCTTCCATTTTTCCTTCACTTTCCCCCTTTTTGGCATCATCAATGAGCACGGGGTAGGGACTAGGACCGACTTCTTCGGACTTTTTGTAGGAGGTTGACGGCTCATCAAGACGATCGTGGAGCTTAGTCGAGCCTCATGCAACTCGTTCCTCTCCATGGTAAGGTCTTCCTTTGTACGCTTGTGAGAGAGGTCGTTGCTTCCTTGAAGTCTTTCGGCTTCTCGGTGATCTTGTCTTCCAGACGTGGATATTCTCAAGTCTTTTGTTCGGTGGCCTCGGATTGTTCGGTGATAGCGTCGGTATGAGCCGGTTTAGAAGCCAAAAATTTATCAAGTAGCTTGGCTTGGCTCTCCTGAAAGATCTTGAGGGAGCTTCGAATTTGACTTCTGTTGCTTGAGCCAACGCCTCGAAATAAGCGCGGAAACATCGGGGCGGGCGATGAAGAGACGGAAGACTTGCCCACGAAGTTCTTTAGTCGTGGTTTTGAGCGATGCTGCTTCCATGTCCTATGGATAGCCTTCGCAAGATCTCGATTTTTGATCCCTTGGGTAGTTAAGGCTTTTGCCATGATCGAGATCTCTTTGCGGTTCGGCTGGGCGCCGCTTCGAAAGTCGGCAGCAAGAGGCGAGCGGGCTCTGCGAGGACGAAGCACCCGGCCTTGGACTTCTTAGGACCAAGGATCCGAGAGGTGGTCTTTGCTTCGGTATGGGTATCCTTGTCCTGTGGATGTCCCTCATCGGACTTTCCGGGGCTGAATCATGGGTGGGTCCCTCATCGGACTTTCCGGGGGCCCGAATCATGGGTGGATACGAAGAAGGCCCCAACGCGGATAAAAACGCGATTTATCTGCGGTTGGAAGGGGTTCGGGACAAGAAGCGGCGGTATGCGGTTTCGGCAAGGAAGGGAGCGGCTACATTAATTGCCGGCCCGCTCTTCTACTTCTTCACTTGGGCCATCCCGGAGCAATGCCGAGATCATGCGCCGACCGGAGGAGGAGTCGGCGGCTAGGAGGAGCCTCCCAGGAGCAGGTCGCATTCATGAATGCGCGAGATGACCCGGCTTATGGAGATGATGGGTTCCTCTAGCCAGACGAGAGCCTCGGACGACAGCACTCGGTCCCCCTCCCCGCCACCTCTTTATGATTGACTTATTTATGTGTTATGTATATATACTGAATATTTGGATTTTATGATTTATATATTTATATTTCCGTTTCGATTTGCTTTTTGACTTGATTTGAATAGTTATATGTATGTGCTGTGTTGGTTGGTTAAAAAATGCAGGTTGTCGAGAACTGGGTACGAAAAAAAAAAAAAAAATTAAAAAAAACAAGGTACCGACGGATTACCGACGGCATTCCGTCGGTAAAGTTCTAAATTTACCGACGGAATGTTCCGTCGGTAAAGTTCACCGATAGAATATATTCGTCGGTAAAACGTCGGTGCTTACGCCCCGACAGAATATTCGGTGACATTCTGCCGACGGAAATATTCCATCGGCAATCCGTCGGTAAAATTTACCGACGAAAAAATTCGTCGGTAAAATTTACCGACAAAGCCTGACCCGACGCCTTATTTCCGTCGGTATTCCGTCGGTAATATTTTTATCGATGGATTTTTACGGTTTACCGACAGAATATTCCATCGGTATACGGTGAATTTCTTGTTGTGTGCCACACGATTCAGAACAACTTATTTGGTCTACTGAACTTATTCAGTACGACATTCTCCTGAAAAGGACTGTTCGCGTTTTAAGTTGAGAAATTGTTTTCAGATGTATTCACCCCCCCCCTCTAACACGAACGTTTAATCTCGGGACCAACAATTGGTATCAGAGCAGGACCTCAAAGCATCAGTCAACACAGCGGCTCCAGCATCTAGCAAGGCTGAACCTTCACTCAGTGACATACAAGAAGGAAACCTGGCTAAGAAATACGCACTGCTTGCTGTGAAGTATCAGAAGGAGAAAGAGAGGCGCAGAAAACTCTCAAGAGTCGTTAGAGACTCCAAGGGTAAGTCTGAATATACACCCAAGCGCACTCCTGACTCGCATACTTCTGATTGCAGGAAACATGAAGACTCAGCTCCGTCGAAAGACAGCGAGAGCAAAGAAGAGAGAGAGTCACCACCTGCTACAACTGCAAAAAGCCAGGACATTATCAGTATGACTGTCCTAAGCTCAGTACTGCTGAAAGAGCAGCACACAAAGCTCGAAGGGAGAAGTTCATCAAGAAGCGTCAAGCATATATAGGTGGTGAACTCTCAGACGACTCAGATGAAGTCGATTCCTTCATGGATTCATCAGATGATGAAGCGGCATTCATGGCCGTAGAGCTTGAAGAAGATGCTGAAAAGTGTCTCATGGCAGGAGAAGAGGATGAGGTAAACTCTCACGCTCCATTTAACTCCTCTTCACACTACACACACGACACTATTTCAGGTGCAGATGAGAATCTAGACGTCTCGATCGCCTACGAAGAACTTCTAGACGAGTAGATTTAGATGAGCCTGCAGCTTAGTAAGACTCTTCAGGAGTTAGATACCGTGAAAGTGGAGAATCAGAGACTTTCTCAGGAAAGTTAGGTTGCTACTGAGTCAGAAGGACTTGTGTTGAGACTCAGGGATGAGATAAACTCTCTGATGGCCAAGTCTCAGCATCAAGAAGATCAGATCTCAGTATTGACCAATGACTTGACTCAGAAAGATACTGAACTAAGTCTACTGAAACAAGAGTTGTCAGGACTTCAGACCGAGCATGAAACGCTTAAGAAGAGTGATGATATCTGGAGGAATCTGATGACAGAGAGGTACACGTGGATACGAAAAGAAGCTTGAGGCCATGCTAGCCAGCAACAAGCCTAAGCACTGCAAGGAGGGACTTGGATTCAAGTCATGGAGCCTCCTCATCTGCCCCGCTAGCTGATAGGTTTGTTCGAGGGGAGACCATCAACGTTGAGATCCTGAACCCCCTAGCCAAGAACAAACAGAAGATGAAGGCACCTCATCCCAGCTATCAGCATTTTGACAAGAAGATCAGTTCCAAATCACCCCAGTTCAGTCAAGGGGTAACCAACAGAGTTAAGCGGGCTGATCAATATGGACCTCCACAACTGACACATCCATCTCAGTATGGGTCATATTATTATGATCCTATAGTCAGGAGAGGACCTAAAAATCAGAAGAAGAAGAAGAAGAAAGCCGTGCATAAGGTAAAGGTCAGCAGTCCACCTATTCAGAAGATCAGGACTCCTGAACCTGTGAAGCCTCAAAAGTCAGCATCGACCAGTTTAGTGGTCAAGTATGTTGATCAAAGTGGGAAGAAACTGTCTGAGACTACCAGGGTCGTGAAACAGATCTGGGTTTCCAAAACTAACATCTAAGGACCCAAAATAAAAAATAAAGGGTACCTGAATATAATTCTGTTTTGCAGGTGCACAATGACCCTTGGTATGTGGACAGTGGATGCTCAAGACACATGACATACCAGAAGGACCTACTGAAGAATTATACTACTGAAGAAGGACCCCAAATCGAGTTTAGAGACAACGCAAAAGGCTATACCAGAGGCTATGGAACACTCAGCATTGGAACCGCCACAGTTCCAAGAGTATCATATGTTGAAGGACTTCAGCATAATCTTCTCTCTGTTAGTCAATTTTGTGATAACTCGAATAAAGTGATTTTTGACGCTGGTTTCTATGATGTCATTGATAAATCCAAGGGGGAAAACGGTGTTATCGGGTTCGCGCAAAAAGAATATCTACGTAGGTGGATCGGAACTCGTTGAACACGAAGCTTGTTTGTTGGCGAAGAACGACAACAGAACGGGGTGGCTCTGGCACAAAAGACTCAGCCATCTCAACTTCAAGATGCTCAACAAACTAGCTAGAAGCGCTCTAGCAAGAGTACTGCCGAATTAAGTATTCAACAAAGACACTCAATGTGAAGCATGTCTGAAGGGAAAGCGAACAAAGAATCAAAATCCACCTGTTCCATCGCCTTCCACTGATGGAATCCTTCAGTTGCTACATATGGATTTATTCAGTCCAGTCTCTCCGGTGACGATCAAAGGCAAAAAGCATGCTTTAGTGGTCATTGATGACTACTCGCGCTACACATGGGTCATATTTATTGCCAACAAGTCTGACGTCAAAACAGAGTTACCTACGCTTCTGAAAAAGCTAAGTGTCGAGAAGAACACAAAGATTATAAAGATAAGTTCAGACAGAGGAACTGAGTTCCTGAATTCGACGGTGAAGGAGTTCTGCAAAACTAAAGGCATAGAGCATGAGACGTCTGCCGCGTGCACGCCTCAACAAAACGGGGTTGCTGGAAGGAAGAATAGAACACTCAAAGAAGCAGAAAGAACCCTGCTCGCAGACTCAGGACTCCCAACCAAATTTCAGGGCGTATAACCGACACTGCATGTTACACTCAGAACAGATCTCTACTGACTAAGCAGCATAAGAAGACACCCTATGAACTATGGAACGAAAGGAAGCCTTTCATATCTTATTTCCATATTTTTGGGTTTTCATGCTTTATCCACAATAATGGGAAGGAATGTTAAAGACTTTTGATAGCAAGTCAGACCAGGGAGTCTTCTTAGGACACTCCCGGGTCAGCAAAGCCTTCAGAGTTTTTAACTACCGGACCCTTTGCGTGGAGGAAAGCCCTCATGTTGTTTTTAATGAGTTTGCTACTGAAGACAGGAGCAGGAACTCTAAATCAGAGTCTGAGGACATCAGTAAAAAGCTACAGGATCTGAGCCTGAAAGACAAAGTTGAAAAGATCCAGCTATGTTGGGATGATGATTCAGAAGAGGAAACTGAAGATAAGACAACTGAATCTCGGCCCAATGCAGTAGTAGCGAACAGTTGACTTTCTCGAACGTAGTCAATCCTAGGTAACTCAGGTCGATGAAGAAACCCAAGTGGTAACTGAGACCTCTACTGAGGATAATAATTCAGAGGGAACAAATGAAGTTCCTGAGCTAAATGCCCCTGAACCTGGTGACTCAGTAGACCCAACTCTAGTAACTGAATTACTTCAATCTCAGAATAGTACAACTGAAATGCCTAACTCTCCTACTATATGTGTTGAACAAATTTCAGATGAAGTGTTGAAACATCGTCGATCGTGGCTGGACGCTCACACTTCTGATCTGATTATTGGAGATCCTTCAGCTAGCGTAAAGATAAGATCCAGATTCTATCAAGGAGAAAGCGCATTATATTCCTGCTTCTTGTCTACTGAGGAACCTCAGTCAGTTGAGGACGCACTCAAGGATGCTGATTGGATCGTAGCTATGCAAGAGGAGCTGAACCAGTTCACGAGAAACGAAGTATGAGAGCTTGTTGACAGACCCCGACATCAACATGTGATTGGAACTAAATGGGTCTTCAAGAACAAGCGAGATGAAAACAACGTTATAGTAAGGAATAAAGCAAAAGTCGTGGCAAAAGGCTACTGTCAAGCCGAAGGGATAGATTTCGATGAAACTTTCGCTCCAGTTGCAAGATTGGAGGCAATCAGACTATTCCTAGCCTACGCAACACATCAGCAATTCAGAGTTTATCAAATGGATGTGAAGTCTGCGTTCCTGAACGGCGTGCTAAGAAGAAGTCTATGTAGAACAGCCTCCCGGCTTTCAGCAAGGACATCAGGTCTAAACACTCAGAAAGGCTCTGTACGGGTTAAAACAAGCACCCAGGGCTTGGTACGATACCCTGTCTGAGTTTCTTCTTCAGAAAGGTTTTCAGAAGGGCACAGTAGACCGCACATTATTCAACATTCGACTGGAAGACGACATTTTACTTGTGCAGATCTACGTAGATGACATAATCTTCGGATCAAAGAACGTCATCATGTGTCAACAATTTGAAAGAATGATGAAGGATAAGTTCGAGATGTCAATGATGGGAGAGATGAATTATTTCCTCGGCTTTCAAGTCAAACAATCTGAGAAGGGAACATTCATCAATCAAGGCAAATACACTCAAGACCTCATCAAGAAGTTCGGTTGCACATCCGGCAAACCAATCAGGATCCCGATGAACACGAATATGAAAATTGATCTTGATAAAGAGGGAGTATCAGTAGAACATACCGAATTTCGTGCTATTATTGGTTCATTATTATATCTAACTACTACCCCACCTGACATAACTTATGCTGTAGGTCTCTGCGCTCGATTTCAGGCGAATCCCAAGCAGAGTCACATGGACTCATCAAAGAAGATTCTCCGCTATCTCAGAGGAACACTTGCATGGGTTTATGGTATCCAGCAGATGATAATATTGAACTAACTGGTCTGGTGCTGACTATGCAGGATGTAGAATTGATCGAAAGTCAACTTCTGGAACTTGTCAGTTCCTTGGCAGTAAGCTGATTTCGTGGTTTTCAAATAAACAACATTCAGTAGCGACGTCAACTACTGAAGCTGAATACATGGCTGCCGGAAGTTGCTGCGACCAAATCCTTTGGCTGAGACAGTAGCTACACGACTATGATGTCATTCAGAATGAAGTGCCGATCTTCTGCAACAGGTCCAGTGCAATTGCAATCACTCAGAACCCTGTACTTCATACTAGATGCAAACACGTGGACATCAGACACCACTTCATTCGTGATCATGTCGAAAAGAAGGATATCAGGATGGAGAAGATCCATACTGACCATAAAAGGGCAGATATTCTGACCAAGCCCCTAGCTGAAGCCAGATTCAGAGAGCTTTCAGTAGAGCTAGGTCTGCTGGACCCTACTAACTCCAGTCAGTAAGTGGATTCAGGAGAGGAGCATTCAACAAGGGGGAATGTTCACTCTCAGTACTGAATAAATTCAGTACGTAGAGACTCAGAAACCATCTACACGAGGTATCAGCTGACTACAATGTTCAGCTGACAGGTTTGCGTATCTCTACCCAGTAGCCAATGAAATATTCTGTGCATTTATGATTCAGATTCAGCTTCATATTCAATGCCTTAAAAATTGTCATTTAATATAACAGTTTACATTTAATACACGAGATTCTATGTAAAGCATGCTGAACTCTGCGGCGCATTAAATGCATGTCTTTTCAAGTTACTTCTTTGGCTAGTTACAACTGTAATTTGACTTAGGCGGCTAAATTGATCATTGACTATTTTATAACATTAAATCCTAGCCGTCCATCTCATAAAGCAGATTTAAACTGAACCGTGGATTTTTAACTGTTCATCTTCTTTAACATATAAAACACGTTCAAAGTTTAGAAACCGCCATTTTACTCTGCAAATTTTCACAACCCTAGATTTTCTGAGAAAAGCTTTCGTCTACTTGCATACTTCTATTCCAATATCTCAGAAACATCTTTGGTAAATCTTAATGATTAATTCAGTATCGTCTATGATCTTTATAATATTTTTCGTTCGATACTGATATCTTTTCTTTGCAGATTATAAAACATGGCAGGAAGGGATGTTATTGGTTCTGTAAACATGACAGAAATCCTCGAGAAAGACTGCATGTGGTTTGAGGCGATGATGGAGTTCGACTCATGCGACTTTGATTTCGTGGAGGAAATCTTTAAAGCGCTGAGGGCAACAGGACTGGAAGGTTTTCTCTCTAGGAAGCCATCATACTTCCTCCCGCGACAAATCGCTGAGTTGTATCTGAACTCAGAGTCAGTAGAAGGGGATATCCGATGTCGGTTCGTTACTCATCTTATTGGAGACCCCGCCCGAGCTATACCAGAGATCAAGTTAATGTCCATCAAGGAAGCTCTTCAACGAAGCTTTCAGCTTCTGAGCGAAGGGTTCAGTACAGTGGGTTATAAGGATGATTTAATGGACGAGTACTTAGAGATTTTCTGCAGGGAAGCCTACAACATTCAGAGCTGCTTTCCCAAAGAATGCTATGCTTCAACAATTCAGAGCATTAGCCTATATCGTGACTCAGATATTGACGAGTCAGGCCAACTCGTTTGATCAAGTATCGAGGCCTAAGATTCAGTTGATGCTGGCCATTCATGACCAAGCGAAGATTAACTGGGCAGAATTCTTCTTGAAGGAGTTTATGACTCAGGCATCGAAGTTCGATCATTCCAACAACTGCCTGTCTGTCAAAGGAAAACTCCTATACGACACGAAGCTCTCAGTTATGATTGAGGATCTATGTGGAGCTGATAATGTCGTCTATGCTGACAAGCTATATTTCAATCCGAAGAAGGTAAGATTCCAGAGCAGGGTAGCAGCCCTTCAGCAAATTGGCTCTGGGCCTGCTGAGCCCAAGACAGGCGCTCAGAAGACCTCCACTCCATCCAAGAAGAGGTCGCCTCCCAAGACACCGACCAAGAAGCTGAAGAAAGTCAGTGAGCTCGTAATTGCACCTCCTTTACAGCTCAGGGATGAGGCTGAGTCCTATGAGAAAATAGTATCAGTGGAGAAGGCCGTCTCCACTGAACAAGGAGAAGCAGTGGACCAAGGGGTAGAAGCTGGTCCGATCTCTACTACTCAAATCCCCTTGGATATCCCACCACTCAGCAGCATCCCATCTGCTGAAAAACAACCATCTCCAATAGAGGTTGAAGACTCGGAGACTGCTTCAGAGTCAGAGTCAATCGGGATGGAGGCGTCTGCTCTACAATCTAGAGCCTCCAAAGAGATTTCAGAAGCAATCCCGGAGATAGCCAGCCATACAGATCTGATCATATTGCAGGGCAGGCTAGGCTCCATACTTTGATTCGGTTCCAGGAGTGGTCAACATTGAACAAGTTGATCCAGCACCACTCCTGCGAACAACTCCACGAGGAGGAGTTGCTGATCAGGGAGAAGGTAGGCTACTCAGAGCCAGCAGATATCTGCTCCCTGGAGGATCTGAGGGCGGCCATGCTCGCTATGCTGAACGACATATTACCTACTTCAGCGGCGGCTCCCTCAGATGGGTCTGATCCTGATGATCAGGACCCGCCCTATGATTCAGGCCCTGAGAAGCCTGATGAGGGAACTCAACTGGAGAAGGATGCTCCTACTACATCTGCTGAACCACCACTCAACATCCCTCCTCTAGGCACGTCGGCGGCTGGTACCTCTAAGTCAGCGGCCTGTACAGCTGTTGCTTGGGTCTGCGTTCGAGGTAGCGCCCAGCCCGAAAAGCCGACGCTCGAAGTCAGTGGCCAGGGCACTGAGGAGTCAAGGTACTCAGAACAGACTCCTTGCCCGAACCGTCCACAAGACGTGGAGGCAGTCCACACAGGCTCAGAGTGTGGAGATAAAGGGGCTCAGGACATCTATCCAGAATACGCCTGCCCCTGACTTCTCAACTATATTGACCAATGCACTTGCCACTCAGAGAGCCAACTTCGAAGAGCAACTGAAGTTGATGGAAGCTGCCCAAGCCAAACTTCTTGAAGAATACAAGGTAGCTCAGTCAGTTCACACTGAATCCGTATCTTCCCTGACTCAGGCCTCAGAGCTCAGACTCCAGACAATTCAGAAGGCCTTGGAAGATAAGATGGATCAGAAGTTGCAAGCTATCCAGACTGTAGTGGAGACCTCTCAGAAGAAGTACAGTGAAGAATTAACAGATGAGAGGAATGAGCTCCATGAGAGGCTTGTCAAGCTGCAAGATGCTCTAGATAAACTTGCCTCAGCTTACACAAGTTTGGATAAGAAGGTACAGATACCTACCCTTGGCTTATTTGCTGATGCCAAAAAGGGGGAAGGTAAGGAGAAAGTACCCAGGGTACCAAGAGGAGTAAGGACAGTGGCAGGAGCATCTCAGACTCAGCAATCAACTGCACAGGGTGAGGCCCAGGGTGTCTCAGCAGAAGGGGCTGTAGTGCCTGCTGAGACTGGCCCAAGTGGCTCAGGACCCAAGGAATCTGCTACTTAGGCAACTCAGACTCCCAGTGACATTATCAAAGAAATTGCCGAGTATGCAGAGGAGGACTCAGAAGAGAAAGAAGTCCATCTACCTCCTCCAGTACAAGGAAAGGGAAAGAAGATTCTGAAGCTTCCCACTCCACCCAAAAACAAAGGATCTAAAAGGTTCATATCTCCCGAGGAAGAAGCTCAGATTACCACATATGAGAAGCTGGCAAGGGAGATAGCCGAGGCAGAGGCTGCTAATAAGCCCAAAGGCAGAACAAAAGTTTAGAGGGGCAAGAAGCCTGGGACAAGGCTGCCCCTAAGGAACCTTAAGCTCAACGATGAAGCTGACAAAGAAAAGGAAAGAGAGGAGCACCATCAACAACAAACTGGTCAGCAGGGTACTTCTAAAGAGAAATCTTCAACACCTGCTGACTCAGAAGAAGATCAAGAGCACGTGCCATCCTATGTTCCCTCTAAGGCTCAAGAGCAAGAGATGCAAGAAATATGGGATCAGATGGAAATGTACTTAGATAGAGGAGCTGAAGCCAGGCAGATTAGTGCAGCAAGAGAAAGGCTCAGACTCGCTGATCTTGAGGCTCTGAGGATCAAGGCTGAGAAGGAAGCAAGCCAGAGGATTCCTGAGAAAGCTGATATTCTATACAAGTACAGAAGGTTCAGGAAGCCCAAAGACCTCAAAATCCATAGATGGCCCAGGGTTGATACTTGGATGCCATGGGAACGGACTTAGAGTTGGGAGACGCTGAAGGCTGACTACATTAAGAGATTCTATTTCTGGAGATACTGGCCTGAAATGCACAAGTCCATTGCCTTTGCTAAATGGCTTCTGAAGAGTGATCCAGAGATTTATGCAAGAGTTCAGAAGGCCTTAGCTGAAAAGGTTGATGTCAGGGTCCCAGCTCCAAGACTTATGCCTCCTCCACTGAAGCTTGATGGTTCTCTACACTTTGGGGTGATTGAAAGAGAGATCAAGGATGCTGCTGAAGCCAAGATTCTAGATGAGGCTGATCTTGCTGACATGGCCGAGATACTGAAGCTGAGAAAATTTACTTACCGAATGTATGGACTGCCGCTCCCTAAGGAAAAATCAAAGGACTTTAAAGATCGGATTCAGCAGTTCAGGAGATGATAGTTGTTAGCTTCATTGTATCTTTGTCTTTCTTTTCCTTAGAATAGCAAGCTTGATGTACTGTACTGATATTTCTTCATATATATAACATCATTGATGTTCGGCCCTGACAATTCCTTATTGTCTACATGGCCTTGTTTCTTTTATGCTTAACACTCAGAATCACTCAAGTGATTACTGACTCACACACTCACTGAATATTTATAATTATACCTGTTAGTTTTTACTTAGCTTGTTAGATTCTAATCTTATAGATGTATATGAGAAAAATTGTTGTTAGAAAGGGGGAAATTGCTGTTAGATGTCTGTATAGGTTCTGATATTTCTTCCCTGTATTCCCTCAGTAGTCTAGAACTTGAAGAACAACTCCACTGATTCTACTTGTAATATTTGTAAGGAGCTCTATTTCTGATAGTTTATAGTGTTAGGTTTTAGCATCATCAAATAGGGGGAAATTGTTGGGAGATGATTCGATAACTCCACAACTGTTGGGAGAGAACTCAGTAGCTTAGTGCTCAGTAGATTTGAAGATCCCAAAACCCTACTTTGACTGATGAACCATTTTGTTGTAATTTGTTGTTCTGTCTCTGAGGGTTTCAGACTCAGTAGACACTCTTCATTTTGGTTCAGGCGCTCAGTTCTGTCCGCTGGTTCTTCAGCAGACTATCAGCCTCACTACCAGAAGAAGACTCAGTAGTACTAGACTCAGCGAGAGCAAAGATATGCGAGAGGAGTTAGTGGGGACCGAACTCGGCAGGAGTAGTTCACTGAACTCGAGTTGATCTTCCATAGAGGCGACTCAGCCAGAATATGCTACTAAATATAGATCAGACTCAGCAACGGCTAGACAGTCTTCTGACTATCAGGATATCTCAAGTCAAATCAGTAGAGTCATACGAGGTATAGAGAAGTCAGCTTCATATCCACCTTGAAGTCTATTTTGTCTCACCTACTTACTTCAGCCTCGACCAATGACGAGCGGCCAACTGTCTACTTTCTGATTAAAGCTGCAAGTCAACAACTTTCCAGAAATGGAGGGAAAAGACTGTGCCACCATACTTTGAAAGAGCCGTTAGCTACCCAAAAGACAGAGACACATGGATCGTCGTCTCCAATGGATCTATCTATGTCTCTGCTCTATAAATAGAGGGAAGATTTCAAATTGAAACTCACCGAACGACACAGAAGAACACACGAGCATTCACAAGCAACCCAGAAACGACTTAAGCTTTCCGCAAGAACTTCAAAGAGTAATCTCCAGTGAAAGGCGACATACTTGCTCATAGGGAACCAAGCTGAATCAGATCATAAAGCCTCTAGTATCCAAGCAACTGAATACGAACCCAAGTCTATACTTAACCGTTCGTCGCTCTAGAAGCCACCTTCTCGTTCCCTATCCCTCTAACCTAAGCTCAGCAGAATATATCTATAGCTTAGAACGAAGGAGTTCATCTTTGAACTGATCCTTATTGTAAATGACTCCTTTACTGTTGGAGAGTTTGTCAAACACTTTAGTTTGATACCTTGTAAATTGAGACTTGCTCAGTATAAATCTGAAGACCAGTGTTTGTCCAGTGCACAAACCGACTGAGACTAACTCAGTATAATAAAATAGCCTCCTGATCTTTTCGGGACAGTGGACGTAGGATTGTTGGATCCGAACCACTTTAAAATTGCTTGTGTTATGTGTTTTTACTGTTGCATTGATTACTGTTCATACTGAAGATATATTTCTAAAATCATTCAACTGAGTTTCAGCAAGCCTAACTGATTGCACTAATATAGTGAAATTGTTTTTTTAAAAATGTTTTCTAACTCAACTGAATTTGGGCCTACACATTTCCGCACTCACTGAACTTCAGCTGAACGGTACTGAATTCTAACTAAGGTCAGCAGCAGGCCTCAGTGAAGTCAGTCACTCTGCCACGCGATTCAGAACAACTTATTTGGTCTACTGAACTTATTCAGTACGACATTCTCCTGAAAGGACTGTTCGCGTTTTAAGTTGAGAAATTGTTTTCAGATGTATTCACCCCCCCTCTACACCTGAACGTTTAATCTCGGGACCAACACAAGGTAAAGATCGAATCGCCCGGTGGCCACAAGATCTCCCGCGGCGTCGTTAACCTGGGATAGGGAGACTAACTTCAACAGATACATCGGCCGCCGCGAGTTCTGCAGTGTGTGATATAACACCCGCCGTCTCACTGCTAAATTGCCCCATATCCATCTTGTTTCCAGAAGTCATAAAAAATTTTCCTTTAAGAAGACACCCGTATTCTGCAAGACATTCAAGTCGAATTCTTTGAGTTCTTATTCTTCATATTCAATCATTCTCACAAATAATGGCTTCGATTAATCTTTCTTGCCCGTCAACTTTGATTTCTCGCTCAAGGTAATGATTCTCTCTGTTTTTCTGTTTTCTTAAATAAAGATGCAGTCTTTGCTGTTATTCTTGTATTATAATAGTTTATGAAGCTTGATAGTTTTATCCTACACAGGTAGTTATCGCTTTGCAAGGAGTACGATCAGTAACCAGTAGCAAGGAATATTGATGGCTTTTCATCTAGAAGGTATTTCGAGTGACCCTTTCACAAGACTTCTTAACCAAGAAAATGGAGCATTTGATTTCGATATTGATTTGAATATTGTGGAAGAAATTGTTGCAAGTGAAGGGAATCAATATGTTTCAGCTGGTACTGAAATTAATAATAATTTTTTGGAGGATAACTTTGATGAGATACATGACGGAATAAATGAAGAAGATATTCCCTTAGCATATGAAAATGCACCAGCTCCTAAGCTCATGAACATCAATGGAGCTGATGTTGCTATCGTCGATAGAATGATGCCTCACCAAGAATTTAACCAAGCAAATGATGGTGGGGAATTATATGTAGGTCAAAGATTTAAAACAAAAGGTGATTTGCAAGATGCCGTGAAGTCACATTTGTTGTAGTACATCAACAATATCAAGTTGCGCTTTCTACTCCTAATCTTTGGGTGCTTAAATGTAAGCAAGCTCCAAATTGCTCTTGTATATTACGTGCTACAATTCCTAATGGAGAAGCTTTTTTTGAAATTAGGAAGTGTGGTGACCTTCATACATATGTTAACCCAATCATTAATAGGGACCACTTGCAGTTGGATTCGAGATTTATTTACAGTCCAATAAAGTCTCTAGTGAATGCTCAACTTTCTATTTCATTGAGCGCTATCCAAGCTTTCATTTTGGAGAAGTACACCTATGAAATCTCGAAGAAGAAAGCATGACAAGCAAAGCAAATGACAAATGTAGATCTTTTTGGTGATTGATTTCAATCTTATAAAATATTGCCGAGATATATGGATGTGCTAAAGCAACAAAATTCCAACATAATTGTACATTGGGATAAAGAACCTGCAGAGAGGAACCCGGGACATGAAACGTTTCACCGTGTATTTTGGTCGTTTGTAGCTTCAATTGAAGGATTTAAACATTGTCGTTCGATCATTAGGGTTGATGGTACACATCTTTATGGAAAATATAAAGGTACCATGCTCATAGCTGTTTCATACGATGGTAATAATCAATTGTTTCCACTTGCATTTGCCATAATGGAAGGAGAAAACAATGATAGTTGGGGTTGGTTTATGGCTTGCATTAGGCGTTTTGTGACACGAAGAAATGTAATTTGTGTAATCTCTGATAGACATAATGGGATCCTTGACGCAATGAACCAAGATGGTTTAGGATGGACCGAGCCTCATGCTTTCCATCGTTTTTGCATCCGTCATTTAGAAAATTCGCAAATTTGACAAAAGAATGGAAATAATTGAAAGAATAAATCCAGATGCTCGGAAGTGGTTAGAAGAGATTCCTCGGGAGAAATGAACTTTAACACATGATAATGGTTACAAGTATGGCACAATGACAACGAGTTTATCTGATGTGTTCAATAGTGTACTTCAAGTGCTCTTTGTTTGCCTATTACTGCTTTAGTCCGACATTACATTTTATCAGGTAAATAGCTATTTTGCTATTCGACGACAAATGGGAGCACAAAGAGTTGATAGTGGGCAGAGTATTCCTTTTGTCGATGCAAAAATTAGTTCTAATGGAATAAAAACGAGTGGACATGTTCAACAGATTGACAGGAGTATTTAGCATAAAGACAAGTCGATCAATTGTAGGAAATCGAAAAGGAGGCAATATCCAAGTGGTGAAGCTAAGTGAAAAAACTTGTTCTTGTCAGAAATGGCAAATATATGGTTTTCCTTGTTCCCATGTTATGTCGCATGCCAAAAATGTAGCTTGGATTACACTAGTTATATCAAGAATTGATTTTCTATTAACATGTAGCGTATGATATGGGCACCACTTATGCTTCCTATCCCTCACCAAGCTTATTGGCCTCCTGCAAGCACAACAATGCTCATTCCTTCAAGTTTCATGAAACGATCAACTAAAGACCGTCGTAAATCTACAACTTTGCATAATGAGACGGATGTGAGAGAAGGTCGTGCAACTAAGAGATGTAGTAATAACAGAAAAGAGGGTCATACTGAAAAAACTTATCCGAGATAAAGGAGCTTCTAGGTAAATTATCATGTGTAAAATCTTGTATTTTTCTCCTTTTTCTTTTGTCTTCTTATGCATGAAATCAATTTAGATTGTCATTTACATTTTGTAGGGGATTGGGTTGAAGAAGATAATTTGTTAAGGAACATTTGCACTACTAGCCCTATACACTATGTGAAAAACAAATATAGCCTAACATTAAAACAAAACACAATTTTAACCATTTAGATTTTTTTTTGTCCTCCATCACATCTCTCCAATCATTGAATGCTTTGTGTGATAGGAATTTGTGCCATCATTATTTTTTTTTCATTTGAAATGCAGAGGGCCGAATGAGGCCATCCGTCGGCCGAGCCACTTGCAAGAGCACAAGCAATTACCAGGATCGATGGGTGGGCCTAAGGAGGGCCTATGACAATCGGCCATGCAATAAGTGGACGTGTTCTCTCTCGGCCGAAAGAAGGGGGGCCGTTATAAAAGTTAGGATATCAGAAGGACAGATGGGTGGGCCTAAGGGTGGGCGATGACTATCGGCCCTGCAATAATTGGACATTGTCTAATCATATAAGGAAATCATATAAAAAAATTGGTTGCAGACAAAAAAGTTGGCTACAATGGCTATATTTGTGTTTTAGTAAAGTAGAAGGATAAAGCTGTGTTTGTTTTATGATTTTTGGCTAACAGTGTATATTAGCACATTTGTTAATTTGTGTTGCTTCTATATTTTTGGTGTTATCAATGTTCTTGCATTCTAGATGTTATTGGAAAAAAATTTTAAATGTTCGATTTTTTCACTCCTACTAAACTAATATTTTCCATTCTTTTTAAATGTTCGATTTTTTTCGGATTGAGACCACGTGTTTTAATTTATTTTTTCTTCACAATTTTCAGGAATTCGTAATAGATGAAAAGATAATTCATAATGCAATTGAATTTAGAAACCATAAATAATTTCACTAAATAAGATTATAGCAATAAAAAATTCAAATAATCATTCACCACATTGAATTAAATCATAACATGAAAAGGAATGTCTTCCAAGTAGAAAATGAGAAAAGGTAGTATGCTGCCAGAACAGTACACATGCCAAAACATCATTTCCAGCCAAGATATAGTCACATCAAATCCTCCAATCACAATTTCACCAAAAAATGGTGGAAACTTTTGGAGCCAACACACAAAATTAAGCTAAGTACATTAGCTAAATCTATAAATAGTAGAGGAGTAGTTTTGAATTTCAAGAACACCATTTCAAGATATCATATTTCCACAGGAAATCACATAGAGCATCCCCTCCATAATTCTTCACCTTTCCCCACCATGACAAAAAAACCTCTCCACCAAGGAAACTAATTGTTGGTTCGGAGACGAGTGTCAGGTGTAAAGGGGGGGGGTGAATACACCTGAGTACAAGTCCTTTTTCTCAAACGCGAAGGACAACTGAGCTGTAGATTGCAACTGATGAACAAGTACCAAATAGTAACCTTCTGATCGCGGGACAGAGTGAGTCAACTACTGAGTTTCTCCTACTGACTTTTGTCAGTACTTAATTCTCAGTCGGAGACTTAGTGCGGATAAGTGTGGGGCCCGATAGATTTCGTCTCAATTTGAAAACGTGTTTTTCGCAAACCAAATAATTTTGGCTAGTGCACTTTCAAATACATTTTATGCAAAGTATGAGTTTGTAAGATGATTTGAATGCAGTGCAATAAAATAGTAAATGACACAAGCGATTTTTAACGTGGTTCGGATACGCAAGATCCGACGTCCACGGTCCTGCTGAACAGGAGGTCTTGTTGATTAATCTGAGTAAGCCTCGGCCAAGGTATCTCGGCTGGACCGGAGCACCCTTCTAAGTTATAGTCCTTAGCGAATTTACAAATCAAACCGAAGTTTGAAGGGGAGGGGATGTTCTCCAACTATGAAGGAGTTCTTACAATAAGAACAATCACGAAATGTGAACTCCTTCGAAGGTTCTAAGCTATGGATATAAAAATGGAGCTTAGATAGAGAAGAGGGATCTAAAGAAAGAAACTCTAGAGGGAAGAACTAGAAATATTCTAATGAACAAGTTCTTCGCTGGATCTTCGTGAAAGGCGCTAGAGTGTTTCGAAATCTTGAGCGTGTAATCCCTTTGATATCCCGTGTGAGGAGCTCGGAAAGACTTCTCTATTTATAGTTGTGACCCAAGCATTTGTTCGTTGGAGGGGACGATGCCACGTGTCACAAACGTCCAAGGAAAATGGCCATATGTTCGAAATGTTGTCGCAGAGTAGTTGGTCACTGTGCATGAGAGCAGCTTTAGTTGGTCAGAGTAGGTAGAGCTTAGACTGCTTCTCATTGGTCGAGGTTTATGGTAGGTGAGACTTGTCAGACATCGGTCTTCATCAGAGTTGACTCTCACTCATCCTCGTATGATCTTCTGCTGACTTTCGAATGATGTTAAAAGATGGGTCGTTTCCTGTCGGATACAGTAGACCTGATAAGATCTCTGTCTTTTTCGTCTGAGTCTGATGATAATGGATCTTCAACTGAGTGGAATCAGCTGATGACTCTGAAGGTACTGAGCTTGATACTGTGTTCTTCTACTGATGTGGGTCAGCTAAAGAGAAATCTTCTACTGATTGAAGTCAACTGATGACCTGTGAACACAAGCTCTTACAAAGATGACGTGGGGTTCTGGAAAGTAACTTCCTACTGAAGATCAGTCCAACACTTACCCCTTACATGACTTAGACAAAAACAATAATAGAAAATACAACCAGTCTAGCCTATTACATCATCTAGTCCTATCAACACTGCACTAAGGGTACAAGACGGGTTTTGGGATCTTCAATTCCATAGTATTAAATCACTATGATTTCTCCCATTACCGATAAACAGATAAGTCCTAATACAAGAACTACTGATAAAATAATACTAAGTACCCTCTAAGTGGTTATTAAGATCAACCACTGACTCATAACCCAACACTAATGCTATAGTGCAGTTTCTACTGCAAAACCTAACAGAAAAGGAGAAGTCAAGAAAAGGGAAATATCATAGAAATGGCCCTAATGTACAACACAACTCCACGTACAATTAGCTGTTTTTGAGCTGCAGCAAGATATCAGAAAGAGGAGCAACAAGTTATTCATTTAACTTTAGCCAAGCCAAACACTGCAAGAGGTAAAAGACTCATTTTAGATCTCAACTTAGTGCAGAGTCTAGAGTTAAACAAGCAAGACACAATACGGAAGTTAGCACATGGAATAAAATGCAGCAAATCCAATGTCTGGAGATGGGTGAAACACGGACAGATCATGGCTCACACCAATGCGATCAAACCAAAACTAACAGCCCTTACCAAGCTTCTAAGGCTGAGGTTTTCAATAGAGCAAGTTGAGTTTGATTTGTATTTTAGACATACTGAAGTTCAAGGCTATGCATGACACCATCCATATTCATGAAAAGTGGTTCTATATCACAAGGAGTTCACACATATTCTACTTAACCCCTGGGTAGGGAGAGCCACACAGAACATATCAGAGTAAGGGATTCATTACAAAAGTAATGTTCATATGTGCAAACCGGTGTCTGGTGCAGATGGAGAAGTACTTTTTGATGGGAAGAGAGGAATATTACCTTCCAGAGAGAGAGTTGCATCATTGAGAACAAGCAAGAATAGGCCAACAGATACTTTGGAGACAAAAGCCATACAAAGTAGAACCAAGGAAGTAATTAAAGATTGCCTAATAAATAAGGTAAGAAGTTGAGAGCATGTATGCCCTACTTCAGCATGTCATTACACTTCAACAAGCTTTTATAGTTCATCATAATGAAACAAGTAGTGAGACCAGCATGTATTTATAGTTCAACAATCATATAACATGAATTTATAGTTGAACATGAATTTACATCATGAGAAAGCATGTAGTCCAAGTTACTCATGTCAAGTTTTTAAATCAACATATATAGATTTTACCGGTTGTAGGGGCCAAATGACCTCTATTTTCAAGCAAAGACATTTTCATTCAATAGGATAATGCCAAGCCTCATATCAAAGACTCTGACCTAGGTTTCAGACAAGTTGCATGTACCGATGGGTATGGTATTATGCTGGTTCATCAACCCCCCAATTCACCTGACACTAATGTCAATGATTTAGGGTGGTTTAGAGCCATTCAAAGTATTCAAATAGAGGGTGCATGTTACAATGTGGATGAACTAGTGAAAACAATGGTATGTTCTTATGAAGACCTCTCACCCGAGACCTTTAACAAAGTTTTTCTAAGTCTACAAGGGTGCATGATGGAAATCATAAGAGTGAAAGAACAAAATACCATAAAATACCGCACATGAAGAAAAAAATTAACTAATTAGACAAGAGACATTTCCCAATAGTTTAGAAGTTCCACATAATTTGATTCAAGAATGCATTGCTTACGTGATTGAGAATGAAATTCTAGAAGACATCAGTGACTTGAAGAATAGATTGGGAATGTAAATAGTTTATGTAGCAAGTATTAAGGTTCTGATCTTGATTTCTTTTCGAGGTAGAAGCCACTTAGAAGTAATTAATTATTAAGATAGTTTTGTAAATGGTTTATGCTGAAATTAGAAGTAAGTAGTAAGATAGTTTTGTAAATGGTTAATGCAAGAAGAAGAAGCAATATTTTAATGTCTGGTTTATACAGGATGAAGTAATTGATTTGAAAATGGTTTATGCAAGAAGATGCTAGTAAATCTCAGACCCATTGTAGAACACACCATAAAACATTTTCAATTATTCTTGTAAATCGGAGAACACATAAAGCAAAACCCCAAATTAAGTTTAGTGATCGCTGTATTGCACCAAATAATCCTGCAAAACTTGAGAATTATATCAGTATAATCTACATGGTATCGAACACAGGGAACGGAGGACTAGACACATTATTTTTCTACTTATCTTGAGTTTGGTTAGCAACCACGCAAGTTTTGAGATTTTATCTAAGCTAAGAAATTGTAAAAACTGAAAACTGAAATAAACTGTTTTAACTGGGTAGTTGAGAGATAGGTCCAGCAGAATATTCAGCACATACATGATTCCAATCATCGGCACTTAAAGTTAATTAATTTCATGAATCCACTAGTTATAGATTGCCGTAATTAAACTGACACAACCATCACTCCCACTTACTTAATCGGTAGCCGCCATGTTGGGCATCGAAACGACTACTTCTCTAATCTAGGTACAACATACGTTGTTGGGCAATCAATAGATTTAATAGCTAGATAACTTTATCGATCTAAGAGAGCCTAGTATAGGAACCTACTCGTATGTTGAGCATCTAATAGTCTCCTACCGGTTTAATTCAACTATTTTTATGAATAATTTTGCTACTTACCTAGCCTTGTTCCACGAGAAACGATGGAAGTACTAAGTTAGCTACAGACTACGCAACCTAAGGTGATCAAGCCTAAATTACTAGCCAGATTAATTAATTCAGAATTAAACCGAAACCCTTTCAATTAATTATTAGCACCTACGCCTCATGTGTTGTTTACGTGTATGTTTTACATTTCGTCGGACCACTAAAAGTTTTAGCTACTCATGAAAACGTCCTGACTGCGCAGGTAAGACACTTTGCAGAATAGAATTATAATCATTCGTAACCATAATTCTAGCATGCACGGATATTAAAAATAGAACAGTAGACACTAGCGAAACCTTGAAACGAAACACGAATTGCAATTAAAAATAAGAATGAAACTAAGGAATGAAAGTACCAATTCAAGTCTTCGATCTCTCAAACGAACGAAAATTTAGAGCAACGAACGAAACTAAACAATTCTGGAAATTCGAACATCAATAAACTGAAATAAAAATGTTTGTTTCTTCCTATCTACTACTCGAATTTCAATGGAACGGAATGGGAAACTTCTTCTCCTCGGTGGTGGAAACTCGGAACGACGACGACAGTGGAAGAATCGAATGGGAATGATGGATCGGGGAAGTGAATACGTGTATTGGGAGGTAAAGATTTCGTGCTTCCCTTCCCCTTTTATATGGCTGCTCCTTTGATCTAGATAAACTAGGGTTCCTTTTCGGATAAGGAAAGGATTCTCGAGATAAGGAAAATATCTTATCCTTCCTTATATATCCGTCCTCTTCCCTTCTCTTCTATTTCTGGTGAAACTCGTTCGTAATCACGTCATTCCAGCTGGAAAACGCATTGCCACGTCACATGCCAAATCAGCCTAAATTCCTGCATAAATGCCAACAAAAGCGTCTCGCCTGCACAGTTAAGAGACTTTTCGGACGGAAATAATTAGGTACGAAAACGACTCATCAAATCTCCTTACACTTGAACTATACTCGCCCTCGAGTATAAGAAGAACAAAAGATAAGTACCTAATTATTTCGGTCCTCCCCAAGACTCGAAACTCAAAATAAAAGACAAGACTCAAACAAGACAAAGACTCGACATGGACAAGACTCAACAAGGACGAAAGAAAGAAAAGAACAACGAACTCACAAACGAAAACAAGAAGCCATACCAATTAATTCGAAAATTTCTACACCAATTCACTAGCCAAGCAATGTCAAACCATGCAATCATGTTCTCATCCAACAAGTAGACAAGGCAAATTTTGAAACTAAGCACATATATATCAACTTGGTCAAAATTTAAACAACGTGGATCTTCTCAAGATTAGCTCAACACTCAACTAATCTGGGTCCGGTTCAAGCCACTCAAAAGAAAACAATCCACACAATCACGATAAGAGATCATCACAATAGCAATATCAAGGAGGTCTTTCTCATTCGGTTGTAATGGGGCTTAGGACTTAGACAAGTTGATGTTGGTAAGGGTCATAGGGGTACTAAGCTCCATTAAAATTCAGATTCAATGTTATGCATGTAAAACTCTCTTACTGTGTAGTCAAGACAGGTCATCAAACTCCCACCACTTAAGAAAATTCACTTCAATGCTACAACTTCAATACTATGCACCCATACTCTTTCTTTTATGTCACGTTTCATATTCAGATTTTTTTAATTTTTTTATTACATATATATATATATATATTTTTTTTTTTCGTGGCATATATTTTTTCTTTTCAAACAAATTGGGCACAAACTGTCTCAACTGTACATATAGGATACTTTGAATTCTGCTTATATGTAGCAGTTTTTAACTTAGACTTTTAATCCAATCTGTTTTCTGCAGCATGTCTAGACTGGGCAGGCAGGAGACATATGTAATACTCTTCAAATTTTAACTATCATGCACAAGAGAGTTCGTAAAACATGCAATAAAATGGGTCAAAGTTTAAAAGGCCTTGGCTAAAATTTTACTAACTCAAATCAAAGAAACGGTCAAGGCTCAAATTGGTTCACTAAGGGATAGTGTAAGGTCGGAAATATTTTGTCGCGACCGTGTGGCTAAAAATCCCTAGTACCTCCTATCATTTATCACAAGTGACTCAAACATATTGCGACTTTGCGGATAAACACTCTCAAAAGAATAGTAGGAAGTGTCCTACTTTAAGGCTCAAATCTAATTTAAGTGAGTGGTTATAAAATTTCGATCCAACAAAGTTTATTTTTCCTCCTCCCAAATTATATGCATATATGTACCTAGATCTACTCTCCACAAAGACTAGCATGCAAGCATATTGAAACATAAAAGCACAAATAAGACAGGCTTAATCATAGAAAATGACACTTAAAAAATTGAAATTTTTTGCATGCTTCGACACAAAATACCCCCTCCTTACACTTAAACCTTGCTTGCCCTCGAGCAAGAGAGAAAAGACAAAACAAAGAGAGAAGGCATGACAAAATAAACACAAAAACACCCTCCTTACACTTGATCCCTATCAAGTGTAAGAACAAACTAAAATGAAAGACAAAAGAAAATAAACACCCCTCCTTACACTTGATCCCTATCAAGTGTAAGAACAAGAAAGACACACAAGAGCAGACTCAAAACATAAAATAAAAACACAAAAAACAAAAAATAAAATTGTGGAAGAAAAGTCACCGGTCGCCTCCCTTGGGTAGGCGAGGCAGTCTGCTCATAACTGTGCGGCGGAGACGATCTACTCTGCGTCCAAGGGAATTCAGATCAGTCCGTAGGGTCTGCACCGTATCCTGATCTGTAGAAGGAAAGGCACTCGAGACACGAGGTCTCGGTGGATAAAACTGGATCTCCTGGTTATGCAGTTGGTACAGTAGGCGAGTATGCCTCAACAAGCTCAAATCAAACAAAGGTGGAGGATCCACCCTAGTCAAATAACGAGCATCATAAATGACAGAGTTGCGTTCAATGAAAGTGGCAAGAATATGACATAAAGTCATGTGAAGCACGGTATGACTAGCAATCGTGAACATGTTCTTAGCAACCCACCAAGCGAGGTTAAGACGACGCCTAGTAAACATGCACCATAGAAAATACAACTCATTTGCAGTCACCTTTTCAAAAGAAGTACTCTTTCCGGTCAAATGGAAAGTATTAAAGAACTCACTAGCAACTTCTATATAACAAGGATAATGATGCGACTCAAGCAATCACAACCAACCAATACTACGAAAATAAGCAAAGAAAGAGTCGATAATACCTGCCGCGCGAAGAAATGGGCGATCGAGGAGGCGTCCACTTCAGTAATCTTTTCCCTCGCGTTCTTCTAGATGCATCGTCAAGTATTCAATTCCGAATTGAGAAAGAGCATGAACGGCTTCCGGAGTATCAAGATGTATGATTGTTCGGTTTTCATACTCCTCCGCTCTTGGAAAAGCCGAAGACGAATCGGAGTCAACAAGAGATAAATTATTCAAGTTGAAGTCGTCCTCAAAATTGCCATCGTGATCATTGGACACATAGTCCGAATCTTCCTCCTCTTGGCTCGGCAACTCCGCACGTAGACTTTCGCTCCAATTCACGCCCTCATAATAGTTGAGTGGTGGTGGTGGATTTTGAAACTCAAGAAACGGCAACCACTCAAAAAGATCTTGCGGAGATCGGGGCGGCGGATTGTATGAAGAGGCACCATCCGTGCGAGTAGCTTTCGGCTTTCGTACCTGTGAACGGCGCGGTGGTGACATCGGAGGCATCGGATCAGGCGTTGGCTCGGGTGTCGGCTCGGGCATCGGCTCCCATGGCGGTTCGGTAATTTGAACTCCTGTATGTCGACGTAACCATCGTCTAGGTGGTTGTGGTGGGTAAGTGGACTCTGTAGCATAGTGCGATCCGATGTCGTGTTCCTCCGGCTATGAGTTCGGCGTTTCATAGACGAAGGCCGACGGTGGAGTAGGTTCTCGGTTCGTGAATGGAACTTGTTGGAGAGGAACGGCCTCCCGAAGAGCAGCGGTGGCGTTTCGGCGGCGCTGAATCTCGGATCCGCCAAGAAGACGGCGAACCAGCGGGTTGCAGCGAGCAGTCCAGGTTTTTTCTTGGGAACCATCGGCGACGTCTCACCAGGGCAGTTAGGAGACTTCGTGAGGAAGTTATGAAAAATTATAGAGAGAGAGAGCAGAGGAGGAAGCGGCGTGTATAGAGAGGGAACAAGGTGTGAATAGTTGCAAGTGGTAGGGTTTTGGTCCCCTCTCTCCTTTTATAGAAAGGAATTTTTGCAATTAGGTCCTCCCACTGTGCAGTTAGGAGATCCTGTCTCTCCTTTTTTTTTTTTTTTTGAATCAGCCCCCATTTTTTTCCAACTTCAATTGGCCCCAGAATTCTCCATTAATGCAATTAAGTCCCTTGAAAAATTTCCGTCACTCAATTGGGTCCTCAAAAGTTGTGAAATTTGCAATTACGGCCCAAATTTCTCTTCTCTTCATTTTTGCTCCTCCAAAGGTCATCTCCTTAAACTTAAATCCCAATTCCATACTTAGCTAAATTCTGAAAAATAAAAAAAACAACACCAAACGTAAAATCAAACTAAAAACACGAAATCAAAGAAAAACGGAAAAATACGGGTTGCCTCTCGGAAGCGCCTCTCTTTAAAGTCTTCGGCTAGACCTCCTCTTCAAAGAGTCAAACATAAGAGGGAATGGACAAGCTTCGCTCGTCCACATCATCTATCATTGCGGAAGCATGATAAAGCTTAAGGCGATGACCGTTGACGGTGAAAGTCTCGTCTGAATCCAATTTATGTATCACCACTGCCCCGCCTGGCCAGACAGAACACACCCGGAATGGACCTGTCCATCTTGAGCGGAGATTTCTGGGCATGATGCGTCGGCGCGATTGGTAAAGCAATACAAGTTGGCCCACTTCAAAAGTCTTCAAACGGATCGCTTTATCATGCCATGCCTTTGTGCGATCTTCGTACCTCATAGCCGCATCGTAGGACTCCAATCGGATTTCTTCAAGCTCTTGAAACTGATATTCCTCTCCTTAGCACTTTCGGTTATATCCAAATTTACTTTTTGTACCGCCCACCAGGCTTTGTGTTCCAACTGCACAGGCAAGTGACATAATTTACCCAAAATTAATCTATACCGAGACATCCCGAGTGGAGTTTTATAGGCTATTCGATAAGCCCATAAAGCGTCATCCAGCCTCATACTCCAATCTTTCCATGACGGATTGACCGTTTTCTCCAAAATAGACTTCACTTCTCGATTTGACACTTCAACTTGCCCATTCGTTTGTGGATGGTAAGCAGTAGAAAATCGATGGGCTACTCCATATTTCTTCATCAATGACTCTATGGTGCGGTTGCAGAAATGTGTTCCTCGATCACTTATGATGGCCTTAGGTACGCCGAATCTGCAAAAGGTGTTAGTTCGAAGAAATCCTGCAACCACTTTAAAGTCATTAGTTTTTGTAGCCTTTGCCTCAACCCATTTAGAAACGTAATCAACGGCAAGTAAAATGTATATATAACCCTTTGAATTATGAAACGGACCCATGAAGTCCATACCCCATACATCAAATATCTCACAAAATCTCAAAGGCTTTTGGGGCATTTCATCCTTCATAGATATATTCCCGGTCATTTGACAATGTGCACATGACTTACAGTAATTGTAGGTATCAAGGTGTAGGCTCGGCCAAAAGAATCCTGTATCCAACACTTTCCTTGCGGTTCGTTTGGGTCCAAAGTATCCTCCATAAGCGGATGAGTGACAATAGAATAGGATGTCGCCATGCACTTCTTTCGGAACGTGGATCACTTGATCAACTCCCATTTTCCAAAGGATTGGAGAGTCCCAAAAGTACTGCCTACACTCGCTCTTCAATTCACTTTTTGGGCATGAGTGAACTCGGGTGGAAGCTGCTCAGAGGTCAAGAAATTCACAATATTAGCAAACCAAGGTAATTTAGAAGTCTTACCCACGGTTTTCAGCAATTTTGGTACAGAATCATCTTGACTGGGCAGCTGAGACACTTCCTGGACTCCAACCGTAAAACACTGTGCGGACAGAAGATTAGCAAGACTGGAAACCATCTCAGGGACAACATATAAATGCTCTTCGGGAAAAGTCTCCTTAATTGGCTCTCCATCGTCTTTTTGATTCAATCGGCTCAAGTGATCCGCTAAATAGTTTTCGGCTCCTTTCTTGTCCTTAACCTCCCAATCAAATTCTTGTAAGAGAAGAATCCATCGAATAAGTCTCGGCTTTGATTCTTTCTTAGCAAGGAGGTGCTTGACGGCGGCATGATCGGTATACACAATGATCTTCGAGCCAAGTAAATGAGCGAAACTTGTCGAAGGCAAAGACGATAGTTGCATTGTGTTAGATTTAATGTCTCGGACACACAGCACTTCCCCGAATGCACAGTCAGATGCATCACACATAATCTCGAATGACTTGTTCCAATCCAAGGGCTGCATCACCGGAGCTGTTGTAAGCTTGTCCCTAAGGAGGGTGAAGGCCTCCTTACACTTAGTATCGAAATCAAACTCGACATCTTTGTGAAGTAGTCTTGTTAGTGCTTGAGTGATCTTTGCGAAATCCTTTATGAAACGCCGATAGAAGCCGGCGTGACCTAAGAAACCACGAACTTCCTTTGGAGTAGTCGGATATGGTAACTTCGCGATGGACTCCACTTTCGCCTTGTCAACTTCGATTCCTCTTTTTGAAACAACGTGACCGAGCACTATCCCTTCGGTTACCATGAAATGGCATTTTTCGTAGTTCAATACCAAGTTCTTCTCCACACATCGAGCTAGGACTTTGTCGAGGTTCTTCAAGCACGAATTGCAAGAATCACTGCAGACAGTGAAGTCGTCCATGAAGACCTCTATGCAAATCTCGATAAGGTCCGAGAATATCCTCATCATACATCTTTGAAAGGTGCCCGGCGCATTGCATAATCCAAACGACATTCGACGGTAAGCAAATGTTCCATAAGGGCATGTGAACGTCGTCTTGTCTTGATCTTCATCTCGCACATGGATTTGGAAATAGCCGCTATATCCGTCCAAGAAACTAAAATAGACTTGCCCCGCAAGTCTCTCGAGCATTTGATCGATAAAGGGAAGCGAGAAATGGTCCTTACATGTCGCAGCATTGAGCTTCCTATAATCGATGCACATGTGCCATCCCGTTACTAAGCGTACCGGCACTAATTCGTTCTTCTCATTCTCGACAACTTGGAATCCGGACTTCTTTGGCACAACGTGTAAGTGACTCAGCCATTTGCTATCCGATATGGGATAGATAATGCCCATGGATAAAAGCTTCAATACCTCTTTCAGCACAACCTCCCTCATGTTCGGATTGAGTTTCTGTTGGTGGTCTCGAAAAGGTTTGCTATCCGGCTCCATGAGGATAGAGTGCTGGCAAATGTCAGACTTATGCCGGTGATGTCAGCTAAAGTCCATCCTATGGCTTTCTTGTGCTTCTTCAGAATCTCCAACAACGCATTTTCTTGATTTTCATCAAGTTCTTTATTAATGATGACGGGCAGCGTCTCATTATCTCCGAGATAGGCATATTTTAGATGTGTTGGAAGCTGCTTAAGTTCCAGCTTCGGCGCCTTGATGATTGACATCAGCAGTTTTTCAGAAGCGTCCTGCCTGGGCAGTTGAGACAGGCTGCTGACAATTTTCAATTCTGGAGTTGCGTACAAAGCTGAGATGCTCTCTCTGATCTCCTCTTCCCTCATATCCTCGAGGCCTGATTTGGTCAATCCTTGAGTTAAGGTAACCTACATTTTATCCTGCATCACATACGTCTCAAGATATTCTTGGATAAAGCTTTCGATGGAGTCAGTAGATAAAACATCTTCATTTTCATGATCAAAAGGCATCTTAAGTGCTTTAGCAATGTGATGAACATAGATTTCATTATGATATGCAACACTTATAGATCCTTCATCTACATTAATTATTGCCTTCACGGTTTTTAAGAACGGTCTACCCAATAAAACACTTGCAATACCCTCAACTTTCCTATCATTAGTGTCTATGACATAGAAATCTGCTGGATAGACAAAGTTGTTAATTATGACCAATATTTTTTCAAGTAAACCTATCGGGGCAATGCATTCCCTATCTGCTAATTGAATTATCACTTTGGTGGATACTAATTCCGCTCCAATCAATTGATTATAAACTGATAATGAAATAACATTTATGGATGCACCTAAATCACACATAGCCTGCTTAATCATTACATTTCCCATCTAGCACGATAGTGTAACATACCTGGGTCAGAACACTTAGCGGGTAGCATCCTTTGAATGATTGCCTAAACGGAGTGGTCTATGATAATTTTCCCGGACTTAAGGATCTTTCCAGCAATAAAATCCTTCACGAACTTCCCAAACTTTGGAATTTTGACGGCTTCAAGGAAAGGAATGGTAATCTCTAATTTCTCGAACAGCTTAAGGTAGTCCATATACTCCTTGTTCGGCGTCTTTTTCCTTTTCAAATCTTCGGGAATGGTGGAGGAATCAGATTTTCAGGCTCCGACTGGGCCAGTCAGGACGTCCTCCTCATCTCGTTCTTGTTCTGGATCTTCAGCATACAACACCCTTAAGCCTTCTGATGGTGTAGGTTGTTCTGTAGCCTTCTTTGTCTCTGCTGAATTCTCAGGGTGTCTCGTCTGTACAGTCGGGCCAGGTAGTTCTTTCCCCCCACATAATGTGATTTGATTGCAGTTTTGGGCATTAGGGTTCTGCTGAGTTTGAGCTGGAAGCTGCCCTTGGGAAGTTTTCATTTCCTGCATGGTAGAATTTAGCTTATTCATCTGTTTGGCCAAATTATCCATAGTCATTTGTTGCTCTTTCTTCGTTTGATTCATCTCCTGTTGAGTCTGAATCATTTCCTTTTGCATTTGTTGTTGAAATGCAGTGGTGTCCTTCTGCGAAGAAACCATTTCGGCCAAAAGCTTTTCTAAAGGGCTCTGCTGCTCCAACTGGGCAGGCGGGGCACTCTGTTGCTGAAATTGCCTTTAATGCGGGGGTCTATACGCCTGCTAATAGCTATTCTGATTAGGAGGTTGGTACGGCTGCTGATAGCCTTGTTGCTGCTGGTATGATTGCTGGAATTGTGATTGAGGCGGATTCCTCGGCTGGAAGTGCTCCTCCGGTTGCTTCCAGCGAAGATTCGGATGAACCCCTTGCTGCTCGCTCCAATTTCCAGTTGCATTTACATCTTCTCCCGAACATTACAGCGATGTATGTCCTTTCTGTTGGTCCCGAGTGTACGGTCAGGTGTAGAGGGGGGGGGGTGAATACACCTGAATCCGATTTTCTCAACTTGGAACACGAACAGTCCTGTTCAGGAAAGTGCCATACTGAAATAATTCAGCAGACCAAATAGCTGTTTTGAATCGTGTGTGGCAAAGAATCTGACTCTACTGAGATCTGCTAGCTGACTGAGTCAGAATTCAGTATCAAACAGGTAGAGTTCAGCGGTGCGGAAAAGTGTAGGCCCAAATCAGTTGAGTGGAAAAACCGTTTTAGCAAGTCTCGGTTCGGTAAATAGACGGTTCGGAATGCTTGAGACGGTTGTATGATTTTAAAGTAGGTTTTCAGTATGAACAGTAAAATCAATGCAACAGTAATCAGAAAGCAATCACAAGACACAGATTTTTAAAGTGGTTCGGATATCAATCGATCCTACGTCCACTATCCCGAAAAGTTCAGGAGGCTATTTATTATACTGAGTTAGTCTCAGTCAGCTTGTGCACAGGACAAAGCCGTGGCTTGTGGAGTATACTGAGCAAGTCCCAGTTTACAAAGGCATCAAACTAAAGTGTTTGACAAACTTCTCCAACTATGAAGGAGTGCTTTTACAATAAGGATTGGGTTCAAATATGAACTCCTTCGTCTAAGCTATAAGTATATTCTGTTGAGCTTAGGGTTAGAGGGATAGGGAATGAGAGAGTGGCTTCTAGATCGACGAACAACTGAAATAAGCTTTAGGTTCGTGTATCGTCGATTTGGATACTAGAGGCTCTTCTAACAGTTTAGCTTGGTTCCCTATGAGCTGAGAAGGTAGTCTTTCGCCGGAGATAGATCTTTAAGTTCTTGCGGAAGACTTAGGGTTTTCTGGTTCTAGCTCGTTTGAATGCTTGTGTATGTTTTCGTTGTTAAGCTTATGCGCATTCTCTCTCTTTCTTCTTGAAATGTCCCTCTATTTATAGAGCAGAGATTGGAAAAGATCCGTTGGAGACGATCTTCCTTTCTCTCTCTCTTTTGGTAGCAAACGACTCTTTTGAAGTAGGTAACAGTGTACTTTCCCACCTTTTTAGGTAAAGGGTTGACTGCAGCTTTAGCAGGTGAGAAGACACGTGTGTTCTTGTCATTCGTCGAGGTGGATAGAGTGGTTGAGACGGCCAAGAGACTTCAAGGCAACCGAAGCCGACTTCTCTCTTCCTCGTATATGACAATGCTAATTGTCTTTCAAAAGTATTTGTGACAGTTCGATCGTTCCGCCGATGCCGAGTCCGATCCCGTATTCGGTAGGTAGATAGCCGAGGAAAGTCTACGAAGATCAGCTCCGAGTTCGTGGAACGCGCTCCCGCGAGTCCAGTTCCACTCGACTCTTTCGCATATCTTTGCTCCCGCCGAGTCCAAGATCACTGAATCTTCTACTTCTGGTGTTAAGGCAGATAATCTACTGAGCGCCTTGATCAGAGCAGAGTGTCTACTGAGTCTGAAACCTCAGAGACAAATAACGATTACAACGGAATGGTTCACCAATCAGATAGGGTTTTGGGATCTTCAAATCTTCTCAACAATCAGAGCACTAGGCTGCTGAGCATGGTTCAGTATAGAAGATAGAATCATTTCCCACTAAGTGAGACTATGCTGAGGACAGAATCATCACCCAACAATTTTTCCCTATTTGATGATGCCAAAACCTATCATCTACGTTAACACTAAACAAACAGAAAAAGAGCCCCTTACAATATTACAGGTAAGATCAGTGGGGTTGTTCCAACAGTTCTAGACTATTGAGAGAACAGGGCAAAACACAATTTCCCCCATTACATAGAAACTAGACTAGCAGAATCTAACAAAGTAATAAACTGACACGAAAGTAAGTAGTAGTGAGTGTGTGAGTCAGTAATTACTTCAGTGATTCTGAGTGTTAAAGCATAATACAAACACGGCTGGATAGACAACAAGTGGTTGTCAGAGCCAAAATCAGATTTGTATATATGAGTGATTCAGATCAGTACAATTACAAATCTTGCTAAGCTAGGAAGATCAGAACTAAGCCTAGGAGCCCTTAAACTACTTGATCCTGTCCATGAATCCTTGAGATTGCGTCTCTGGCAGTGGCACTCCATACATCCGGTATGTGTTCTTCCTCAGCTTCAAGTATGCATCAAAGTCTGCTGGCTCATCTTCGTCCAGTTCTCTTTTTGATGCAGCATACTTCACTTCAGCTTCTATTACCCCAAAGTGGATTGAGTCATCATTTCTTCTAGGTGGAGGTATGATTATGGGCTCCGGAACACTGACTTCTATACCTTCAGATACAAATTTATGCAAGTATATGTATAGATCAGGTTCAATTATCATCATCCATTACGTGGTAGGCATCGGTCTTAGTCATGTTGGGCGGAACCTCCGGAAATAATTGCGCTTGATGAACTCTATCTTTGCAGATTCCCATCTCTCGAGTAAATTGAGCAGGTATCCAATTGTCTGTCTTTGGCCATCTGTGCGATTTCAGATCAGCTGGCTTCCTGAACCTTCTGTATCGATAAGGAATATCAGCTTTTGAAGGTACTCTTAGCCTGGCCTCTTCCTCAGTCCTTTTCCTCAGTGCTTCAAGGTCTGCCTCCTAGATTCTGTCTCTGGCAGCCTGAACTTGTTTAGCCTCTTCGCCTCTGTATAAGTATCTGTTCATTTGGTCGAATATGGCCTCAATCTCATCATCTTGGGCTTCAGTGGCTTCTCGAGGAATATCTTCAGATTCAGCAGGGGTACTTGATTTTTCTTTTGACGTACCACCGCTTCTCGGTGCTTTTCTGCTTTTGCTCCTTCTCTTTCTCCCTATCTTCTTCATCCTCGATAATCGGTTTCCTTGGAGGTATCCTAGCAGGCTTTCTACCTCCTCGAGCCGGAGATTTTGTCTTTCCTTTGACGAAGCTTAGACTTTGGTTTATTAGCAACTTCTGTTTCAAGAATCTCCCTTGCCGCCTTCTCATCACCGCAATTTGAGCCTCCTCCTCGCTGAAATGTATCTCTTCGTTTTCTTGGGTGGAGGGGTTGGGAGAGTCAGCACTTTCTTGCCTTTTCCCCGAACAGGTGGAGGGAGAGGAGCCTCTTCCTCTTCTCGACTCTTCCTCGCTCAAGCATACTCTGCAACCTCCTTGATAATATCGGTCGGAGTCCGGGTTGCATGAGTAGCCCGGGTTCCCTGAGCCACTTGGGCCGTCTCGGCTGTGCTCGCAACCAAGACACCCCGGGCCTTACCCTCGCCTGCAGTCCGAGTCGAGTCCCGCTTATCTCGGCCACGGACTTGGTCTTTTCTCATATCTCGATGAAGTCTGTCCCCTTAAGTAATTTGGCAGTTTTGGTAGGGGTCGGCTTCTCGGTACTCTTCTCTTTTCCTTCCCCCTTTTTGGCATCATCAATTACAAAGGGGTAGTGACGAGTACCTTCTTGTCTAGGCGTTTGTAGACGGCGGACGGTTCGTCCGATCGTCATGGATCTTTGTCGGCGCCAAGTGCAGCTCATTCCTCTCATTAGTCGGTTCCTCCGAGTATTGCTTATGGGAGAGGTCGATTGTTGCCTTGAATTCATCGACTTCTCGTAAATCTTATCCTCCACGACCAGTTGAATGTTGTCAACTCGGATTTCCGTGGCTCCGGGCTTGTTCGATGAAGGACTCGGTATGAGTGGACATTGAAGCCTTGAATGCTTTGAGAAGTTTGGCTTGTCCTTCCCGAATGATTCCGAGCTGATCATCAAACTGCTTCTGCTGCTTAGTCAAAGCTTCGGATACAATTACAGAGACAACAGGGGCGGCTGATTTTGATACTGATGTTTTCAGCCTCTGTAGTTCAGTGGTTGTGGCTAGCGCAGTATGTTTCCACACCTTGTGGACGGCCTTCGCAAGAGCTCGATTTTGGATTCCCTGAGCGGTGAGAGCTTTTGCTACGGATCGAGATCTCTTGGTAGTTGGGCCGGGCGCCGCTTCGTAAGTCGACTCCAAAGAAGAGCTTAGCGGGCTCGCCGAGGATGAAGCACTAGCCGTGGACTTCGCAGTCCAAGGATACGGAGTGGAGGTTGAGCTTGTTCGGTAGCATGTGTATCCTTGTCCTGGGGATTTCCCTCATCAGGCTTTCTAGGCCCTGAATCACTGGGTGGATCTTGACCATCGTGGTCTGATCCATCTGAGGGTGCTGAGCCGGTTGCTAGCTGCCTGTCATGTATCATTGCCGCATAGCAGCCCTCGGGTTCTCCATGGTCTTGAGGTCGCAGGCTCGAGTAGCCTATTTTCTCCCTCAACTTCAATTCTTCTTCATGAAGCCGCTGGCGGCAGAGTAGTGGAGTACTAGACGTTGTAGATGGGGCCACTCCCCGAAATCGCAGCAACATGTGGAGCCTTCTGCCGTTTTGCAATGAGCAACAAATCGAGTAGTCGCAAGCTCGCAATCGTTGAAGAATCTCTCGGGATGCTCTGGATACGATCACCGAAGCTTCCATCCCACTGTCTCTTCTTCGGATCTTTGTCTCGGACTCGTGTCTATGGGAGACGCCCGAGTCTCGGCAGAGGCACACTGCCGAGTGGTGGAACCGAGAGGGGGCTGTCAAGACGCCGAATCTCTTCGCTATGTACTTCGTAGCATCCCCTTGTTCCACTTCTACGGGTTCCTCGGTGGAGATGGCCTTCTCCACCGATTGAGTCTTCTCGGATGATTCGACTCGCCCATCGCCCGCCGAGGCCGAATAGGTTGCTTGAGTAGCCCGAGCAGCCAGGAACTTCAAGAGAGACCTCGGGTTCGGGCAGGCACGTCCGGAATGGCTTTCCTCGGTTTCTTAGCTGGTGCCTTTGGAGTTTTTGCTTGGAGGTGTTCTCTTCTTCGAGGGTGTAGCCTGCCGAGGCTTAGTCCGCCGAGTTACGGTGAGGGACCTGACCCGATCTGCTGAAGAGCAGCAGTCTTGTTGTGGAATCTGACCTTCTTCACATTAAAATACTCCTTGTCATTGTAGGTTATTGGTTCAGATCCGCAGACATCCTCTATCATTATGGACGACTTCGATCCATAAAGAAGCTTCGCCCTTTACACTCGGCGTGCAAGAGGCCTTGTCGAATTTGGCCGCCCGAGCCATGAATTCACGGATAAAGAACTCCATCTAATTGATCTGAGCTCTATCATATATGGCCATCATGAGCTTGATCTTGAGCCTCGATACTTGATCGAATGAGCACGCTGGGCCGGTCAAGAGGCTGCGTCACAATATAAGCCAAAGCTCTATACCGAGGCAAAGATGTTGTTTTTAGGAAAAGCGACTACCAAGGTCGTGGGCTTTCCACGAGAATATTGTCAAGTAGTCATCTACAAGATCATCATTGTACCCCACGATCTGGGCTCCTTCGGAAGGCGAGATCAAAACTTCTCTTTAGCGCCTCCTTGATTGATATTTGCTTCAGTATCGGAAAAGCATCCTTGATCTGGTGAACGACGAATCTTCCGATTATGTCCCCGCCTACTGAGTCAGAGTTAAGATAAACTTCGGCCACCTGCCTCGGGAGGAAGTATGTCGGCTTCCTTGAAAGAAAACTTTCAAGCCCTGACTCTCTAAGAGCTGAGAAGATCTCGTCCATATAATCGAGATCACAGGCGTCGAACTCCATGGTTGTCTCGAACCAAACACGGTCCTTGTCCAGGATTTCTTGCATGTTAGCTGGAGCAGACACCGAAATATTTTTACTTGCCATTGTACCTGTTACACTAGCATTTATCAGTATCGATTTAAATAAAACAGTTTGTATAGCGATTCTGAAAAAGAAAATTAATTCGTGTAGCAGTTGTAATAAGCATACCGAAAGAGAGATTGAGATTCTGAAAGGATATGCAAGAGGGAATTGCAAGAAATGATCTCAGAATTTTCGGATGCAGAGGATTTTAAGTGCGGTAATGGCGGTTTCTAAGATATGATCGAAAATATATATCTAACGTGAAGGTGAACGGTTTTCGATCAAAGGCCAAATTTAAATCTGCTTTATGATATGGACGGTTAAGATTGGATATTAAAAAAGGTAATGATCACAGTAGCCGCCTAAGTCAAAGCCAGTTGTAAATATGCCTAAGTAGTAACTGTGAGATGACATGCATTAAATGCGTGGCAGAATTCAGCATACTTATGCATAGAATGTCGTGCATTAAATGAGAGTCGTTTTCATTAAATGACAAATTTAGGATATTTAATAGCATGCTGAATCTTCATCATAAATGCATTACTGTTTTATTCGTTACTACTGAGTAGAGATACGCAAACCTGTCAGCTGAACATAGTAGTCAGCTGATACCTCGTGTAGATGGTTTTCGTCTCTACGATCGAATTTACTCGGTATTGAGAGTGATCATTCCCCCTTACTGAATGATCCTCTCTTGGAACCTTCTTACTGACTAGGGTCAGTAGGATCCAACAGACCTAGCACTACTGAAAGTTCTTTGAATCTGGATTCAGCTAGAGGCTTGGTCAGAATATCAGCCCTTTGTTTGTCAGTATGGATATTTTCCATCTTGATATCCTTCTTTTCGACATGGTTACGAATGAAGTGATGCCTAATGTCCACGTGCTTGCATCTTGTGTGAAGTACAGGGTTCTAAGTGATTGCAATAGCACTGGTACTGTCGCAGAATATCGGCACTTCATTCTGAATGACATCATAGTCTCTTAGCTGCTGTCTCAGGCAAAGGATTTGGGCGCAACAACTTCCGGCAGCCCTGTATTCAGCTTCAGTAGTTGACGTGGCTACTGAGTGCTGCTTCTTTGAAAACCATGAGATCAGCTTACTGCCTAGGAACTGACAAGTTCCTGAAGTTGATTTTCGGTCAATTCTACATCCTGCATAGTCAGCATCAGAATAGCCACTTAGTTCAATATTATCATCAGCTGGATACCATAAACCTATGTTAGGTGTGCCTCTGAGGTAGCGGAGAATCTTCTTTGCTCAGTCCATGTGGCTCTGCTTAGGATTCGCCTGAAATCAAGCGCAGACACCTACAACATAAGTTATGTCAGGACGAGTAGCTGTTAGATATAATAAGGAACCAATTATTGCACAAAATTCAGTTTGGTCTACTGATACTCCCTCTTTATCAAGATCGATTTTCATATTCGTGTTCATTGGGATCTTGATAGGTTTGCCGGATGTGCAACCGAATCTTTTGATGAGGTCTCGAGTGTATTTGCCTTGGTTAATGAACGTTCCCTTTTCTGATTGTTTGACTTGAAAGCCGAGGAAATAGTTCATTTCACCCATCATTGACATCTCGAACTTGTCCTTCATCATTTTCTCAAACTGCTGACACATGACGACGTTCTTTGATCCGAAGATAATGTTGTCTACATAGATCCGCACGAGTAATAAGTTGTCTTCCGGTCGAATGCTTGAACGCGTGCGATCTATGTGCCTTTCGAAAACCTTTCGAAGAAGAAACTCGACAGGGGTATCGTACCAAGCCCCGGGTGCTTGTTTTAACCCATATAGAGCCTTTTCGAGTCTATAAACCCGATGTCCCCGCTCGAAAGCCGGGCGGTTGTTCTACATAGACTTCTTCTTTCGATGCACGCCGTTCGAGAACGCAGACTTCACATCCATTTGATAGACTCTGAATCTTTGATGTGTTGCGTAGGCTAGGAATAGTCTGATTGCCTCCAATCTTGCAACTGGAGCGAATGTCTCATCGAAATCTATTCCCTCGGCTTGACAGTAGCTTTCGCCATGAGCCTTGCTTTGTTCCTTACTATAACGTTGTTTTCATCTCGCTTGTTCTTGAAGACCCATTTTGTTCCAATGACGTGTTGATGCCGGGTCCGTCAACAAGCTCCCAAACTTCGTTTCTCGTGAACCGATTCGGCTCCTCTCCCGCATAGCTATGATCCGGTCAAGCATCTTTAAGTGCATCCTCAATCGTCTCGAGGCTCTTCGGTAGACAAGAAGCGAGGAATATAATGCGCTTTCTCCTTGAGCAGACTGGATCTTGTCTTGACTTTTGCTGAAGGATCTCCAATGATTAGATCAGGAGTGTGAGCATCTAGCCACGATCTACGATGTTTCAGCTCTTCATCTGAAATTTGATCAACACAGATAGTAGGTGAGTTAGGCATTTCAGTTGTACTATTCTGAGATTGAAGCAATTCAGTAATGAGAGTGTGATCTACTGAGTTTCCAGGTTCAGGGGCATTCAGCTCAGGAACATTAATAGATGTTCCCCCTGAGTTGTTATTCTCAGTAGTGGTCTCAGTTACCTCTAAGGTTTCTTCATCGACCTGAGTTACCTGGGATTGACTCTGTTCAGGAGAGTCAATCTGTTCAGCTACTTGCGTTGCTGGTTCAGATTCAGTAGGCTTATCCTCAGTTTCTTCATCTGAATCATCATCCCAACAAAGCTGGATCCTTTCAGGTTTGTCTTTTAAGCTTAGATCCTGTAGCTGCTTACTGATGTCCTCAGATTCAGAGTTAGAGTTATTGCTCCTGTCTTCAGTAGCAAACTCATTAAAAACAACATGAGGGCTTTGTTCCACGCAAAGGGTCCGATAGTTGAATACTCTGACAGCTTTGCTGACCCGAGAGTATCCTAAGAAAACTCCCTGATCTGACTTGCTATCAAAAGTCTTCAGCTGATCTTTCCCATTATTGTTGATGAAGCACGAACAACCAAAGATATGGAAATAAGATAAAGAAGGCTTCCTGCAGTTCCATAGTTCATATGGTGTTCTCTTATCTTTGCTTTGTCGGTAGAGATCGGTTCGAGTATAACATGCGTGTCGGTTGCTTCGCCTGAATTTGGTTGGGAGTTCGAGTCCTGCGAGTAGAGTTCTTGCTTGCTTCTTTGAGTGTGCGATTCTTTCGTTCAAAGCAACCCCGTTCTGGCCGAGGGGTGCGCGCAGCTAGATGTCTCATGCTCAATCCCTTCGGTTTTGCGTAACTCTTCTACCATGGAATTAAGGAACTCGGTTCCTCTGTCAGAATGAATTTTGATTATCTTGGTGTTCTTCTCGACACTGAGCTTTTTCAGAAGCGTTGGTAACTCGTTTTTGACGTCAGACTTGTTGGCAATGAATATGACCCATGTGTAGTGCGAGTAGTCATCGATGACCACTAAAGCATACTTCTTGCCTCGATCGTCACTGGAGAGACCGGACCGAACAAATCCATATGTAGTACTGAAGGATTCCATCGGTGGAAGGAGATGGAACAGTGGATTTTGATTCCTTGTTTGCTTTCCCTTCGGACATGCTTGACACTCGAGTGTCTTTGCTTGAATACTTCATTCTGCAGTCCTCTTGCTAGAGTGTTCCTTGCTAGTTTGTTGAGCGTTTTGAAGTTGAGGTGGCTGAGTCTCCTATGCCAAAGCCATCCTGTACGGTTGTTGTTCTTCACCAACAGACAAGCTTCAGGTTCTGCTGAGTTCCAGTCAGCTACATATATATTCTTTTTACGCGAACATGATAACACTGTTTTCCCTGTGGATTTATCAATGACATCACAGAAACCAGTGTCAAAAATCACTCCATTCGAGTTATCACAGAATTGACTAACAGAGAGAAGATTATGCTGAAGTCCTTCAACATATGATACTCTAGGAACCGTAGCAGTCCAATGCCGAGTGCTCCATATCCTCTTGTATAGCCTTTTGCATTGTCTCCAAACTCGATTCCCGGGTCCTTCTTCGCTATATAATTCTTCGCAGGTTCCTTTGGTACGTCATATGTCTTGAGCATCCACTGTCCACATACCAAGGATCTTTGTGCACCGCAAAAGCAATTATATTCGGGTACCCTTTATTTTGTTTTTGGGTCCTTAGATGTTAGTTTTAGTAACCCAAATCTGTCTAACAACCCCGGTGGTTTCGGACGGTTTCTTTCCACTTGAAGTCAATATACTTGACCACTTTGGATCGGTCAAAGCTGACTTCTTAGGCTGTTCAGGTTCAGGAGTCCGGATCTTCTGAGCTCGTGGACTGCTGACCTTTGCCTTTTGTGCGATTTTCTTCTTTTTCCGACTCTTGGAACCTCTTCTGACTATAGGATCATAGTAATATGACCCATACCGAGCCGGATGTGTCACCGAGGTGGTCCATACCGATCAACCCACTTAACTCGCTAGTTCCCCCTTGACCGAACCGGGGTATCTTGGTCCGATCTTCCGGTCGAATGCGATGCGTAGGATGAGGTGCTTTCATCTTTTGTTTGTTCTTTGTTGAGGGGTTCGAACATTTGTATTGATTGTTCCCCCTCGAACAAACCTATCAGTTAGACGCACTTCTGAGTGTACGGGGGTAGATGAGGAAGCTTCCTGGTTGAAACCAAGTCCTTCCTTACAGTGCTTGGGCTTGTTGCTTGCAAGCATAGCCTCCAGCTTCTTTTCAGCGCCCATGTAACGCTCGGTCATCGAGCTCTTCCGCACATCATCACTCTTTTTCGATATGTCGTGCTTGGTCCGAAGTCCCGACGCGTTCTTACTTCGGCAGACTCGGTTCAAGATCTTCTTTCGAGTCAAGTCATTGGTTAAAACCGAAATTCGATCTTCTTGATGCCGAGACTTGGCCATTAGAGAGTTTATCTCCTCCCCCGAGTCTCAACACAAGTCCTTCGCCTTCGTAGCGGTCCGACTCTCCCGAGAAAGTCTCCGATTCTCCAATTTCGGGGTATCAAATTCCTCGAAGAGTCTTACTCGAGCTGCAGACTCATTTGAATTTGTTCATCTAATAATTCTTCATAGGCGGTCGTGATGTCCAAATTCCCATCCGCACTCGAAAAGATGTCGTGTGTGCAGTGTGAAGAGGAATTAAGTGGTTCATGAGAATTTACCTCATCCTCTTCTCCTGCCATTAGGCACTTTTCAGTAGCTTCTTCAGCTTCAAGCTCTAAGGCCACGAAAGCTGCTTCATCATCCGATGAATCCATGAAGGAGTCGACTTCTTCTGAGTCGCCTGAGATTTCGCCGGCTATGTAGGATTGTCTTTTCTGGGCGAATTTCTCTCTCCTTGCCTTACGTGCTGCGCGTTCAAAGCACTATGAGCTCGGGACAGATCATATTGATAATGTCCGGCTTTTTGCAGTTGTAGCAAGCGATGACTCTTTCTTCTTTGTTTTCGCTATCCTTTGATGGTGCTGAGTCATCCTTCTTTCTGCATTCAGAAGATTGTGAGTCAGGAGTGCGTTTTGGCGTATAATCTGACTTACCTTTTGTGTCTCGGTATGCTTTAATCAGTTTTCTGCGCCTCTCCTTCTCCTTCTGATACTTCACAGTGAGCAATGCGTACTTCTGAGCGAGACTTCCTTCTTGTAAGTCGTTGAGTGAAGGTTCAGTCTTACTCGTTGTCTTGCTCGTCGTGGGAGATGCTGCGCTGACTGATGCTTTGAAGGCATGGTCAATTTTATTGTCAGCTTCAGCTCTTTGCTTTCGTTGAGGTCCGTCGAACTCAAACTCTTCGCCCGAAGTTCGAAAAGATATGGTCGGGAGAGACAACATCTAAATCGAATGACGCAATAAAGTGGCAAAAGGTGTCCAGTGTCCGTCCAGCAGTGCCCTCAGTATCTTGAGATTCATCTCGCGGTTGCTGAATGTCTTTCCTAGCCCGTTGATGGAGTTCATCAGATTCGTGAATCTGACATTTAGATCTTCTATTTTGTCACCGAGCATGAGAGACAAATTTTCCGGCTTTTGGAGTTCCGGCGCTAGTTTGTTAGCTTTTATTTTCTCGAGTCCCCCGACTCGGTAGCGCTAGAGCGTCCCGCAGCTCCTTTGCGGTTTTGCATTCCCGAACCCCCGCCAAGATAAGAATCACTAAGAGTGGTCAGTATGGCATTTCTGGCGACTCGGTCTAAGTTGTGAAGCTTCTTCTCTTCAGGAGTGAAGAGAGTTCTGTCTTTAGGGATCTTCTTCCCAGTCACCATTCCTCCTCCTTCTGCTGGGGCCTGAGTCACGACACTATCGATCATGGGAACAATAGGTCCATCTTCAAGCACTTCAGTCATACTATCATGGAGGGATGTCAGATGTGCTTCCATTCTGACTCGCCATACTCCATAATTCTCTACCGAGAACATGGGTACCATTCATATACCTGACATATCAGCCATATAAAATAATGATATGAATGTAGAGTGATATGCAGTGAAAACGATTTTCCGGATCCGTTCAAGTAGACCAGTTTCAAGATAACAAGAGTCTTAAAGAACTCATGCTCTGATACCAAATGTTGGTCCCGAGTGTACGGTCAGGTGTAGAGGGGGGGGGGGGTGAATACATCTGAATCCGATTTTCTCAACTTCGAACACGAACAGTCCTGTTCAGGAAAGTGCCATACTGAAATAATTCAGCAGACCAAATAGCCGTTTCCGAATCGTGTGTGGCAAAGAATCTCGACTCTACCGAGATTTGCTAGCCGACCGAGTCGAATTCGGCATCAAACGTGTAAAGTTCGGCGGTGCGGAAAAGTGTAGGCCCAAATCAGTTGAGTGGAAAAACCGTTTTAGCAAGTCTCAGTTCAGTAAATAGACAGTTCAGAATGCTGAGACAGTTGTATGATTTTAAAGTAGGTTTTCAGTATGAACAGTAAAATCAATGCAACAAGAATCGAAAGCAATAACAAGACACGATTTTTAAAGTGGTTCGGATATCAATCGATCCTACGTCCACTATCCCGAAAAGTTCGGGAGGCTATTTATTATACCGAGTTAGTCTCGGTCGCCTTGTGCAAGGACAAAGCCGTGGCTTGGGGAGTATATCGAGCAAGTCCCCGGTTACAAAGGCATCAAACTAAAGTGTTTGACAAACTTCTCCAACTATGAAGGAGTGCTTTTACAATAAGGATTGGGTTCAAATATGAACTCCTTCGTCTAAGCTATAAGTAGATTACGTTGAGCTTAGGGTTAGAGGGATAGGGAATGAGAGAGTGGCTTCTAGATCGACGAACAACCGAAATAAGCTTTTAGGTTCGTGTATCGTCGATTTGGATACTAGAGGCTCTTCTAACGGTTTAGCTTGGTTCCCTATGAAGTGAGAAGGTAGTCTTTCACGGAGATAGATCTTTAAGTTCTTGCGGAAGACTTAGGGTTTTCTCGGTTCTAGCTCGTTTGAATGCTTGTGTATGTTTTCGTTGTTAAGCTTATGCGCATTCTCTCTCTTTCTTCTTGAAATGTCCCTCTATTTATAGAGCAGAGATTGGAAAAGATCCGTTGGAGACGATCTTCCTTTCTCTCTCTCTTTTGGTAGCAAACGGCTCTTTTGAAGTAGGTAACAGTGTACTTTCCCACCTTTTTAGGTAAAGGGTTGACTGCAGCTTTAGCAGGTGAGAAGACACGTGTGTTCTTGTCATTCGTCGAGGTGGATAGAGTGGTTGAGAGGCCAATGAGACTTCAAGGCAAACTGAAGCTGACTTCTCTCTTCCTCGTATATGACAATGCTAATTGTCTTTCAAAAGTATTTGACAGTTCTGACTGTCTGCCGATGCTGAGTCTGATCCCGTATTCAGTAGGTAGATAGCTGAGGAAAGTCTACTGAAGATCAGCTACGAGTTCGAGGAATCGCTCCGCCGAGTCCAGTTCCATCGACTCTTTCGCATATCTTGCTCCCGCTGAGTCCAGTATCACTGAATCTTCTACTTCTGGTGTTAAGGCAGATAATCTACTGAGCGCCTTGATCAGAGCAGAGTGTCTACTGAGTCTGAAACCTCAGAGACAAATAACGATTACAACGGAATGGTTCACCAATCAGATAGGGTTTTGGGATCTTCAAATCTTCTCAACAATCAGAGCACTAGGCTGCTGAGCATGGTTCAGTATAGAAGATAGAATCATTTCCCACTAAGTGAGACTATGCTGAGGACAGAATCATCACCCAACACTTTCTCTCCGCATGCTCCACATGCGTGGTCAGCAATCAATCGATTTGAAGCAGAAGCGTTCTGCTTGAGTATTAGGTCTAGCTTGTCTTGCAATATGTTGAATTTTGCATCCTTTTTAGTATCGATCTCATCCACATAATCGGAATGAGACCAATTTACAGCTCTCCTTGTTGTTCTCGGCCCCTTGTATTGCGAGGTAGATTCCGCAAGTCCTTCAATAATGTTTCTTGCATTTTCATAGAGACTTGTATGGAAATTGCCTCTTAGACCGATATCGACCATGTCTTTTACTTCGTCGGTCATGCCTTGATAGAAAATTGGCAAAAGTTCCACGTCCGAGTAGCCATGGTTAGGACAACTATCGACGAGTCGTCCGAATCTCTCCCAATATGCGCCGAAAGATTCATCGATTTCTTGAGCGATCTAGGAAATCTGCTCCTTAAGTGCATTCGTCTTTGATTGCGGGAAATACTTCTTCAAGAAAATCGTACGCATTTGGGCCCACGTCCTGATCGTGTTTGTCTTAAGACTTGAGAACCAAACTTGTGCTCCATCTTGTAGTGTGAATAGAAAAGCCTTGAGCTTGAATGTATCCAGGTTGCCTTGCCTGTGCAAGTTGCAGACTTGGTTGAACGACGCCAAAAAGGAATTTGGGTTCTCATTCGTCCTCCCGTAGAATTTGGGCATTGCTGCGACCATGTTCAGCTTGACATCGATTTGTTCAGTAGTTTTTATTTGAATTGGACCTGGAAGGTCTGCTCGCATGTCAAGCGATCCAACATTCATCCTCAAAGGTTGTGGATTGTGCACTTCTTCCATCTCTTCCTCCTTTGATTCTGAGCTAGCTAGTGGAGTATTCTGCCTTATTTTGTTGAACCAAACAGTCTCTAGTTCTGAGTCGCTGGTCTGATCACCGGCGTCTGTTCTGTCTCCTGACTGGGCAGTTAAGACCTTTCCTGCCTCGGACAGAATCTGTTGCTTTTGCAGCTTTGTCCTCTTCCTATTCCTCTTTGCTGTTTTCTCGATCTCAGGATAAAAAATGAGGTTAGGGTTGGATGACCTGCTCATGCAATGCTTAAAAGAACAAAAGATTAGTAGAAAAGCAATAAAACTAGATAACACCGTGCCCCGACAACGGCGCCAATTTGGTGATCGTTGTATTGCACCAAATAATCCTGCACAACTTGAGAACTATATCAGTATAGTCTATAGGGTATCGAACACAGGGAACGGAGGACTAGACACATCATTTTTCTACTTATCTTGAGTTTGGTTAGCAACCACGCAAGTTTTGAGATTTTATCTAAGCTAAGAAATTGTAAAAACTGAAAACTGAAATAAACTATTTTAACTGGGCAGTTGAGAGATAGGTCTCTCAGAATATTCAGCACACACGTGATTCCAATCATCGGCACTTAAAGTTAATTAATTTCATGAATCTACTAGTTATAGATTGTCGTAATTAAACTGACACAACCCTCACTCCCACGTACTTAATCAGTATCCGCCATGTTGGGCATCGAAACGACTACTTCCCTAATCTAGCTACAACCTACGTTGTTGGGCAATCATTAGATTCAATAGCTAGATAGCTTGATCGATCTAAGGGAGCCTAATATAGGAACCTACTCGTATGTTGGGCATCTAATAGTCTCCTAGCAGTTTAATCCAACTATTCTTACGAATAATTTTGCTACTTACCTAGCCTTGTTCCACGAGAAACGATGGAAGTACTAAGTTAGCTACAGACTACGCAACCTAGGGTGATCAAGCCTAAATTACTAGTCAGATTAATTAATTCAGAATTAACCCGAAACCCTTTCAATTAATTATTTGCACCTAAGGCTCATGTACTGTTTACGTGTATGTTTTACATTATGCCGGACCACTAAAAGTTTTAGCTACTCATGAAAACGTCCTGACTGCGCAGGTAAGACACTTTGCAGAACCGAATTAATCATTCGTAACCCTAATTCTAGCATGCACGGACATTAAAAATAGAACAGTAGACACGATCGAAACCTTAAAATGAAACATGACAATTGCAATTAAAAATAAGAACAAAACTAAGGAACGAAAGTGCCAATTCAAGTCTTCAATCTCTCAAACGAACAAAAATTTAGAGCAACGAACGAAACTAAACAATTTTGAAAATTCGAACATCAATAAACTGAAATAAAAGTGTTTGTTTCTTCCTATCTACCTCTCGAATTTCATTGGAAAGGAATGGGAAACTTCTTCTCCTCCGTGGTGGAAACTCGGAACGGCGACGACGGCGGAAGGATCGAACGGGAATGATGGATCGGGGAAGTGAATACGTGTATGAGGAGGTAAAGATTTCGTGCCTCCCTTCCCCTTTTATATGGCTGCTCCTTTGATCTAGATAAACTAGGGTTCCTTTTCGTATAAGGAAATGATTCTTGAGATAAGGAAAATATCTTATCCTTCCTTATATATCCGTCTTCTTCCCTTCTCTTCTATTTCTGGTCAAACTCGTTCGTAATCACGTCATTCCAGCTGGAAAATACGTTGCCACATCATTTCCACGTCACATGCCAAATCAGCCTAAATTCCTGCATAACTGCCAACAAAAGCGTCTCGCCTGCACAGTTAAGAGACTTTTCGGACAGAAATAATTAGGTACGAAAATGACTCATCAAACTTGTAGAACTACTACGTATCACCATTGTACTACACCAGCTAGTAGCTAAAGCAACAAAAAGTAGCCAAAATCAAACCATAAATCAAAGAAATTATTGGTAACGATAGAATCAGCAGCAACTCACATAGTGAGATGACTAACTTACAAGCTTAAGAGCTTATAAGTAGAAATTCCGTGATTTCAAAAAGGAACACAACATAATCCACACTAGAACAAGTATAACCCTAAATCAGAACATGCTTAATCCCACAAACAGAACAAATAGAAGACAAGTAAAATCAGAACCAACATAATGGTTTTTACAGAAGAAGCATAATAAAAAATTCGGAACAAGCTTAATCCTACTCACAGAACAAGTAGAAGACACCTACAAAAGAACCAACATGATGGTTTATACAGAAGAAGCATAACTAAAAAATCAGGATAAGCTTAATTCCACTCATAGAACAAACAGAAGACAAGTACATAAAGAACCAGCATAACAGAGAAGAAGCATAATCCTAATTAATGTCCGAAGAAGCATAAGATAAGGTAAATTTTGATGAAAATTTTTAGATGCTGATGTGCCATGTGACTGGGATGCAAGGTGACACGCTAATTTTGATGAAAAAGGCGCTAAAAAGCTCGGTTTTGGACGAAAATTAAAAGGAGGGAAGATTCTTGATCAAGATGGAGATAGTTAAGGAAATATTTGGGGTCAAATCTATCAAAACCTTGCATTCCTTATCTAGTGGATTTTGACTTACTTCTAGAAGATCAAGAGCAGCCCTATAAAAGGGAGGAGGCGCAGTAAATTCATCCACGCTCATCCGCTCAAACGCTCACAACCTAAAAACCCTTGTCGTTCTGTTTGAAGTTTTCGCGCCGTAGCTTTCCAATCCATCGAAGAAATTCTGATTCGAAGACTATTCCATCTTAGTTTATGCTTTTCGAGAGTTTGGGAGGAAGAAAACACATTTAATTTAAGGTTTTGATGTTCGAAGGTTGAAGACAATGTTTATTTATGTTCGTTTTAATTTACGTTTGTAGGAGAGATCGAAGACATATATCGGTACTCTTGTTTTCATTTCAGTTTAAGTATTTTAGTTTCGAATTTCATTCGTGTTATTTACTATTTAGTTATTTTATTTTCGTGCATGTTAGTTTTAGGGTTACACTTGTATTTTGTTATGTTTTGCGAAGTGTCTTGATTGCACAATCTGTAAACTTATGTCACCCAGTCTTGCACGAGTAGTTAAACATTTATGGTCCGACTGGATGTGAAACACGCAAATGGATATTGCGTGAGGTTTTGGCCATTAAAATAAATCTGAGGGGTTTTGAGATAATTTTTATTTAATTTATTTGACTAGTAATTTAGGCCTAATCACCCTAGGTTACCCAGTCTCTAGCTAACTTAGTACTTCCTTCGTTTCTCATTGAATAAGGCTAGGAAAGTATCAATGTTATTCGTATAATATCTGAATTAAACTGATAAGAGACTATAAGATGCCCAACATACGAGTAGGTTCCTAAATTAGGTTCCCTTAGTACACAAAACTGTTTAGTTATTAAATATATTAATTGATGTTAATTAGGAGAGGAAGAAAATTGTACCTTCCTCCACGTAAGTTGTAGTAGCTTTGATTGTTGCTCCTGTTCAGATCTTCTGATCCGTGTCCCGACCTTTTTCTTTCTCCGTGTGGTCAGAGAACTGAAGAAAATAATAATAATCTCTCTCTCAAACTCGCTCGTGCGCGTTAAAAATATATGTGTGTGTTTTATGAACATAATACTAATATATATATATATATATATATATATATATATATATATATATATAGACTTCAAAAGTCAATATTATATTAATATTTATAGCACATTAATTTAATTATACTTTTAATGGACTTTTACATCAATTAGCCCATAATATAATAAAATAATCTTTTGAGCTACTTTTATTTATCAACTAGTTGCCCTAGCCAATTAATTTTAGATAAATAATATTATTAAATAAATCAAAATGCATTAATCTATTAATAATGATTTCTGATAGATAATAAATAACTAGGCAACTAATTGGGCCAGATCAGGGATCCAAAATACAAGATATAAAGTTGTACCTTAAATTAATTAATCATCTATGCTCAGCCCAGAGCAAAATTAATTAATAAACACAGATTCATTCCACTAGAGAATCCTTGCTGACTTACCCCTTTATCCCAAATTGAGCAAGGGCTTGTATTTTAGATTTAATTGATTTCCGTATTTAAGAAGAAAAAAAATATCCGTTAATTAATTACGCTCACTGACAACTTAAATTAATTAACATCTTATTACATTCTGGAGTAGTACCACTCGACCTTATTAACACACCTGAACTTAATCAACTGACCGGGTTTAGTGTGCTAATCTTTACGAGTTCCTCAGGGAATATTATCAACGCAATTAACAGGGACACGACTGCAAGTTACAAACAACCAGCCTGAGCCACAAATGACTGTTAGCATTCAAGATACGTAGATCCGGTCGTGATGACGTTCACCATAGTAGGTCAAAGTGATAGATAACCAAATGCACTCAGTTGAAGTCTTACCAAGCTTAAGACCAACTAAGTCACCGAGATCTTGGTTCTCCAATAAGGTCAGTCAGGAGAACACATCTCAATGTGATCCATCAATACACCACCTTAAATGTACCAGTAAAGACAAACAGTCAAGACAATCTACTTCTTATTTAAACTGCAGCTTATCTTGGTTCTTAAGTTGTCTCACTTCTTATTTAAACTGCAGCTTATCTTGGTTCTTAAGTTGTCTCAGTTGTGATAACTGTTATATCTTGCCAGCTCAACCAATTCGTGTAGTCTTCAGTGATACCCGACACACTACACAAATCTAAATTTTATACAAGATAAATGATTACATGTAATATATATATATATATATCAGATAGGAGAATAAAATAGTGGTAAGGACAAAACACATTGTATACAAGCTTAAAAACTGCTTCCAGTATACAAAATCCCAACATTAATTGCCCAACAATGTTGGTTGTAATTAGATCAAAGAAGTAGTCATTTCAATGCCCAACATGACAGCTACTGACTAATAAAGTCGGAGTAAGGGTCGTGTCAGTTTAACTACGACGATCTATAACTAGTTTATTCTTAGGATTAATTAATGTTATGTGCTGAGGATCGGAAATGTGTGTGTGAGAATATTCTGCTGGACCTGTCTCTTAATTGCCCAGTTAATACTTATTTGTTATTTTCAGTTTTACTCAATTCTTAGTTTAGTAAAATTCCAAAATTTGCGTGTTGGTAACAAAAAAAGATAAGAAAGAAAAATAATGACTAGCCTTTGCTCCTGTGTTCGATAACCTGTTAGCTATACTGTTTTAAATCACAAGCTTTTGCAAGATTTATTTGGTGCAATACAACGATTACAAGCCCTAAATTAGAAGAAGCATAATCCATAAATCATAAGAAGCCCAAAATCAGAAACAAGCATAAACCTTTCAGATTTCAACTGAAATCATCATCAAGAACCCTAAATCTCACAAGTGTGAGGACAAATCATCATCTCATATGGCAAGACTCCATAGGGTGTTCCGAAGCTCCCAATCGCTTCACCATAACACTAGACAGTATGGAGTCTACTAATTTTGGGAAAGATCTCACTTGTTTGAAAGCCGGCACGAGGATGCCTAGCATCGCATCAATGCCTTCCTGAATATCGGCGGCCCTCTCATGTTCATGGATTGTTCTCACCACCTCCTCGGTGTCTACCTTAAATTTCTATGGAATGGAGAAGGGGAGCGACTTCTAGTAGAAGTACAGGTCCGATGATGGAGGCTCGCTGATCGCTCAGGTAATCGAAATCCTTAATGGCCTTCATAGTATCTACTTTGAAGTCTTGTTCGGCGGCGATTTGAAGGAGGAGAGCGGCGGAAGGGAGAAGTCGAGTGATGAGAGAGAGAGAGAGAGAGAGAGTAGCGAGAGATTGATTTTAAGAAAAGGTAGAATTTTTGATATATGAATAAGGGAGTAGTATTGTATTATTAAGTTTTAATTAGTAGCTAACGACACAACATGGTGACCCTTATTTTTTAGCTAATTCTTTCCATTTTCGGAAACAAGACATCTTTAGCGAGAGTTCCCTAATTAGTATTACGAATTAATGTTTATAAATTTATTAATATATTTTTTCAATAAAATTAATTAATCTATATATTTTGTATAAAATTGTCAATATTACAGTTAATGTTTATAAAGTTGAAAAATATTAATTCTTTATCCATTTCATGATATAATAAATAAGTAATGTGACTTTTTGCCAAATAAATTTATGTCATTTAAGTTATGAATTTATGAGTCTGTGATATAACATCAAGATTGTTTGGCATGAGTAACATGTTTGCAATAATTTGTAACAACCTATGTTCGAACCCTACAATATCGAGCTCTGGTATACATCGGTATATGGTATGTACCAAAAGTTTGGGTATACAACGGTATACCGCGGTATGAGAAATCTCATATGATTATCGAATCAAAAAACTTCGATACGGTAGCATACCGTAACAAAATTACGGTATACCAAAAATTTGGTATTTTCTGTATTTTTCGGTACGGTATGTGCGGTATACCGATTTTTCGGTATGCCGTAACACCCCTAAACAGGATAACCCGAAAAGGAATACAATACATGTTTATTGGGAAAGATGGATTACATATCAAGTTTGTGTAGATTGATTTATGATTATTAAATCGACCCCTGACAGGGATTGTACACTAGATCAACCACTTAAGCAATGATAAACATAGTTTTTTCCTCGTTTATAGCGTGTTTTGATGTCGATTTTAGATGGAATATCATGTTTAGGAACAAGTATTTGGGTTGAATTTGTTTAATTTTGTAGAATGTGATACTAGTTCGTCTTTTTGTTGAAATTGCAGGAAATTGGTAAAAATCATGGTGTTTGAGCATGACGGAGTAGAAGCACAGCTCGGTACGAGTAAATCAGCGAAAGCGGCTTGAGACTTGGGCTTAAAACGAGTGAGAACGAGTCAAAAGAAACTGGAACTGTAAACTGTGATAACCTAGACGCAGTTGCGTGAGGGTCATCACAGTAGGTTTGAAGGAAGTAGGACGCGACCCAGACGTAGCCGTGTCTGGGGCGTTACAGTGTGACGGAAAAAGACTGTCTGCTACCCTGATGCCAAAGCGTCGGGGTCGTTTTCGGCTGTTGTTTTTATTTTGCGGGAATTACATAAAAGCCCTTACTTAGGGCTAAGATTTGGAAGTTATAAATGCCCTCAAAAGCACCGCTAAACATTATCTTTCTCATAATTTACTTTCAAAAATCCTGCATCTTTTGGTAGAGCTCTTGAAGAGAAGAGATGAAGGAAGAAGATCAAGAAATTCAAGTTCAACATAATCAAGACTTTTGTTTTCTTCTACGCTTTCTTTTGCTTACGAACATGAATTCTTGTGATTTCGTTGGTTTTGTTACTTTGTTCATGAGTAGCTAAATCTTTTTATTCTAGGGTTAGAGTGTAGGTGGATGATTTAACTGCGGATCTTTTGTAATCAATTACGCTATTTGTTCCTCCTTGTGTTCATGGTTTGATTGTTTGTTTAGTTGCTTGATCACCAATTAAACATAATTTGTTGTGTTGATTCGAGATTCGGGAGAGGATAATTAATGCTTGATCTAGGACATAAGACATGTTAATTATTTAACGCCCAAAATGTTTGATGTTAATGTGAGACAATAGATCTTAGGAGCTTTTAGGATTAACAAGCTAGTAATTATTTGGAGACAATTTTACGAACATGTTATCTACAGTTTAGGTACGCCCAAAAGGTTACTAGGCTAATTTGTGATCGTTTTAGGAGAGGATAAATCTTGTTAGTAATTGATTGGTTAAAGTGAAGTTGGATAAACCATCCATTGAAATCGAATCACTAGAATAAGCTTTCCCATATTTTCTTCGAAGTTCATTTGTTTGCTTATTTAAATTATATGTTTTTTAGGTTTAATAACTCATTAATTTTCGCAGTCTAAATAGAGGATAACAATAGAAATTAGTATTCACTAGTTTAATTAGTCTCTGTGGTATCGACCTTGCTTCTCTATCCGCAATTGCACCCTTACACTTGCGGCGTGTCAATAAATTAGCGAACAGACATAAATGAGAATACCAACTAAACTATATGCAGTCGGTAAATTAACAACAAGGTTCGACATTTTTTGCCACCTCCAATTTCAATCTCTCTTCTAACATCCCTTTCATGCCGTGAGCTAGCTGCAGCTTGTCGTTGCAGGTGGAGAAACTAATTAAGTTGCTTTCGGATAAATTAAGAATGAAGCACAATCAAATCGTGTGGGGTTTGAGAAGTAGTTGGCTGGAAAGAAAACATATTTGGCTATACGAAGATCTTCAAATCTTATTTTGAATAGTATTTTGATGGATACGCCGATACGGTAGATCATTGTTTAAGATTCCATTTGAAATAAATTCTTTAACAAAGAGAGTTATAAGAGATATGATGGGCTGACATTGCATATTTCAAGTAATTGTTATTATTCTTTTAAAAGAGGAAGTTCCTATAATGTTTGGCTCTGATACATGAAATCAAGACATGATATGATCATATACAAGCATATTTGGTGGCGCATTTTCTTAGTATATAAGTTTTCTTTTTTGGTTCATTCTTGATGAGTGGCTCTATTAATAAATCAAAGGTTTTATTAATAATGTGGGAGACTTAGAGACAGGTATAGGGTTGGAGTCCTTCCTCAAGGGCTTTTTATTTTTTTATTTTTATTTTTTACAGAGAATGTTGAAGGTTTTAGATGCCAATGATATACCTTGGTCATTATCTAAGAAAATGGATAACGTTCGTCAAAACGTATGATAAGTTCAATCTATTAGAGAGTCTATTCTAAGAAATAGTCGGAAGGTGTGATGATATTCAACTTATTAGACGACACTCATACAAATACAATAGATATATTTTAGGTACTTTGTAAGGAATTCGTTAATTAAGAGAATGAGTAGAGTTATGCTATATCTCTAAAGTCTAATCCTCAAGTATAATTATATATTCATTGTAATTAAAAATGAAATTGTACCCACATGTCCATTATTTGTCTATTTGACACCCATTTTATAACTTAAAATTATCCACTAACAAATCCACAACTTAATAAATTTCCTAGCTAAACTCCTACACGAACACCTCTTACGATTGTTTATTCAAATAAACCATTATGCTTCATGACCCAAAAGGAATGACATTTTTCTTTTTTTCATTAAATAAATTATATCATTCATAGCACATGATCTTCTGTCCCACAATCTAAGTATTTACGGTCGAAATATTAGTGGGATACGAGATTGTAGACAGAGGATCTGAACTGCATTCATAGTGATTAAGCACATACTTATGTAAGTAAAACATTATGTTGATCGCTGTTTACACCAAATAATCCTGCAAAATTGCTAGACCAAGAATTAGTATAGCAACATGTATCGAACACAGGGAACGGAGTATTTCAAACCTAAGAATCCTAGCAATCAGGGTTTGGTTAGCAACCACGCAAGTTTTTAGAATTATCTAATCTAAAGACAACGAAAATTAAAGCAAGAATGAAAGACGAAACTTACTAATGCAAACAAAAGCGGGTCCAACAAGATGATTCACACACACTCACAATCGATCACTGACACTATTAATTAATTAATCCACTCAAATCAATTAGTTGTAGGACACCGTAATTAAACTGACATGTCCCCTATCCCCCCTTAATTATTCGGTAATCGTCATGGTGGACATTGAAACGACTACTTCTCTAAATTAGATGCAACCTACGGTTGTGGGCAATCAATAGATTTAACACCTAATCAGCTTTAAGAACTAAGGGAACCCAATTTAGGAGCCTACTCGTAAGGTGGACATCTAATAGTCTCCTACCAAATTAATCTAATTGCCCTAAGACAATTCGCTACTTATTTAGCCTAATCCCACGAGAAACGATGGAAGTACTAAATTAGCTATGAATTAAACTAACATAGGGTGATCAAGCCCAAATTAATTAATCCAATTAATTAAACCTAAATTAATTCAGAACATAAGTGATTAATTTTAAGCCCTAGTCTCACGAAAATATGGTGGTGTGTGTTTCACATCTTTCCGGCCCCTTAAAAAACTTAGCTACGCATATCGGCCGGACTGACCAGACAGACCGGTTTGCTGAACAGAACACAAAACATGCTTAAAATCATGAAATAATTATGCACGAAAATTCAAACAATAGCGAAATAATTAAAACACAAATAAGTGCAAAATTAAACCCTAGGAATTAGGAAATAAAAAATTAAAGTCTTCAAATCAATCCAACATGAAAATTAAGCGGAAGCAATCCAAATACGGGAATGTAAAACGGAAGCAGGAACATGTTGTTTCTCCCAAATCTAAACTACGAACAATATCATAAAACTGAAATTCGAATGTGATGATGATTGAATGATGAAAAGGATCATAAAATAATCTCTCGTTGGACTCCCTTAGTGGCGTGAATAAGATGATGATCAATAAATAATCAATCCTTCTCCAATGTTTGTCTCCCCTCCGCCGTCATATAGATGATGATAAAGCTTTTATAAAATAATATCTCCCACCTTGCTAGTGGTGGATAATTGGTGATGATGATGAATGTATGAAAATTAGCTATGGTTTCGGAGTTTTTGGGCGTGAGAATGGGATCGGGATTATGAATCTCGTGTGTGTGTGCGGCGCCTCTTCTAGCCATATATATATGCCCCTTCCTTTCCTTCTCCGATTAGGTCTTCTAAGTATGGAAAAATATAATATAAAGTATATTATATTAATTTTTTTCCACACTTAATTTTCCTCTTAATTTCTTCCGGATTAAGCACATATTTCCTTTAATTCGCACCCGCCACATCAATGCCTCGTCAACGCCACATCATCATAAGAAACTGCAAAACAAACACCAAAACGCAATCCAACTGCCACAATATATGCCAAAATAAACGGAATATGGATAGTACGAATATAGACCTATCAAACCTCCTTACACTTAAACCATACTTGCCCTCGAGTATAAGGAAACAAAAGTGTTGGTCCGGAGACAAATATCAGGTGTAGAGGGGGGGGGGGTGAATACACCTGAGTACCGTTCTTTTTCTCGGTGAAGGTCAGCTGAAGCTGTTGGTTGCAACTGATGAACAATGCCAAATAAACCTTCGATCACGGGACGAGTGAGTCGGCCCATCGAGCTCTCCTACTGACTTTTGTCAGTACTTCGAAACTCAGTCGGAGACTTAAGTGTGTGGATAAGTGTGGGGCCCGGAGTTTGTCTCTTTTTGAAAACGTGTTTTCGCAGATTAAATTCTTTTGGCTGTGCGATTTTAGAAATACGTTTTATGCAAACTTATGATTTTCAAAGGTTTGTATGCAATAAAACAGTAAAGAACACAAGCAGTTTAACGTGGTTCGGATACGCAAGATCCTACGTCCACGGTCCTGAACAGAGCAGGATAACTTGTTGATTAGTCTGAGCAAGTCTCAAAGAAGGAAACCGTGCATGGGACGGATCCTTCTAAGTTTTAGTCCTTAGCGACTTTACAATTCAAACCTAAGTTCGAAAGGGAGCGAAAACAGTTCTCCACCAACTAATGAAGGAGTTCTTACAATAAGAACAGTTCACTAAAAATGAACTCCTTCGAATCTAAGCTATAAATCTGACAATGAGCTTAGGTAGAGAAGAAAGGGATCTAAAGACTCTAGAGAGAAGAACCACAAAAATATTCTAGTAAATGCAGATTCTTTCTGGATGTTCTGATTGAGTTGCTAGAGTGTTTGAGAGCTTGAGCAATTTCCCTTTTTTAATTTCGTGCTTCGCGCTAGTGGAGCTTCGAAATCTTCTCTATTTATAGCTGTGAGCGATGGCATATGTCCGTTGGAGACGACGATGCCACGTGTCACATGCTTCCAAAGAAAACGGCCATTAATTCGAACTTGTTGCGGCGAGGCGCTTAATTGCGTACATGAGAGCAGCTTTACTGTTTGGAGCAGGTAAGGCGTTGTCGGCTTCTCATTGGTCGAGGTTTGTGGTTAGTGAGAATGTCAGAGTTGACCGTTCAAACAACCTCGTATGATCTTCTGCTGAACTTTCGAAAAGACTTAAGTAGTTGGGTCGCTTTAAATACGTCTGATGAAGGCGCAAAGTCTCTGTCTTCTTCGACTGAGTCGGCTGACAAGGAATGTAACTTCTGAGTAAGTCAGCTGGCGACTGCGAAGGTACTGGGCTTGCATGAGTTCTTCTGCTGGTGACTTATCAGCTGCTGGATTGGCTTCTACTGAGGTCTACTCAGCTGATGACTGAAGAACGCAAGCGATTACACTGATGACGTGGGGTTCTGAAAAGTATCTTCGACAGAAGATCAGTTCAACAATTACCCCGTACAGGACTTAGACAAGAATATAAAAACGATTACAACAAGTCTAACCTATACATTAGCTAATCCTAACGACACACTGAACTAGTGATATCAGCTCGGTTTTGGGATCTTCGATTCCATAGTACTACTATGATTTCCCCCAATTTTCTTTTAACCACGAACAGCTGAGTATCATCTACTGACTCATATCCAACAAAAAGTATAAGTACTATCCAAATTCCATTACTCCCCAAAGACTCAAGACTCTAAAATAAAAAGATAAGGACGAAAACAAGACAAGGAAAAGATAAGAACACGACTCGAAACAAAAGAAAAGAACAACACAAAGACAAAGACAAGAAAACGACACGAAATAACACAAGAAGCAATACCAATCATATCCGTAATCTCCACACTCAATGAACTAGCAAAACATGTCAAACTATGCAAATATGAATCTCATCAAACAAGTAGAGTTGCAAATTTAAGACTAGGCACACAAATATCAATTTAGTCAAAAACCTAAGCAAAAGTGGATCATCCTCACGGTTCACTCAACACTCTCTAATCTAAGTCCGGTCAAGCCACTCAAAGAAAATAGTTCATCTGTCACGATAAAAGATTGTCACAACTGCAATGTCAAGGAGGTCTTTTTCTTTGGTTGTAATGGGGCTTAGGACATAGACAAATTTTCGTTGGTAAGGGTCCTAGGGGTTCTAAGCTCCAACAAATGTAGATCAATGTCATGCATGTCATACTCGCTTAAAATGAGATAATCAAGAATAGATAAATAACTCCCACCACTAAAGAATTACACATCAAATGCTACTTAATATATCAACAAATACCCTTCAAATAAACTGATTTATTTATTTATTTATTTTTTTTGCGTTGGAGCATCTCTATTCACTATTCACGAAAATCTGGGTACAAATACGATCGGACCTTAGATATTGCTATTCATATACAATTTCGGCGAACAACTAATTTCGTGGCATATACACTAGGTAGGCAAATGATATATAAGAAGATCAATCTCACACAAGCGTGTAAAACATGCAATGACACGGGAAAAGAGAAGGATAAAAAGGCCTCGGCTAAAATTTTCTGACTAAATCAAAGAATCGGTCAATGCTCAAATTTAGTTCACTAGGGGATAATGCAAGGTAGGAAAAATATTGTCGCGGCCAAATGGTTTAATCCCTAGTGCCTCCTATCACATATCACAAGTGGCTCACCTTTATTGCAACTTCATGGACAAACACTCTCAAAGAAATTAGTAGGAAGTGTCCTACTTTAAAGGCTCAAATCTAATATACGGCGTGTGTGTAAAATTCGATCAACTAATTACTTATTATTTCTCATCCCAAATTACATACAAATGTGCACCAAGTCCTACTCTTCACAACAACTAACATGCTTGCATATTGAGACATAAAGCACAACCAAACATGCTTAAACAAAGAACAAGAATGCATCAACTACTTCAATTTTTTGCATGCTTCGACGACACAAAAGAAAGGACGACACAAAGTGAAACGACGTACAGACATCCCTCCTTACACTTAACCCCTTGTGTGCCCTCACACAAGAAAAGACAAAGAAAAAGGACTGAGAACATGACAAAAACACATAACAAATACCCCTCCTTACACTTGAACGTTGCAAACGAGCAAGTAAAAGAGAAACAAAATATAGACACGAACACAAAAACACAAATACACAATAACAAGAAAATAAAAACAAAAGCAAAAGTGGGGAAAATGACGTCACCTATCGCCCGGAGGCGGAAGGCGAGAGAGAACCGTGCGCTCCAAATCATCAAAGCGCCGCCGAAGGCTGCAAGCTCACCATGCAACTAACTCCTCTGAGATCTTTTCTCCTTATACTTAAGTCCACAACATCCTTCGTAGCCTAGATTTGGAAAAACAACACAAAAACAAAGACCAAACAATAATAAAATCAAAGGAAATAAACGATAATAAACTCGGGTTGCCTCCCGGTAGCGCATTTCTTTAAAGTCTTTGGCTAGACCTCCTCTCAAAGGGTCAATCTGGTGGAGGTATGCATAGTGGAGTCTTATCCACTACCTTGAACATCTGATGCAATCTCTTCCCACGGTCTTTATACCACATGAAATCATCATAGGCCTCTCTCCAAAACTCTTTCTTACACTTGGTTGATGGCCTATCCACTTGCCAAATGATGGAAGTCTGCTCCCTAATCTCTTTATCCCTCATGTCTTTGGCATCCAAATCAGCAAATCCATGTGTGAGAGTGAGTTCCATCTTATCCTGCAACAAAGACGTCTCAAGATATTCTTGGACAAAGCTCTCAATAACATCAGTAGAAAGGGCATCTTCATTCTCACGATCATTAGGTTTCTTAAGTGCATTATCAATATGATGAACATAAATTTCATTATGATACTTAACACTTATGGAAACTTCATCAACATCAATCATTGCCCTAATAGTCTTCAAAAATGGCCTACCCAACAGAACACCCGCAGTACCCTCAACTTGCCTATCATTGGTATCTATAACATAGAAATCAGCAGGATAGACAAAAGTGTTAATTCTGACAAGGATATTTTCTAGTAAGCCTATGGGTGCAATGCATGATCTATCATCAAGTTGTATAATCACTCGTGTAGACACCAACTCAACTCCAGTTAATTAATTATACAGAGACAACGACATAACATTGATTGATGCACCTAAGTCACACATAGCCTGCTTAACCATCACATTTCCCATAAGACAAGGTAAAGTAAACATATCTGGGTCTACGCACTTGGCGGGGAGCATTTTCTGGATGATTGTCGAAATTAAACCCTAGGAATTAGGAAATCATAAATTAAAGTCCTCAAATCAATCCAACATGAAAATTAAGCGGAAGCAATCCAAATACGAGAATGTAAAACGGAAGCAGGAACATGTTGTTTCTCCCAAATCTAAACTACGAACAATATCATAAAACTGAAATTCGAATGATGATGATGATTGAATGATGAAAAGGATCATAAAATAATCTCTCGCTGGACTCCCTTAGTGGCGTGAATAAGATGATGATCAATAAATAATCAATCCTTCTCCAATGTTTGTCTCCCCTCCGCCGTCATATAGATGATGATAAAGCTTTTATAAAATAATATCTCCCCCTTGCTAGCGGTGGATAATTGGTGATGATGATGAATGTATGAAAATTAGCTATGGTTTCGGAGTTTTTGGGCGTGAGAATGGGATCGGGATTATGAATCTCGTGTGTGTGCGCGGCGCCTCTTCTAGCCATATATATATATATATGCTCCTTCCTTTCCTTCTCCAATTAGGTCTTCTAAGTATGGAAAAATATAATATAAAGTATATTATATTAATTTTTTTCCACACTTAATTTTCCTCTTAATTTCTTCCAGATTAAGCACATATTTCCTTTAATTCGCACCCGCCACATCAATGCCTCGTCAACGCCACATCATCATAAGAACTGCAAAACAAACACCAAAACGCAATCCAACCGCCACAATATATGTCAAAATAAACGGAATATGGATAGTACGAATATAGACCTATCACATTACCTAATTAATTTTTGGCCGTATTATGGGGAGTCAATTGCCAAAATAACACTCTCCAAAACTATAATTCCCCAAATAACACTCTTTCAAAAATAATCACCAAACTAACACTATTTTATCCACCTATATACTTATTTACTAAATGAATATCTATATGGAAAATACTTTTTATTTATTACATTTACTTAATTACAAAGCAGTACAGTTCATTGTAATAAAATTGTATTTCTAAATAAAAAGGATAAAATATATTTTTTAGTTTTTTAATTATTTTGTACGTGTGAGGTGTTTTTATATAAATATTAATTTTTTTATTTGTTTCATTTTATATTTAATTTTAAATCAAAGAAAAATATTTTATTTTTTTATATGAAAATACATAACTCTTTTTATAATTTTAATATAATTATTGCAATTTGGTTGGAAAGAAACTTTTTTCGATATTTTTTAAATAAAAACTTCAATAAAAAACTATTTTTATTTGCTTTGTTACTAAATAATTATTTTTTTCGTATTTTCGAACAAAAAAATAAAATTTTTTTGTTTAATTTTTTAGTATTCAAAATGCTAATAGTAAAATTAAATACAAAAATAAAATTTATTTTGCATGTAGATATACATTTGATAAATAAGTGTATAGGTGGCAAAAATAGTGTTATTTTGGGAATTATTTTTTTGGAGAGTGTTATTTTGGCAATTGACTCATATTATGCGCAATATCACGATATGGTTGTAAAATGAATCAAATATTTTTGCCCGATTTAACATTCGTATTCAAAATTTGATATTCATATTCGAAATTTTAATATTCGAATTCTAATATATATATTCGATTCAATTTTGTTAATATTCAAATAAGAATATGAAATTACAATATTCGATTCGATATTCACAAATATTTAATTAAATTTTATATTATATTTAATAAATAAAATATAATAATAGAATTCAGTAAATAATTTAGTCCATAAATAGTATATATTGATCATAATTGAATTTTTCTTATTTAAATATTTGATATTGGTAATGATTGCTTTTATGATTTTAAAATATTATTTTATCAATATTGAAAGTTACTTATACTAAATTTGATAATTAATGTTATTTATTATATTATTTGTTCTTAATGGAGTTTTAAATTGAATTGAATATTTATCATTAACTATCGAAAATGAATCAAATATTCATATGGGAATATTCAAATACTATAAAATACCAATTAAAAAATGAATAGTCGATTCGATTCGAATAACATAAATGAATCTATACGAATCGGATTTAATATTCGAATAATAAACGAATTCCAATATGAATACTCGAATTGAATCGAATATTTGAATAACATAAATGAATCGAATATGAATCGGATTTAATATTCAAATAATAAACGAATACAAATATGAATACTCGAATAACAATAAATACAAATTGAATACAACGATATTCGACTCGATTCAGTTCATTTAATTGATTTTAAATATGTAGAGTACTGTTTAAAGTTAGTATCTACACATAAAAGACAATATAATAAGAGGAAAGTAGGGCCATATCTTCTCTTTCATTGTTTAAGGACAATCATGGAATCCCCTAAATTATTTGCAGATCTCAGCCGTATTCCGGATTGCAAGCTTCAATTGAAAATTAGATCTTGAAGATCCTGAAATAAGTAAACATGTTTCCTTTCCAACCAAATGTAGATTTAGTTTTTGGAGCCCCAACCACTTCCGAAGCGTATCAAATCGACGATGATCTGATTTTGAATCATGCCTCCATGGAAACCAATTTAATAAGCTTCGGCAACGACGACTGGCAGCGCAGTAGTGAAGTAGCCAGTTTCGAGCCGGCTCGACAAAGGCAAAGAGAGAGCAAGAAAGAGTTGGATGAAAGGAAGGTTATGCATAGAGAGGTGGAGAAGAGGAGGAGGCAAGAGATGTCGACTCTTCATGCTTCTCTCGCCTCCCTTCTTCCTCTCAAGGTATTTTCGATGCATGGGTTTAACTTTTATAATGTTCTTGATTAATTAAACCTACCTAGCTAGCTAACCCTTGTTTGAGTTTTGATTAGGTTATTGCTTAATTACCTCATGCCTTAATCATAATTAATTTGTTTACATGAAGGGGAAGCGCTCGGTTGGTGATCAGATTGGAGAAGCAGTGAAGCACATAAAGGAGAAGGAGAAGGAGATCGAGAAACTGAAGATCCGGAGAGATGAACTGAACAAGTCGTTCGCTCCTTTAAACCCTAATCTCTCGAGTTCGAATGCTATTGATGGGTTTGTCACCGTGAATATGGCGGAGGATGGTATGGAGATTCTGGTCTCGAGTAAGAAAGAAAGATCCGATTTAGGGTTGTCAAGGGTCCTTGCCGTGTTAGTGGAAAGACAGCTCGATGTGGTTAGCTGTGTTTCGACAAGAACCAATGACAGATTTCTTCACAAAATTGAGATTGAGGTAAGTTTGAGGAAGAAGAATCATTGCAAAATGTAGAGGTTTTTATTTCTGAAGTTATTATGTTCGATTTGGACTTATAATCATGTTTGTGTATATATATAACCTTGATATATTCTTGCAGGCCACAGATATGAGGAATGTTGATGTATCAGAGCTGCAAGATAGACTGACCGACGCCATCAACTAATAATCTGATATACATATTCGGCATCAGCAATAACTACACTGGCTTGAGTTCATGAATTAATAATCTTCATCTGTTAGACGAAATCGATCGAGAAGATATATAAATTTGAGTTCATGAATAAAGATTTAGATGGGTCGATATTAATGTATAAATGGTACTTGGGGGGCTCATCTCTCTCTGTAGATTTAGTATTACCGAAAGGGATTGAATGGTAAACTACTTAAGTGAGATGTGTAATTAACTATATTTGTTTTTCCATATCCTATAATGTTTTAATTTCAACTGTAAGAACATTGAAGAGAGAAAATTTTGATTGTGTGGTAGCCTTTTTCCATTGCATGTGCATGATTTCTTCTTTACTTAGTAGCTAATAGCTATACTGTAAAAAGAGGAAAACATGGTTTAATTATGGGATGAAATAATCATGGATTAATATATATCTCATATAGTAATTAATTAATCGTTTTGAGCTTCATCAGGTTCATCTATAAAGTCTAATTAATATTCACAAATCCCAACTGGTGCATGTATATATGTAAGAAGTTGATGTTTATTTGTACATGTATAGCAAAAGTACTTCAATTTTATCAGTCAAATTGCAAGGTAGTACTGTATGAGAATGAAATGAGTTTATATAGTCATACTTTATAAGGAGAGCCTGATTTGGTATGAGCTAAATAAAGTAGGGGTAAGTGCTGTACAGGTATATTATGTATTTAAGGGCCACTGGCAAATGCTTATAAACACTTTTTTATATTAATAATGTAAAACAGATATATATTGTATTTTGAAAATTATGGTGCTACGCACCATAAGCATCTTAATTAAGAGGCGGTCTTCCGTGTACCCGTTATACACCTGCAACCCCGTTATTTTTGCAGTTTTGGCCCGGATCCAGATTTATATATATGGAGAGATTAAATCCTAGTTTCACATCCTTTTTATTTTGTCCTTCATTCTCAACGCAGCACCTCTTTCTTCTCTCTGCATCTCAACACAAAAATAGATCTCTCTCATCACTCTCTGCCTTCGTTCATCCCTCAACGCAGCCAAGTCACCGACGAGTCTGCAGGCTTGTACAGTTTTGGCATTTTCGACGATCGGAAATTCATACGTTACCAATTTGTCTGAAACTTTAGTTGGTAGTAAAAGACACGTCGTGATATATTCTGACCAAATGAATTATAATTCTAACAGTTAGATTTTGAGTTATATTTATTGGGATTTTACTGTTAGTTTTGTGGACGTTTTATGTCTTTGTTTTTCGGTTTGTGATTCTAGTGCCTTCGTAGTTGTTGTTAAGGGCTAGATATCGTATTGTGTTTGCTGAATTGTACTCTCTATTTGGTTATAGTGGATTTGGCTATACCTAAGGGTTTCGTAGTTTTTACCTCTTTACATTGAAGAAGGTTTTCCAAGTAAATCTTGGTGCTCTCGTTGTTCGTATTGATTACTCCCTCCGTCCCTATTTTATATGCCTATTTGACTTTACACACATATTAAGAAAATATTTAATGATATAAAAGTTAGATAAATATTGGTATTGGAATTTGAGTAATTAAAGTAAATTACTAAAACGTTAAAGACATAATTGTGTTTGTTATTAGAAAAGTTGGATAAAGTAGTCTTTTTCTAAATTCTCACATTAATTAGATGTATTAAAGTTAGTGAAAAATTTAGTTAGACATAAAAAATTGTTAATAGACATATAAATTTGGGACAAACGAAAAAGGAAAGTAGGCATATATATTAGGGACGGAGGGAGTATTATATTTCTTTAGTGTTTTAGACCTATTTGGTATTGGTTTATACTACTAATATATTCTGCAAGTTGGGAGATGCTATTAATTTGATTTCTGATAAGCATGTATTTCTGTAAATTTCAAATGACACTTTTGTTATGAACAAATTACATTTTTGATACTCAATAAATTAGACTTTTATTCAAAATAAATGACACATTTGTTCACAACAAATGACACTTTTGTTCAAAACAATTGTGATTTTTTTCAAAAATAATTGATACTCAATAAATGTCAATTTTGTTAAAACAAATGACCGTTTTGTTCGAAACAAATGACATTTTTTTAAAAAATAATTGATACTCGATAAATGACATTTTTATTCAAAAAAATGATACTCAACAAGGTTGGAGGAATATCGCATTATTTTAATGGTAATTTGGCCTAAGTGGTCTCCAAATATGTAGTTTTTAGTCAAATTGGTCCCCAATTCAAATTTCTTGGCCAAATTGGTCCCTGCAATTTTATATTTTTGCTAAATTGATCATTCTGTTAATATTTTTGTCAGTCAACACAGTTTTAGAAAATATTTTAGAATTTTAAAAGGCTACTTTCGGAATAAAATTTCGAGGACCAAGTCGGCCAAATTATTTTTAACCAAAATCTTGGTCATCGGTAAAATTTATGATAAAAATATTGGTCGAATTAGTACTTAGTAAAATTTTGGGTAAAAATATTTTGGCCAAATTGGTCCTCCGAAATTTTATTATGAAAATACCCTCTCAATGTTTTAATATCTCTTTTAAAACTATGTTGACTAACGAAAAAAATTAAAGAAAGAACCAGTTGGACCAAAATTCAAAATTTTGGAGACCAATTCAGCTAAGAATTCTTTCGGCTGAACGACAGATGTTATGAGTTCTTTCGGCTGAACGACAGATGTTCAACTGAATCTATCAGCTATTGAACTCTAGATAGCCTACTGAGTTCCTAACATGTTGAACTCAACTAAGCTATTACATTATATCAGGTTCATCATTCAGCTAGGATTTTGGGATCTTCAAATCTTATCATACTGAATCTCATCACAATAATATTTCCCTATTTAATGATGTCAAAACCTTTTACATCGTTATATCTATCAACACAATACACCAAACACAATTTCCCCCTATCTAAGATGATATATTTCTATCAACACAATCTCCCCCTACAACACAAGACTACTGTCTATGAGATAGATCAACTAAGCACCGAGGGACAAACACATAAATAAATAACATGTGTGTGTGTTCTGATAACTGAGGTGACCTGTGAAATCAAGTTATCTAGTCTTCTCGATATGTCGAGGATGTCACCCTTGAGCCATGTCTCTCAGATTTTGATTGTTTCGGACACGAGCTTTCATCCCTCTTCGACATCCACTAGTCTAGCTTCCATACTTGATGCGCGTTTCTCTACCATCATTTATGTTTGTCCTAATATCCGGCAGGTTGGACCAAATTGTTATAATTACGAAAAAAAAATGATTAAGAAATTTGTTATACACAAATCGTCAGATTCCAATGACTTCAAGAGAGAACTCTTACAAGAAAGAGAGAGCTTTTATTTTCATTTATCTTCTAGCAAGGGCTTGACACATTTACAAGGGTGCAAGCCTCCTTTTATAGAGATTATTTTAGGATAAAATAGTAATATGCTTCTTAAATCTCATTTTCCTCTCAGATCCCCATCTCCCAAAATCCCTGCCTCCCATTTTCCCCCGACGGGTGTAGACCCGCATAGGGGGTTTCCCCCAATTCCCTCTATCTGGGGCATAACTCCCCCACCCCACACACCCCACCCACCCACCCCACCCCCACCCCAAACCGTAACATATTCTTTAATTATCATTGTAATTAATCTGGAGATAAGACTTGGTACATCTAGACATGAATGATGGAGTTATCCTTCCCGACCAAGATTATCAATTGAAGATACTTAGCCGATATATTTTATCATGTTCTGATAGTAATTCAATTTGTAATTATTATTTTTATTACAATAAGAAACTATGATTGAACTTTAATTATTTCATATTCTTTTATTCTATATTCCTATTGCTTTTTCTCATATCTTTGTGAATATATTCTAAGATAAGAGATCGATAATATATAGTGTAATTGATATTCTCACTTATGCGTATTTGGTTTATCAAGAATTGATTTAGAGGGTGTTTGCAATAGCTTAAACTTTTTTTAAGTGTTTCAATTAAGGAGAAGTTGGTAAAAGTGACTTATTGGAGAATATGAGGTGTGTTGGCAAAAACTGCTTAAAAGTAAAAAAAATAAAAATTGAAAGAATAGTGTTAGAACTAAAATTTTATATTTTAGTAGCTTATTTTGAGATTTAAAACTAAAACGTCAAATCATATCTTCTCCGAAATTATAAATATGTGATTAAGTTAGAAAAATTAGTTAAAACCAACTTATTCAACTTAAATGTAAAAATTTTGAAAAATTTAAGTTGTTGCAACCGCTTAAATTCAACTTTTCTTAAATTAAGTCATAAGCTAAATAATATAAGTTATTTCAAACACTCCTTTAGTATTCAATTCACGCTAGGATTGATTTAAATTATTAATATTACACATTTCAAGATAAGAGGATGACCATTCACTCACCTACGCGCGTCATCACTCGACAACTTATTCATGTCACTTGTAAACGTGTGACTTGTCCGAAAATTAAACGACTTGAAATATCCCTAATATATTACTAATCGAATACATCCGATAATACAAACGGAATTGATGGAAAGATTAAAAAAAGTACTAATAAATTTTATCTTTATATGTGTGAACACGATGTCACTCTCGTAACTGTAAAGAAGCACAACAAAATACTCCCTCCGTCCCATTATTTATGTCCCATTGGAACTGAGCACGGTAATTAAGATAGTGGAGGTAAAGGTGTAAAGTTGTGGTGTAAAAGTATAAAGGGGTGGGGTCCACTTGCTTAGATTGATTGTGGTCCACTTATTTATTTCCTTATTTGGTATGTGACATAAATAATGGGACAACTAAAAAAGTCAAGTGAGACATTAATAATGGGACGGAGGGAGTATTAAAGAGCGTCATATTTTTTTTTATGATGAGGAACCCGCAATCGCTACCTTTGGTGCGCACACATAGCGTTTTCAATGTAAGTCGAACTTATGATCTATCGATCCCGAATCACCCACCTTTACCGCTATGTCATCGGGAACAAAGAGTGTCATAATCTTTAATGTTTATTGAGATTTTATTGGTGGGATGGGCCACTGCTCATCTTGACACTCAGCCAATAATATGTCCTGCGGTGATTAAGAATTCTAAATAATTAATCTTTAATGTTTATTGAGATTTTACAGGTGGGATGGGCCACTGCTCATCTTGACACTCAGCCAATAATATGTCCTGCGGTGATTAAGAATTCTAAATAATTAATCTTTAATGTTTATTGAGATTTTACAGGTGGGACGGGCAACTGCTCAATAATATGTCCTGCGGTGATTAAAAATTCTAAATAATTAGTCCCACCGTACAGAAAATCATGTTCACGAAAATTAAACGTGCAACAGTGTTAGGTATCACTTTTCTTTTAATTATATTAATTAGAAAAATAAAGGTCGATTGTGAAATAATCGATTTAGTTATTAACCACGAATTGGTATGCGAACTTATATATGTTCCTATTGAGAAATTTGAATATAAAGTAAGAAATGAAATGTAATTACAACCAAAAAATTATACAGTAAAATAAAACTAAACGAGAATTAAGGAAATTTAATTGGGTTTTTAGGTTATGGGAGTGAATCTGGTGAGAACCACATTTAATTTGAGAACTACAAACCATGCATAATCTTTATATGTTCTATGCATAATCCTTGCATATTTTATGCAAAAAAAAAAAAACCCTATTAGTTTATACTTTTAATCTTCTGCATAAAACATATAATGATTATGCATGATTCTCAATTTTCACGTTAAACGTAGATTCTCACATTATCCACTCTCTTTAGGTTATTATATTATAATCAGTAGCGCCCACACACACACACACACACACATATATACATATATATATATATATATATATATATATATATATATATATATATATATATATAGGGTGTGTATCCTATAAGAAGGGTTCTTAAAATAAGAAATAGGAAAGATTTATATTCATAGATTAATATCTAATCAATGGATAAGATTTTTTGTAATTTTTATCATCTAAAAAATCATATAATAAGGAAAGGGTATATTAGGCAAAAAAATATATGCATATTATAAGGTTTTTAAACTCCCTTTTTTTTGTATGCTTGCTCCATTATTTAGATGGAAAATCTCCCTAAAAAAAAGGAAACCTTTGGACTACCATTAAAAATATTAATTCACTATTTTCTAAAATAATGTAATTGTGCTCTAATACTTAATTGAATGTATATAAATAAATAGTATTATGCATAGTTATTTGAAATATATGCATATTTAGCACTAATAATTACATCATGTGATACAAAAAAATTCACAAATATTCAATGCATATAAATGAATATTATTATGCATAATTATGGTTAATTTCATGCATATTTAGACTTTGATGAACCGAAATATTAATTTACTATTTCTATAATTATTTGTTCCTTATACTGATCATGAAAAAATGAGTATTTCTGGAATTAATACAACTCTAGATCAAATCTCTCAGCCTGAATATATGGTTAAAGTGTCTAAAAGCGAAAGTTCCAGAAACCCTGGATCACCAACTCTTTCAGATTTTGGGTACAATGTTTTCATGATTTTTAAAGAAAATTTTATCCCTAAAGCTATCCAAAAAAGTTTAAACAAAACCGAAAATGTTTATAAAAGAAAATGGTTTCTTTGCGACCTTTCTTTAAAACAAAAAACCTTATATTCTAAAATATATGAGGAATGGAGAAAAACTACTAATTTAAAAGTAGATTTCTTTATCTGGCTTGAAAACATTTATTTTCCTGCAAGAAAAAAGGAATTTTCAAATTTCTCAGATAAAGAATTTATTTCTGTTCTTGAAAAAAATTATAAAATTTTTATTCATGAAACAGGAGAAGAATCTAATGAGATTCATCCCCCTTTTTCGACCTTACAAATTAAAAAAGGAGGAAAATATATTTATGCTGTTCCTATTAAATCGGAAACAGGAAAAGCTGATTTTGATCATATTGTTCAACAAAACAATTTTGCAAATTTAGCTTTACATACTATTGGAAATCAGACCAATAGAATTGAAGAAATTTTGTCTCCAAAAAAGACTGAGCTAAAATGTTCAGATACGATTATGATAAAACCTCCTCCTAATCTTAAGAAGGAAAAATTCCATTTAAATTCTAAAAAGGATGGAGAATTTCTTGAAGGATTAATTACAAGACTTCAAAAAATAAATATTAAAACTGAAGCTTCTAGCTCAGAAATTATCTCGATGATTTCGAAAGATAATAATTCAGAAACATCTGAAGATGAGACTCAAGTTAATAAACTTGAAAAGATCTCAATAATTAAACCATATTATAAACGTTCTACACCAATTGATCTTCAAATTGAAGAAGAAAAACAATTGGTAAATTACAGTGGTGAATCAATCACTGAGTGGAACCTTGATGGTAAATCTGAATATCATATTAAAACTATGGCAAAGCAAATGCTTATTTACTCATCTGCCGCCAAGCTAAAAGAAAATAATGATAGGCAGATTGCTCAAGCCATTATTTATGGGTTCACCGGGCCAACTTCAAGGTTGGTGGGATTTTTATATTTCAAAAGAAGCAAAGAATAAAATTCTTAATGCTACTTTATTTGATCCTATCTCTCAAAGAGAAGAATCAGATGCGGTTAATACACTTATTTATACAATATTATCTAATTTTGTTGGAGCTAATACTCTTCAACTTGATAGATCTAATAAGCAATTATTAAATTTAAGATGTCAAACACTATCTGATTTTAGATGGTATAAAGATGTCTTTATGTCCAAGGTTTTAACTAGGAATGACTGTAATATGAATTTTTGGAAAGAAAAATTTATTGCAGAATTATCACCGCTTTTTGCGGAAAAGGTTTTAAACAAATTAAAAGCAAAAACGGCACATGAAGAAATTCTCTGGGAAAATCTTTCCTATGGTGATATTTCTGCAGAAATTACTGCAGAAGGAATGGTTCTTTGTAATGATATCAAGTTGAAAAGACAACTTGAATTACAAAGAAACGAAAATAGAAATATTATTGGCAATTTTTGCGAACAAATCGGGCTTGAAACTGAGTCCTATCGTGATAGAATAAAGAAAAAAGACAAGCTTAAAAAGAAGCAAAAGTTTTTTCCTACAAAAAATTTCTCTAATAGGAGAAAAAAGTCCACTAAAGGACTTCCAAAGGATATAAAGAAAAAATATCCTAAAGCCTCTAATAAAGAAGCTCAACCAGTTTGTTGGAAGTGTGGAAAAATTGGCCACAAAGCCAACAAGTGTTATGTTAAAAAGAAGATTAATAATCTTAATATTGATAGAGATTTAAAAGAATCTCTTTGCAATATACTTCTTAATGAAGAAGAACCAGATGAAGAGATCTTCATCAGAGTCATTACTGATTCTTTTGAATATTCTGAATCAGGAAAAAATGAAATTGAGTCTGATATACAAAGTTGTAAATCAGATTGTGATTGTGATGAATGTCTCATAAATTTTATGGGATTAGAAATAAATGTTATCTCTATGGAAGAAAGTTTTATTCTGGATCTAATTGATCAGATTACTGATCCTTTAGAAAAAAGAAAAGCTATTGAGCATTATCTTTCTTTTGCAATTAATTCAAAAGAACCTAAAATAGGTCAATCAAAATTATCAACAAAAGTCAATCAAGAAAAGGATTTATATTCCTATGTAAAAATTCTTGATAGAGCTTCCCAAAAGGAAAGAGAGCCTACTATAAATGAGTTACAAAGCGAGCTTAATCAGATAAAATCTGATATTAAGATTCTTAAAGAAAAGGTTGATTCAATTACTAATTCTAGTGATTGGAACCAAGATTTCACTTCGTCGGATGAAGATGACGAAGTTTCTTCTAAAGAGAAAAATTCTGAAATAAATCAAATTGATTTTAAAAATTTCGTGTGGATTAATAAAATTTATCAAATAAAATCACAAAAGTGGTTTACAAAAGTAACACTTGTTATCAATAAAGAATTTACTATTACTATTGATGCTCTTCTCGATACAGGAGCAGATGTAAATTGCATCAATGAAGGCATTATTCCTTCAAAATATTATTCTAAAACAACACAGTTTATAACGGCTGCTAATAAACAACCGTTAATTGTAAATTATAAACTTTCTGATGTTGCTATTTGTAACTCAGGAGTTTGTATCAATACTACATTTATCTTAATAAAAAATATTTCTACGCCTGTAATATTAGGCAATCCATTTATTCAAATGCTTTTCCCCATTAATAAAATTAATGAAAAAGGTTTATTTACTACTCTTAAAGGTAGAAAAATCTTTTTCTTTTTCAACAACTCCTGTTGTTAAATCTATAAATATATTACAACAGGATATTGACAATAAAATTTGTTTCATAAATTCTTTAAAAGAAGAAATTACTTTCAAGAAAATAAATGAAAGTATTAAAACAGACAAAGTTAAAGAAAAAATTAATTCGATTCTTCAAAAAATTAATACAGAAATTTGCGCTGAAGTCCCAAATGCTTTTTGGGATAGAAAACAGCATTCTGTTGATCTTCCTTATACTGAAGATTTTGAAGAAAATAAAATTACTACAAAAGCTAGGCCTATTGCTATGGGAGCAAGACTTTTAAAATATTGTCAAGAAGAAATTGAAAGTCTGTTGCAAAAAGGTCTAATTAGACCAAGTCATAGTCCATGGAGTTGCCCAGCTTTTTATGTTGAAAATGCCTCAGAAATAGAAAGAGGTGCTCCTAGACTTGTTATTAATTATAAACTGCTTAATAAAGCACTCAAATGGATAAAGCATTGGATTTGTTAAATAGAATTTTTAAAGGAAATATATTTTCTTCTTTCGATCTTAAATCAGGATTCTATCAAATACAGATAAAAGAAGAAGATAAATATAAAACAGCTTTTACTGTTCCATTTGGACATTATGAATGGAATGTTATGCCATTCGGGTTAAAAAATGCTCCAATGGAATTTCAAAATATTATGAATAAAATTTATAATCCTTATATGGATTTTATTATTGTTTACATCGATGATGTCTTAGTTTTTTCTAAAACAATTGATAGATACTTTAAACATCTTAATATATTCATCAGTGCTACTAAGCATGCGGGATTAGCAGTCAATCCTAAAAAGGTTAAGCTATTCCAAACAAGAATAAAATTCTTGGGTCATTACATTGAGAATAGAATAATTACTCCTATTAAAAGGGTTATTCTATTTTCAGAAAAATTTCCAGATAAAATATCTGATTTAAATCAATTACAACGATATCTTGGTTGTCTCAATTATATTGGGGATTTCTACCAAGATTTAGCTAAAGATTGTAAGCTATTATTTCAAAGATTAAAAAAGAATCCTCTTCCTTGGACAGATGCTCATACAGAAGCAGTCAGAAAAATTAAAGAGAGAGTTAAAGAACTCCCTTGTTTATCATTATCTAATACAGAAGCTTTCAAAATTATTGAAACAGATGCTTCTGAAATCGGATATGGTGGAATTCTTAAACAAAAGAATTCTGAAAATTCTAAAGAAGAATTAGTTAGATTTACTTCAGGAATTTGGAATAATTCTCAAAAGAATTATTCAACTGTCAAGAAAGAATTATTTTCAATTGTCAAATGTGTTACTAAATTTGAAAGTGACATATTAAACAAGAAATTCTTGATAAGAGTCGATTGCAAATCTGCAAAAGATATACTATTTAAAGACGTTAAAAATGTTGCTTCAAAACAAATCTTTGCTAGATGGCAATCTATTTTAGCATGTTTTGATTTTGATATTGAGCATATTGCTAGGAAAAATAATTCTCTACCAGACTTTTTAACACTTGAATTCTTGCAGGGACAATCAGTGGAAGCAGATTGTCAAAAGACAAGCACAGGCTAAAAAGCCTACGGCCCCGGTAAAAAGACCAATGTTAATCTTGTCCAAAAACAATCAGAAACAAAAGCAAAATATTGCTACAGCAAGTACAAACCCTGCTGAAGATTTATCCAAATTTGATCCTAATACGGAATTCAAGGATGATGATGAAGCTTATGATCTTCAATATTATAAAGATGCTATTTTCCTCCAAAGAGGAAATAGAGACGAGATAAAATATCCATATCTTATATCTGGGGTTATTAATTGTTTTCCTGTTGAAACAGATCTAAAAGGTCTATCCCCACTACAAATTGCACAGGGTCATCTTAATAAAGATCTCCCAAATCATTTTGGGAAGAAAACCCGAGAATATTTTGAAGCAATTCTCGTTGAAACAGCCTCTGTTGAAATTCAGCACGCTACGAAAAATCAAAAGGAAATTGCCTTTTCCAAATTTCTAATCAAAAGAATTCTTATACCCTCTAATTGGGGAGTTCCCTTGCATCAGGGACGACAACTTGAAACCTATCAAGGTTTCCCCAATTATTACAATTATCATGATTATATCAAAGCATGGGAAAATACCCTTATCTACGAGAATTCTTCTCGTAAGCATTCATGGTGGATAAAATTCACTCTTGATGATGTAAATCAATTTATTCCAAATTGGTTTTTATCATTCTTTTTTCTCCTGGGGGGCATCTCCTATCATTTTCCCCCGAATGATTAAACGAGTATGGGAAAAATTCCATGAAACCAATAATCAATTTGTGATCATCCAAATTGTTCTCCAATTCATGAACCATTATGGGATTTCATGGATCATTAGATGGGATTATATCCTGCAGAATACAAGATTTGAGAAAAAGGAACAGAAGTTCACCATTAATATGCTTCAATGGAGAATACTCCTTAAATGGTGGCCTAAAGAAGACTTCTTTGGAGAAGGAAAAGTGTTTGATAGAAAAGGAATTTTTTCAATCAAACCAGCCCAAGAAATTCAAAGGCATTTGAATGCTGAAACTCCTTCCCATTCATCCTTGCTTAAAAACCTATTTCAGACAATGGATAAAGAGTCCATTTCTACAATGTGGAAGGAAGTTTTCGGGAGGGAAATGGATAGCCCATCTTCGTCTAATTCTTTACAACAAAAGAAGACGAACTCATGAAGGATGCTCAAGAGCCGATCACTGAAGATGAGATTGAAAAATTTACCTTGGCATTAATGAGTGGAGAAGATAATCCGAATTTGCCCCATTAAGGGAAGACATCTGTCAAGAACAAAAACGTAAGCGATTACGTTAGCAAAAGGCTAAAAGCCTCAATAATGTAATCTACTATTTTCCTACTTTTTTGTCTATTTAAGTGTGCTTGTATTTTATTCCAAGGGCATCGAATTCTAGCCTTGTAAAATCCTCTCTCTAGAATCCTCCCTCATCTTGTAAGAAAAGCTTGAAGAAGTTTAATGTAAGTTTTCTTTTTAATATTTCTTTACTCTGTTTATAATTTATGAGCAGTTTATATTTCATTTCATTTCATAATTCATGAATGATTGGAATGTTGGTAGTTATTTTCTAAGACGCATTAGATTAAACAAAGAAGTTTGGGATCCACCTTTGGATTATGAACTTACTAGTAAATTAACTTATAAACAAAAATTAAGCATAAGGTTAAATTGATTAATCTTTTAATCAATCATCTAAAAGAGCAAATAGCTAATCAAGAAATTCTTGACTCAGTAAAAGAAATATATTATCAACCTCAATTGAAGAGGGCCTTGAGAAGCTTAAGAGCTTACGAACATCAAGGTACAATATTTTTGGCGTAAAACGCTAACTTTAAAATATCGATCCGCGAAAGAGTGGTATATATATATATATATGACCATGGAGTGATTCCTGTGTGAACAACTTTTATCGTGTGAACACTATACTTTAAAGATAAATGTACTGCATTTTTAAAATGATAAGACTACATTTAAGGGGCATTTTTCTAATCTGACAAATAAAGTATAGTACATTTGCCTTTAAAGTGCAGTACATATATATTTAAAGTGCATTATTCACACATTCATAAGATAAGAGCATGTTCACATTTGAACCTCCTCTTATATGACCATTTTTAAAAATTATAATCAATATAATTAAGTAATTAATAATATTGAAGAAAAGAAAGAAAAAAAATATAAATGTAAATATTAATAAAAAATGATCCCATCCACCAAATTTAGAGCAAGTGAAAAGCTAGATTATCGTGTTATACCATTTATCTTAATTCTTACCCGTCCATGATATTGCCGGCAGATCCTTTATTCCAAAATTCTTTTTTTTTTCGATTTATTTGGTTGAGAAAGATGGGTTCCAGGCCGTACTCGTTTGATCCCTAAACGGCTTTGTAGAGAGCGGTATGTCTAAGTTCCGGGAGTCGCAGATCCTCTGCCGGTAGTGGAAGGCGAGATGTAGGACTATCGAAAGTCAAAACTATCTATAAAGCCGGGTGGTCTTATGATCTTAATAGTCCTCCTACGGTACCCATACACGAATGACGAATCTAAGTATAACAAAGAGTATCATCAAAATTCTAAATCTCTCATAGGATCAAATTTAACCAAATTTAAAATATATAGCAAAAATTTAAAATATATTATAGTGTCATAAACGAAACTATAATGCGACTTTTATTGAGTAACATAAAATATAGAATTAAAATATATAGCAAAAATTCATATGTTAGCTCCACTTCAGCGCCGGCAGAGAGTGGAGGCATATATATTATGGTATGATTGGTATCGTATGATTTAATTAAAGAACAAAATGAATTGTTGATCTTCTGCATCGATCTTGTACCTATAATATTTTGTCCGATAAGTAGATGGCTTTATCCCGTTCTGATGAATCTGTTTTTATATAATTAAATTATTATTGTGTAGTGTTTAGTCTTAATTTTCTGGAACGATCTTCTTGTCTCACTTGTTAGTTTCTATTTAAGCAAAAAAATAAATAAAAAAAATAATAATAATAATAATTACAGTTTCTTATCTCCATATTAATTTTTTTGGGTTGGAATTACGTACATTTTAATTGTTGATTTTAAAATCTTAATTAATTAGTTGATTATTAGGGTTCAAATATCTTAATTGGACGACCATATAGGTCTGCGATCTCATTTTTTCGCTGATGACTGTAAACTAAATTGATTTTTATTTTCCATCTTAAATATTATTCCAAAATAAATTATTTGTACTGTGGTACAAAAAAGTAGTTGTAAAGATTTTCGGACCTAATAATATTGTTCATTGCTGCATGTTTAATATACAATATTCTTGATTATTGTGTTCTGCTATAGTGGGACTAATCGTTCTGGAGAATTTTAAATCAATAGGTTGGTAACTGCATGTGCTTTTGTATAACTGCAAGACTCACATTGTGTTCACAAATAAATAATACTTTTTTAATCTTTTATATCATTGTATAGTTTTTGTATCCCAAATTGCATATCCATGCGTGTTGTATAAATAAATGACATGTAACAGTTGTAAAATTATTATCTGACATAATAGGAGGACAAATTATTGGATATAAGTTTTTACATGGATATAAGCTTGTAACGAGCGTTGGGCATTTGGGCTAATCTGCTAGCTCAATAATACACCAGTTTTTTTTACTATGCAATTTCCAATTGATTGGAAATTGGCACTGTGTAATTTCATATTATTTACGAATCTACCTTCAATTGGCACTATGCAATTTCATATTATTTACGAATTTGCCATCCCTTTTCTAATCAATTTAATTTCTCCCAATATTTACTAAATTGCCATCAAATTGTAAATATTATCTTAGTTACTAATTTACCATTTCATTATTCACCTGAAATTGAAGGCCATTCATTAAATTGCAAATATAATTTAATTTCAATTAAATTACATCTTCTTCTTTTTTTTCAACACCCAATTCAATTTAAACTGAATTTCCAAGTTCAATCTAATTGGATTCAACCGCAATTTTATTTTTTTTGTAAAACCACATATTAGATATAAATAGTCCAATTTAAACTAAAACTATATATTGCATCTCAACTTTAAAATAATATAATCAGACAATTCAATGTCAATCTAACTATCTTTTAAAAAAAATCTGATCCAATTTCTACTCAATTTAATTTAAATTGTAATTTTAGTCCTTTTTTAAAAAACGTTTTCTATTATTTTATAGATATATCCAACCATTGATTTCAATCAATTTGCAATTCAATACAATTTTACATAAAATCGGTCCTTCTGACCTTATAATTTTCAATCCATTTTAATGATATTATTTTTCCTTCTTTCTCTTTTAATATCTTTTTCGGTCTTAATTATTTGCTCATGTTATTTCTTTTTCTATTTACGGTTGATTCTATTTAAAATCGTAAAATTGGCAAATTGACAAATATAGTCCCAAATCTTTGCGATTTTGCGATATTTGCCATCAATTCTTATTTTGAAGTATTTTGACCCCAAAGTAATTGATTTTGCGATTCTAATCCCACCATTAATTTTCCGTCAATTCGACCGTTAATTAAAAAAATTAAATCTAAATTCTATGTTTTATGTCAAATAAATTCAATTTTGATGTTTATTCGGTTAAGATCTTGAAGTTGTGGTTGAGGTTGTGTTTGAACCTTTCGGGAATCGGATTATGATTGTTTTGCTGTATTATACTCCATCCATCCTGCGATTACTGTCATATTTTCCTAATCGGGTTGTTCCGCTATCAATATCCTCTTTCCTAAAATATAAAAAATACTCTTAAACAAAAAATGAAGTAGGTCCCTCCTACTTACTACTCATCCCCACATTATCATATTATCTCTCTCTCTAAAAATCTATCTCTAACACGATTTTAGTTCTATTCCAAACTCAGAAATTTTTGATTTTAAACTTTTTGGAAACTTTAGATTATTTCTTAAAATATAATATGAAAAAAGAAAACAGAAAAAAAAACATTATATATTTGCCCTCATCATAGCGTCATGACTGTTCAGAAGACACTTCATGCTATTAATCACTCCTCCGCGGTGGCTTCCTTTGATTTGGTGCATTTCACGTAATAGGTATGTACGGTCCTACAATATAGATATTCGATCTTTATGGACTAATGAGAAGCTTACCACCTGTAAATCCTTCGTGCGGTGTGGAAGGTTTTGATCCTTTTGTTCTTGGAGGAATATCTTATCATCATAAATGCTTAATAATTATAACTTTCTCTTTCTAAAATAAATTGTACTACTTATATTAGTTTTTTTAAGTTCTTTGATAAATTAGCTCCTTAAGTTGGCATATTGTGGAGGTGGTACTACAGTCAGTGCTTGATGGAGGAAATAGTAGTGGAGTTCATCATGTTATTACTGAATTTGGATATTGTTTTGCTTTTGGCAAGATCTGTTTTAATAGCTTGACCGACAAAAGCAAGCTTCCAAAAAGGATGAGGAGGGCAAGGTAGAAGATGTTGATAATGAAGAGAGAAAATCAGAGATGAAAAAGAAGAAGATAAGGAAATTTATTATGGTAGTTAACTTAAGTTTATTGAGTTAGAAGATATTTCATGTGTCTTAATTTTCTAAAAGTAAGATATTGTATTTCTTGACATCATAACGGCAAAATTCCGTGCGTAGCACGGGTACTGTACTAGTATCTTTTGAATGAGAACACTTTAGACAATACCAAATATATCCACAAATTCAATCACAACTAATTCAATGAGATTTTGGGTCAAACAAATGAAAAAGGTAAAGCCACTGCTGTGCTGCTGGCGCGCCGCCATGTCGCCGTTGCTTTAGCATTATTCAAACGAGTGGACTTTTTTTTGTTTAGTTTCATCTTGTTTTTCTTATATTTTCGTTGGCTCTCAATGTTTTCTTTAAAATTGTACTCCTTCCATCCCGATATTTGTAACCTGTTCTTTTTAATAATTGTACTCTATTTGGAATTTGTTAATCTTAAGAGAAATAATTATTCTATTTAGAATGTAATTATAAAAATAAACACGTGTATCATCATTTCATTAGTGGGATACAAAATAACAAAAGAATGAAATATAAGATCCTTAATGCTTTTAATGGGACAAGGGGAAAAACGAATTATTTTAACATGACGGGAGTACAAATATTCTACCATCGAGTTTATTTAACAGTACTTGTTGGATTTTCATACATTATTTAACGGTCCAAATTAATTTTGATCATCACTCAATGTGTGGATTTTGTCAGCCTTTAATTGAAAATGACTAAAAATATTCTTTGATTTGTTATTATTTTATTAAAAATATCAACTAACGGTTAACTAATCTATAAAAAATCATTTATTCAACTGATTTTAAAATATTTTGGGATCAATTTTACAAAACCTAAAATATTTAGGAACCTTCTATTAACGAATTTGTTCGTGATTTTTTCGAATGACGAGCTAGAGAACGTAATAAATACTCGAGACCGTAGGAACTAATTTGTTCTTAATTGTTCCAATGCGACCTTCCTAGGGACCTAAAGGTGTAGTTATGAAATTTGCTTCATCTTTATGGATTTCTTTATTACCTAAATCTCGAATTTAAGGAGGAATCCGCACTTTGTGTTGGTTATACGAAGATCTTCAAATCTTATTTTGAATTCGATTTTGATGGAGCTTGCGATCAAGGAGAGGATTCGGTAGATCATTGTTAAAGGTTGCTTTGGAAATAAATTTTTAAACAAAGAGATAGAAGAGATATGATGGCCCACATTGCATATTTCAAATATTTAATTTGTTATGAATGATGCAGCACTATTTAATTTCTTATTCAATCAAAAAGAGGGAGTTCCTATGATGTTTGGCTCGCTCTGATACATGAAATCAAGACATGATATGATATTGCGGGCGTTTCTTTCTTAGTATATATGTATATTTATAAGTTTCTTTTTTGGTTCAATCTTGATGATTATTATCTCTTTTAATAAATCAAAGGCATTTACATACATTAATAGTGTGGGAGGCATAGAGACAGGTAGGGTTGG